>QYAN01000029.1:0-315106 GCA_003988815.1 Chlorencoelia australis
TTATTCTAAAAATAAAAAAAATAAATTTAAAATTATAATAAAATATATCTAACTTAAAAATATAATTAAATAATATTATAAATATAAAGCTTTTATCTAAAAATAAGTATATATTTATATAGCCCTTTATATATTCCTATAAAATTAAAAGGTTAAAATCTATACTCTATATTCTTCAACCTATCATCTCATCACATATAGGGTCATAGGGTTAGAATCCTAATACTCTAGTAATCAACCCTTTAACCCAACCACATAACCGCCGCATAATAACTAATTATGCTTACGATCGTATATCGCAATACCACATACTTATAACCATCAGGTTCGTAATAATTATATAAAAAAAGGGGTTATGTAAAAAAGGGATAAGATATAGTAAGGTAAATAAAGAATATTAAAAATAATTTTAATATAGTTTAATATAAATCTAGAGATTACTAAGTATTTAAAACCTAGCTGCAAACCTTTAATTACTTTATAAATATTGTTATTCTATATAATAAATGCGGGCTTTAAAATTACTAGGTATACTAAACCTATATATAAATCTCTTAGCCTTTAAATATCTCTAGTCTTTCCAAGCTTTTAACGTGCACAAAACGCCAGTTGCTTCTTAATTCTTAAGTATTCTTGAGCACGTAAAAGAACAGTACAATAGGGACGGTTCTAATTATCTTTTCGAGGGTACCAAGCTAATTTATAATTTATAATAAACCACTAATTAGTGTAGGTATCACCGGTAATTATAATTACGAAAGATAACTAGGGAATAGTAGTAACAAAGTTGGTTTAGATGTAGTTCTATTCTCTACGTGCTATGTGTGGTGTTAATATGTGCTCATGCCTTAATGAGTTATAAGCTAGTCCCAATCCGGTAAGTAGGCGAAGGAAGGCGAACTGAGAATATCCCAACAAGTAACGCCGAACAATACCGCAGAAAAAAAAACCCCCCTCTACCACAGCCAAAAAAAAAAAAAAAACCGTTCCCCAAAAAAAAATATATATAATCCTGAAAAGCAAAAAAGGTTCAGCTCGGTGTCGATTGCCTACTCCTTTGGTGACCAGTCGATTTTTCCCACTTCCTCCACACAGTTTGACCCGAAGTACCACTATACCAGTGGTGCCCGCCTGCTGTGCATTTGCCGTTTTCTTGTTTAAATATATATACCTTACCCCGAGTTAGCGGTGTAACGTGATATGAAGGTGAATGCGAAATTCCTCCCTAGACGGCCACCGCTAATCAAGACTGTACATTGCTAAGATCTGTAGAGCAAACTGTCAAGGGACTTTCTTTGGGGGATGACATTCAGCTGTGGCCTTGATAGGTATCAAGGATAGTTTGAACACATCACTCAACAGGTTTGAATGACGGTTATTTCCAGACAGATCGCCTGGATATGACAAAGTCACGCATGAGAACAGCTAGTAGTTGGAAACAATTTTTTTTCCATATGTGGTCCCGATCATGGAGAAAAAGAGAGGCATTCTAGAGAAGACTCATAGGGGAAGTCCACAAGAAGAGGGCTCTTTCCTTTTCTCATGCAATCCTCTCTTCTTCTTTTTGGAACGCATTACGCAAATAGTTTGGAGGATTAGCAGGATGCTCCTGTGCAAAGGAGCGGTAATGAAGACTTGAGGACTTGAGGACTTGAGGATAACTATAGACTGGAATGGCAATGCTAGCTCGCACGGGCAATTTCCGAATAACGGTGAATTCAGGCAACTTTCGTATTAGAAGGCACAAAGCTTTAGGAAGTCAGGCACTTAAGCGCCATGCTTGAGATTATTCTGTATTTTTTGTAAATAACATGTTTCCTAACGCAGTCTGGAAGATGGTTATATATACCTCTTGAACGCTAAATTCTTTCTATCCGATGATGTATGCTGTGTACATACCAATTGAAAGTATAGAGAGTTTGGAGAGGTTACGAATAGTAGAGTAGAAAAGCGATGTAGCCAGAATAGATGAAAACTGGGAGAGAGTCAAAGCAAATACTTCCCTTAAAAAAGAAATATTACAACTCTACTTGCTGCCTATTCCATCCCACACACTCCTCAAACGTAACTCCCTCACCCCCGAATATATCTAATGCACTCCCGATCGTAAGATCCACCTTCCCACCACTCAACTCCTTAACCCTATTCAAATCTAGCAGATTCCTTCCACCTCCAGCATACGTAACTGGGATACTACACCATTTCGCTAATTTCTCTACCAGCTTCTCATCTATTCCCTTTTGCAGTCCTTCATTATCCGCTGCGTGGATTAGAAACTCAGAACAGTATGGTTCAAGGGATTTAATCGAGGCTGTTTTCCTCTTTAGCTTACGTACTTGGTGTGAGGGAATTGTAGGGTAAGGGGGACATACCTTCATTAACTTCCATATCCGTAATCGTCTGCCATTTATCCATAGCCACAAACCATGTATCACCTCTCCTTCGACAACTCAAATCAATAACTAGCTTCCCTTTATCCCCTCCTAGTACAGCAAGCACTTTATCCAATCTTTCTTGGCAGAACTTTCCGGAAGGAAATAGAAAAGAAGTTATTATGACCTACTACTCCATTAGCTCTCTTCCCACCTTCTCCTCTCTCTCTCACTTCCCCAGTGGGAATGACATACCCTCTCAGCACCCAAATCAATCCAAATCTTTGCATTCAAATCCGTAATCCCACCGCCTACCTGCAAACCTCCTTTCCATTCTTCCAAAGCTTCTTTTGCGGCCGCCTCATTCCCAGCCCCTAACATAATTACATGCCCGCCCACAAGTCCATTCTCTTTATACAAGTTTGCGAAATGGCGAGCGGGGAATTTGGAGATGTAATTTGTTTTTAGGTCAGAGGAAGCGGTGGTTAATGTTCCGCCGACGATTTGCTTGACTTGTCCGGAATGGAGGTCTATGCAAGGTCGGAATTTGGTCATGTCGTTGTATCGTGAGGTGGTGTTGAAGAGGAGGTGGAGTGGGAGGACCGCTTAAATGCCGGTAAAACTTTTTTAAGAACCAAAATTATTTTTCTGGAAATCGATTTCAACAACACCGAGCATCTACGACAATGACGACCTTACTTGGAAAACGAAAGCGCAGAGATGCTGTGGCTCCTGTAGCTGATAAAATACAACATTCAGAAGATCTAGCAGAATTAGAAAATGCGCAGGAAATATTCCGCCGGCATTTCGAAGCACAATTCAAACCACTCCCTATCTCTAAGAAACCGATCCAAGCAATCGAAGAACTCGAAGATGAATCCGAGGAAGAATCAGATTGGGATGGGATTTCAGAGACGGAAGAAAATCGCGTTCAAGTAGTGGAACATACAGATGCGCAGATACGAATGGCAGCTATGTCAAAAGAGGAATTGAAATCATTTATGGTGCGTCCCGCCCCTCTTTCCCTTATCCACACACTCTCTCGCTAATAGACTTCTCTAGAGTTCCAAAATACCAAAAAGCGCTTCCTCTGCTACAATTCCCATAATACGCGATACAACGGGAATAGCTATAGCAGAAGACGATTCCTCCGAAGCAGCCAACCTAAAAAAAGATCTGGCACTACAGCGCTTCCTTGCTGAATCGCATCTCCTCGACTCTTCTTCCACCTCATCCTCCCTATCATTGAGCGGAAATAACAGACATAAAGCCACGGATCTTCGACTCCAAGCACTTGGGTCCAAAGTCTCGATTTTGAAACAAGATCGGATGCCGATGTTGCATCGGAAGGGCATTACGGCGAAGAAGATAGAAAGGGAGGGGGTGAGACGGAAGGAGGCGAAGGAGAATGGGATTATTTTGGAGAAGGTAGGTGGTGGGAGGAATGGGGAAAGAGAGAGGAGGAAAGGGGGGAAGAAAAGGGAGAGGGGCGCTCCTGGGGCTCCTGGGGTGGGAAAATTGGTTGGGGGGACGTTGAAGTTGAGTAAGAAGGATGTTTTTGAGATTGAGGGGCCGAAGAGGAGCTCGTCGGGGAGAGGGGGGAAAGGTAATGGGAGGGGAGGCGGGAGAGGGAGGGGGAAAAGAGGGTGATGATTAGTGGGACGAGAAATTATACGAGTTATGAAACGGATTTAAAAGTACGAGGATGACAATTCTAGCATCAGGAGACCGTCTTCATACCGAGAGATACATGTGGGAATATAGGAACTTACTAACCCTTTGAATGAGCAAATGAAACGTATCCCACAACTTTCTACAATCTTATTTACCGGATTACTAATCTATGAAGGCTGATATATCCCTTCTTCTGGAAAGCAGGCTTTATCATAATGTCTAATTCAACGTCATATCCTCAATTCAAAGATCATGCATGGACTTGCTGAAATCATAAGCAAAGCGCGTTCCAAGTAAATTGCTAGCCTATATAGTAAACCCAGAACACCGCCTTTAACTCCGGCCTAATGTTTTCTTTTATAATGACCTAAAACTTCTAATGCAATGCCTTTGCTGTCCCAAAATGCAAACAAACATATTATATATATCTCTTCACATCACTAACAAACTCACTCACTCATTCATTCACAAACCTAACATAAACCCCTCTCCCTCCAGGACTAATTTCATAAACCGCATACCCTTCATCCCAATCAATACATCCCTCCTCTCCAGCGCCGAAGCTCTCATCCCTTTGCCTCTCCTCCCTCTCCCATTCCCTCCCCCCCTCTCTCCTCGTCCTCCTATTCACATTCTCATCATTATCCATCACCGCCCGTCTAAAACCTTCATCCCAATCCACAAACCCATCACTATCCTCTCTTTCCACTTCACCTTCTACACCCCTCAAGTATTCTACATCCCCATCTGCAAACTCCCCCATCCCAATCCCACTATCCCTAAGCCCCGCATTCCTCACAGCCCTCACATCTCTCATTTCAACCCTTCGAGGTCCCATCCCTGGTCTTTTTCTCTCTCCTCTTCCTCTCCCTTCCTCTTTTTCGGTTTGTTTGGGGAGAAAATCCGTGTCATTGGACATGAGGTTCTTTTGACAGAATGGTGTAATAGTGTTAAGGAGGAGGAGATTCTCGTTTTGAATGGATTGTAATGCTTCCTTCAATCTGGCCAGTCCCTCCTATTTTTCCTTGTTATTAGTAAATTTCTTCCACATTATGATCTCCTAGGGAAAAAAAGGGAAAGGAAAGCACTTACATCTTCCCCATCCTTCCCGCACAAATCGACGTCAAAATCAAAATCAAAAAACTTAGCCGCAATCCCATCACCCCTAACATCACAAAGCTTCTCATATTCCGTTCCGCCAGGAGAAATACCTTCAAATGGTTCTTCTATCAATACATTCTCCGTTTCGCTCTCCATTTCAATACCCCCATCACTACTATTTGTAATATTTCTATTATAATAACTCGAGAGATACATTTCAGAACCCGAATCGGAATCTGATGAATCCGAAGAATCAGAGGAAGAATCCGAGGAAGAAGAAGCACTCAAAGATGACAGCTCAGAACTACTACTCGAACTAAAAGGAGCAGAAAGTTGGAAATGTGAGAGATGTGTATGATTCGGAATATTAGTACGTAGAGGAGAATCCTGGAATAAATCAAATTCCTCCTCGGCCCTAGAAGAAGCTGAAGATAATTTGCGGGAGGAAAAATGGAAGCTGCTGGGCGAGGAAGATGAAGTGTGGTAGGAGAAAGGAAAGGTATGATGGTGATAGAGACGTAGAGGAGGGGAGATATTGGGCAAGAGGAGGAAAGAGGGGATTAGTAGGGTGTGTCGTGTGGTGGGAGAGGGGGAGAGAGCGTAGAATATTGAGAGGGGTTTGGTGGGTGTGTTGGTGGGAGGGTTGGATGAGGGGATGGAGGTAGACATTGTGAGATCTAAGGGGGGTGGATTAGCTATTAGATACGATGAAGGGATGAGAAAGACTGACACGCACCTTCAGAGCTTATTCTAAAATCCCTCTATAAAAAAAAAAAAAAACAAAAGCAAAAAAGGAACACAAACAGACAATAAAAACGAAATGAAAAAAAGCAAAAGCAAAATCGATATCGAAAGAATAAGAAATACTTAAAATCCCAAGGCTAGAAGATACTTGAAACTATCTTATCCTTTCTTTGTTCTTTCCTTTTTCTTTCTTTTTCGTAACCCCCTCTAAAATGACAGATTTAGTCGGAGTGTCTTTTGAAGGAAGAAAACAGGAGGGAAGAGAGAAGGGAAGGAAGGAAGGAAGAGGAACAGCAAATATAGGCCCTTCGGTTAGAAAAACCAACAAGCTTACACTTGGTCGGTCTGTTTTTGGGATACTTTAGGTAATAAGAAGATGAGAATGTAGGCCGCCAGTAGCCTAAGTTCTGAACTTTGTTGGTTACCGGTTTTCAGTCCGAAAGAAAGAAAGAAAGGGGTAAAATGACAAAATAAACATATGCAAAATGTTTCTGGTGGGGAAGAATTGGTCCTATTTCTCTTATTTCCTTTCGTATGTACTACCCATTCCTTTTCTGACTCGATTCAACCATATCAATCCACCAATTCATCCATCCACACGCCAAATAAAGGAAAGAAGGCGCAAGAGAGATATGCTACCCCTTCCCTTTCCCAAGTGGACAAGCAAGCCTCTCTCTGTCAAAGACGAAATGCTAATTAAAAACCAATTTTACAGTCAATTTAATTGTGTGATCGTCTTCTAAGACTTGGCAGACTTGAATGCGAAAACAATTGCTTTGAGTGGAAAAATGTCGCTGGAATGAGAAAAAAGAAAAGCCGGAAAAAAAATCGCTGGTTTACTCCTCCTCGTCTGGTTGATCGAAAAGGAAATTTGCGGCGAGCTCTTCGTTCTTATCGCATGCAAAGTAGGCTTGAATGGCTTGGTCACGATTGAATCCAAGACGACATAACTATCATTTGTTAGTTTTCGAAAATATATCGAGATCTGGGGACTTGCTCTCTCAATAGCTTCACGCTCTTCCTCTGTGACACTGATAGCTTGAGCTCCTGGTGGAAGTGCAGCATCATCTGGACCATCTTCACTCAATAATTGCAAGAATTGCTCAGGATGTTGTCCGATCAATTGTGCCAATTGTGGGTTTCCTGCTCCGACTTGTTGAAGAATAGGCTCGAGCATATGTGGTTGTTGCTGGACAACTTGTCGGAGTTGTTGGAATTGGGGGTTGTTTCGTAGGAAGTCGAGATTTCCAAGCCCAGGAGCACCGGCAGCACCAGTGGCACTAGTGGAATCGGCACCAGCACCAGCACCAGCACTAGCCCCAAAAAAAAGTCCTGCTCCACGGCCTGCTGCACCTCGTCCACCTGCATTGGCTGCGGCCTCGAAAAGATTGACTGGCTCATCGCCTTCTGCTCCAGCAGCTGCGGGTGGGGCGGCTGCCAAATCAGCTGCGGGAGCGGGGGCTGGTTGTCGGTGCACTTGTTGCAGGTTTTCCGGGATGCCCTGAACTAATATTAGTAAAATATGAATATAGTAAACTACACCACTCACATTTAACAAGTACTCAATCGCACGTTCTCCGTTGTAAAACGCAGCGCGCATGGCAGCATCAATTTGTGTTCTCTCAAATCCCATACTCTCCATCTCTGCAATTTGCTGAGCACGCTCTGCTCCCATAGCAAGTCCGGTTGGCTCATTTGTGGGGGTTGGGGCAAGAACAGACGGGCCAGCTCCAGTTCCGGCAGGGGATGGAGTAGCAGGAACGGCGCTCGAAGTAGAGCCATGTGTCGGGGCAGCAGGAGGGGCAGGGGTAGCGGTCGAAGCTGGGGTTGGGGTTGATGGGGCTCTTGAGGAAGATGCGATGGAAGCAGGAGCAGCTTTGGGCTATATCTAGCGTTAGCAAACACGCCGAATATAAGGCTCAGCAGTAATCTACCTTAGAGACCATGCACACGATGAACCCCTTCTCCTCAATCTTGTAAGACTCGACTGTGTTGGCATCTTGCAGAATCTTGCCTAAATTCAACGTAAGCAAATATTGGCCGAATGACCACGTCCAGTGGCGGTGGCAGAAGAAATATGTGTGGTAGCATACCGGAGTAGATCAGCTTTTGCTGAGATGCCTCCCATCCCTTCTCCTTAGAGATCTTCTCCTTCACGTCCGAGATCTATATCCTCCGTGTCAGTAATTGTGCGCTGATTGTAAGGCAGTGGTGGGTGCATGGATCATAGATTAGAGGGTCAAGATGTTTTAATATAGCATACCAGCTCAGATGGTTCGGCCTCGATAACGAACTTTTGCTGCTTCAAATCCTGTGAAGAAATTCAGGATTAGCAGATAGCCATAATGATCCGACCAAGGCGGGGGGGAGGAGGGGGGATGCGAAGGTGATCAATTACTTTGAAAGTCAACTTCATGATGGGCGACTGAGACAGCGCGTCCGGTTGTTATAGTGTGTGTGCAATGTAGGGATCGGGATGATGTCGTAGGGCAAATTCTGTATGTGACGAGACAGATAAAGCGATGTTTTGTGCGGGTTCGTTCGTTCGCAAGAGAAGTTGGTGGTGGTGGAGGATTTATGTGATCAAGGCAAGCTTGGCGTGGCGTGGCGTGGCAAGCAAAAGCTCTGACCAAGGCAGGCAGCAAGCAAAGCTACGACATTCCCGTTCCGTTCAATTCAAGTTCAGCTCAGTTCAGTTTTCCCATTTACCATTTACCATCTACCATTCGCTCATTCACCATTCACCATTCACCCAATTACTTACATGCGGCCCATTAAGAGCGACTGGCCTTGAACTGCTTCATGAATATTCCCTCTCCAATCTTTCTTTATGAAATAGCTAATATCTTTCTTTTTGGGGGTATTGTTCTTAGGGAAATCAACGGCTTACCTGCTTAACCCCCCTCTCTTCACACAAGCCTCAATGAGGGGTCATCTATTCAGCCTTGCCCGAAAGTGTGGCGGATCGCTGCAACTCTTTCAGCTCGACCAACAAGAAAGCCCTTCGGATGTTCTGTGACTACTTAGAGCATTGAGCTCTGCGTGCTTTTTGCTATCTGGCTCATTGTGCTCCAAATTGTCTTGTACATCTACACGTACCCGGTAGTGCTCTCACACAGCCCGAACTAAACCTTGCAAAGCAGACAGATTCGAACAGCCTTTCGGTAGGTGATAGAAAACATCTACAGGCGATGAAGATGCTAACAGTGCCTTCGCAGATCCGCAAACTTCCCAAAGACTATCTAGATCCTCCGAACCTTGGTTGTGGGACCCAACCACAAGCAGCTGCCTCCTTCCAGCCTCTTTAGGGCAGTCAGACTCGAAGTCGCGCGAAGAATTGCAAGGCTGGTTACACAACATGATATGCACATATTCATTGCAACAGGAGATGTTTGAAGTGTTTGATTTCGTTAAAAACTAAGGTATATCATTCATGGTAACAACGCCGCGCTAAAATCAAGTGGTATCTGTCATGGAGGCATGGAAACGGAGCAAAGAAATTCGTTCGGCTGTCAAGCCACAGCATAATCCCATCAGATTTCTGCTCATTCTTCTCCTGGCTCTCCAACCTTCCCCATTTGCGACTTCTTCCTCGTGTAACTCGCCAAGCTATTCCTTGATGCCACCCCAGCCAGAATCCAGTCCGGTATAGGAGGGGTCAAGGTTCGCTCTGCGCCCAGCTCCTCTCGCTCTCTATCCTCTCTTTCCATAGCACGTTTAATGCTTTCCAAGCTATTGCTGTGTATTAATGGACTTGAAGGAAGACTCTCACTTCTCATCCGACCTATTGACCGAATACTGTTTCGATCCGATATTACTGATCCCGCGCCAGGAGCAGCTGTGACAATAGTCCCAGGCGTAGCTAATGGAGGCGGTGTCGGCGAATCTGTTCTAAATAGCGGATGGATATGTGCCTCGAGGCTCTCGCCAGATGGACTTCTTGTAGGTCGATGAATATCCGTTACGCTCGTCGCTGGACTATAGCTTCGACTGCGCTGGCGAGTCTTTGGGGGTTCCAAATCCAGAGGAAATCCTGGGCTTGGACTTCTGCTACCCGTAGGACTTGCTGGTATGGTTTCAAGAAATCTTGGTGGAATTGGAGATGCGGATTCCATGACCTGTCTCGATTGAGCATCCACAGCTGAGGTATCCCACGAATCAAATCCATCTTCGATAGTGATGATCGTTTCGCGCTGAGCCGATTCGACTGATGCTGGCCTATATGGGGATTTCTGGTTGCTTGATATAAGTCGAGTCTTCGATGTAATTGGGCGTACGACATGAGAGAACGAAGATCTGAAAGAAGATACAGTATCTGAGCCAGAACGGGATCTCATACTAGAAGCCGTTGGAGTCCTGGACTCTGTTGGAGTATCGCCATTACTTTCCTGGATACTATGTTTCCCCGATCTTGGAGATTCCTGCATCTCGGAAGAGGTATGTGGTTCTGACTCCGTTATGTACGGCTGGATCTGCTGCTTGAAATCGATCCTCTGAACCACGACCATGCATGTCAGAAACATCGCATGTAGGAGCAACGAGACTGCCCACACAATAAATGCGCCCGTTATTAGAGTTGGCGCTGAAGAGCCGATGATTGTTTTCGGGAGACCAGAGTTGCTCTTCATTATTGCCAGAACTACTACTGAGGTAGCTGCTGACGAAATTGCGAAAATTGATCCAAGGCCGGCTAAGAAGTAGGTGCTACGGCGTCCATGTCCAAAGTCTTGGATATGTGCTCCATTCCGGTAACGTATCTGTCTGAGCAGCAGTAGCAATACTAAAGCAGCAGTTGCGACTCCTAGTCCAAAAGCAATAAAAGCAATTGTGCTGACATTTGGTACTTGGGATTGTGAGATGTTGATGGCAAATGTTATGTTGAAGGTAAGCATAGCGATTCCACTTGCTAATGCTACCGCGCCTAGCGATATGAGCAAGATTTTCGAGGGTTTCATCTTGTTTGATGCAGATCCAGGAGGATGTAGTAGGACAAATCTAAGAGCGAGTGCGGCTATATAAGTCTATGTTGGGGCTCTTCGGGAGCGGCGTATCCAAGAGAAACGAACGAGTGGCAAACAACCTGGAATGTCTCTCGCAACCAGAGTACTTGATAGCTCGACACCAGCCTTTCAAGGAATCAAAAGGCAGTATGTGATTTCTCACGACCTGCTCTCCAATCCGCCGAGGTTTCACCGGTAACACCAATTCAGCTTTCGTATATGCTGTGTTATCTCAAGTCTTCCGAAGCACCACAACTTCACTAACTCTTGTCGAAATGGTTCTCTTGATGAATTCGTTCGCACAAATATTCCACTTTCCCTAGGGCATTCACCTCTCTTCCGAAGCAGGCACAGGCTAAGAAGAGGAGAGATGGACAGTAGTATTTTGAATCTTCGCGGACAGACGAGGGACTTTCGTAATGATTGTTGGGATGCTTGCACCTGGAACCTTAGCAGAGACAGCTTAAGTTTGCCGACATGGATGTGCCCGGAATCGTGCAGTTACAGAAAGATGAAAGATAGAGAACGTGTTGTCGTGTTTCCGGAAAGTGACGTTGGGAGAAAGTTCAGGGAAGGCTATTGCAGAGCCGGATAATATATAGCATTTAAAAGGTTTGCGTGATCCGGATATATGGCAGGACCTTCCTGCGGTGGTTCTGGAGGTGTTTGTTTATATTGGAAACGTAGGCGAGAAAGTCCCAGGATTGGATCTTGGAACAAGCAATCGGCCTCAGTGCAGGGGAGGCGAAGAAAGCAAGAGGAAAGGAACGAACGAGGATTGGGGGATATGGACAAGCAGGACAAGCAGACGACGCAATGGTACAGGAGGTAAAGTGCAAAACAGATGGAGGGGAAACAAGTAGATTTCTATACTTGTTGTTTCCTGAGCCGCCTCAACGCGTTCACGCGACACCCCAGCCAGTGCAGTGCTGATTCTGCCCTGATCGGAATCTGCGGGGTCTGAGACTCCCCTGGTTGAAGTTATATTTGTAGTCCTAAGATTAAAAATCCCCCACGGAAGCCAATTGCGACTCAGGCCGCCTGGTCTACCGATGGCGTGGTAGCAACGGAAGTTTAGCCTGCGGCTGGCCTTGCGGGGAGGTCGAACGCGGAATCGCGTGTAGCCTAGATTCTGGTTGGGATTGGGAGGAGGGAACTTGTCCACCAGCGTCGAATGGTCGGACGTCGTTGAGGACGACTTATACGTTGTACAGATCCGACCGGGGGCAGAAAGGTAAATTTGAGAATCATTCGAAGGGACTTTGGTCCTTGACTTTGACCTTGGCTGCTTAACGCTTGTTTTTGTGTTTTGTTGTTTTCATGTTTTTATTTACTTACTGCGCATTTGTTTTGTTATGATGTGCTTACTCGCGCATTCCCTGTCCACCCGCAGCAAGTATTGGCATCATTACTCACCGACCTTCAGGCTTCAGGGTATCAGGAGTGGGTTGGGCTATCCTTGCTGGGGCTATTCCGAGAGGCACAAATCCACCTGGAAAGCTTAGAAATTTGCAAAGGATGGATGTAAAGGAAATTATGAAAGATCGCGCAAGATCATAGCAAAAGTTGCCAGCTTTGGGTAGAGACCTTGCTTATCCACCTCAGACGATTCAACCAATTGCCATTGGCTTTCCAGCAATGTTATACAACGGCTTTCACCGCTTTTGAAACGACGGGAATCCTACTGCTGCATTTATTTTAGGTCGATGCGCGCGGTACCTGCATTCTATTATTAACGATTATAGTATGATATCTTGGGTCTTTCTGATACCTACGACCTTTTTCCTGCTGCTCCGGACGTAATTCCCCCCTTTGAATCAACATATTAACTATTTTAAAAGCGACTATTTGAATTTATAAAATAATATAAATTTAAAGAGTTAAATCCTTATTAATGCTGAGGCTAGCTTAAGCGATCGCGACGAAGACAAACGGAGCAGCTTACAAGAAGCTAAAATACTTGCCAAATTGCAAAATGCATGACCGCATTAGAGGATTCTGATATGGATTTACGAGATGAGCGAGTCAGCCTCAATTTCCGCCACGACTTACATATCATCAGAGTCAACACTTTGAATGTCAAAGAGTCTTTGGAGAATCTTAATCTGCAATCTGGTTCCGGTTCTTCAAGCTCCAAAGATCTTTTCCTACGAAACTCACCATCTCAAAGGGGCGAGATCAAACACAGGAGCAATCCGAGCTCCAGCCTTCCCTCCCCACAAAAGATATCCAGCTGGGCAGGTTTTACAAATTTTCCGACGAACAGACCCCATTATTAGTGGACGGGTACCTACATCTTTCCGTCTAAGATTGAAAAGGTTCTTGAAACGAACCTTACGTTAAAAGAGTCAGTGTGTACGGCCCACTCCCTTGAGGTACCGAGTTCGGATTGGAGATTTCGCTGTTGATTGTCTTCGCATTGATATTTAACACAGATTAATGGTCTAATGTTTTTTTGGTTTTTGTTTGTTTTTTTCGCTTGTACGAGCGTACATCAAGTGAGGGTTTAGTGGAATTATCGAATTCTGAACCAGTGACGTGCGCCACTAGAGAGTATGCCGCCGGCACTTTTCTACATTACTCGTCTATTGTAACCTCATTGAACTCGATCGCCACTTTTGATCTTTCGGATGTCTCATTCTCTCCCTTGGTTATCTTGCCCACGATAGGGATGGAAACCTCCGTCTATTGTCTCTAAGCGCCACAAGCGAGTCTACATTCTCAACTACAGGCGCATTGCCGCTGTCGAATCTTCTACTCGTAAACTAGCCAATAAATCCCTACTTGGGAATAGGCTGTAAGCTACTGAGCTTCTAGAACACTGTCTTTAGAATATTTCGAAGGGATGTTCCGCAGATACCTGGAGGGAAATGCCCGAATGTGCTCTCATGAAGACACCGAAGACCTCAAGTCGCCGATGCTTGAAAAATACACGTGGTACTTTCACATTCCTTCAATATTGTCTCCAAACCTACACAACGTTTGCTCCGTTAGTCTCCCTTCCCCCTTACCTGTCTAAGGTGTACAATGCCGTGATAAGGATAGGTCAATCGCAACAGGTTGACGAGAAAATGGGCAAGTGCCTATAAGTTACATCATATCCACTCCAATATTTCCTCTCTCCCATTATCAAGAATTCTTTTTTCCTCTAAAAGAATATCATTCACAAAATTATCGATTACCATGTCAAATACTCTCGTATCAGCTGTCCCTCAAACTAGACATACTCCAGACGGTAGTTCATTAAGTTGCAGTCCATCTGAGCCTGTTCACCTTAATATTATTCCACCCTTCTCCACCTTCGTCTACTTTCCCCGACTCCCCGTGGAACTTCGTCGGAAGATTTGGACGAACGCTCTCCCGGGAACGCGGCTGGTCCCACTGTACTACACATCCCACAGCCTGAACCCATCTAGCTCCCGTACTCTCTTATACTCGAATACGCCTGTCCCTGCCATCCTCCACACAAACCAAGAATCGCGAAATGTTGCCAAAAGTATATACAGTCTATCCTTCGATGTCAAAAATGCTTGTCCCAAGGTCTTCTTTGCACCAGACAGAGACATGGTATACTTCTCCGAGCTTCCCAAAATAGCCGGGTCCATTTACAAAGGTAATAAAAACATGCACAATGTCATCTTGCTCGCTGGAGATGGCAAACGTAAATGGGACCATGTTAAAAAGGTGGCTGTGGATCAGGAGGTTCTTGGACAATGGTGCCAATTTTGCAAGCAGGAGGATACTTTCATGATGGATTTTTGGGGCTATATGGGGAGAAAATTCAGGGGGTTGGAGGAATTGGTGTTTTTATCACGCAGTGGGGGCGAGCAGTCTCATGTGGCCATTGATGGGATTTTTGAGCTTACGGGCGGGGAAATGAGATGGGTTATTGAGAGGAGGGTCTGTAATGTTCTAGGGCAGATCTATGCGAGGCAGGAGCTGGAGCAGGAGAAGAGTTGTGCGCAGGGAGGTGGGAGAACCGCGAAGGATCTGTGGGTTGCTCCATCATGGAGGGTTGTTGAGGTGGATGAGCTGAGTTTGGGTGATTGATATGATGGATGCGGGAGAGAAGATACGTTCAAACTCGACTGTATAAAATATCGCTCACCGGACTGGCACCTGGGGTACGAAGAAAAAGACAGCAACATCGTTGAGGATCATGACTTCGAACTAAGGGTCTGTCCAAAGCCACGAAGAGGAGAGTGTACGGGAAGAGAGAGGGGAGGAGATGAAATGGATGAGATAGCAGTGTTCGAAGTCAGCTGCTATGATACCACATATTGCATTATTACACTTACTCTACTTGCATGATGAGGTATATTGATTGCATGGGTGTTGACTCGCTCACGTCTACCCCTGCTAACTGACTGACGCCTTCTCCCACTGCATGATCTCCTAACAGCTACCTATTATTAGATTAGAGATTAACGAAGTAAGGGATATTTACTAATTTTGATTCCTTTTTTCGATTTTCAACCCAACGCGGTGGCATTTTATAGGGCTGAGACATTCCTGTCAAATTAGCCATTCAATACTTTCGATTCCTTCATGGGAGGAGGTAACTTTTAATTCCGCATGTATGTATGTATATGTCTTGACTATATTACATTATATCATCTTTCCACTTTTATATCACTAGTAACACTCTTGGAAAATTAAATCACTCTTCTTTCCCTGTAGTTTTAAAGAGGCAGGCAATGCGTACTGAAGAGATAATCGATCAACAATTGTTGAATAGTTGAATTGATCTAAAGTGATAAGTCGGACCTTGAAAATGCAGACAGGGAGGGAGAGAGGTGTATCGGCCGATTGGACGGATATGTGGTTCATTATTAGGTTATTGGGCTATTGGGCTATTGGGTTATTTGGATATCTTTCTATTGATGGGAGAGGGGGATTAGGGGGGGTTGAGTTTTTTATGTAGGTTTTGAGGGAATGGGGAATGGGGAGGGAAAGGGGAGAGAATGGGTATGGAGAGGTGAACGGCTTGTGAGGGGAAGAGTCGTTGTTTTATTATGGAGTGTTGGTAATTACTTTCATCTAACTTGGCATTTTAGCTCAGTGCCATATTATTCTGAAGAATCTCCAGTGAGTAGCGCAATTAATCTCCTCAATGTCTTTTCGATGGCTACCTAGCTAGGAGGGGATCGAGGAAATGACTTGGAGGAGGCTACCTTTAAAAAAAAATTATAAAAAAAATAGCCCGCATGCGATCGGTTAGAAGCACTGAGGCTCAAGCAGAAGCTTATAAGAAGCATACCTATGATTGGGAAAATGGCAAGCAAGAGATGAGGTTGGTTTCTGCTTTCTCCAAATCTACAGCTTTTATTACAACTAGCGAATGAGCCGGATAATTGAAACGGGAGGCAAGCATCAAAGCATCGAATCTGATAAAAGTGGAAAGGCTGGAAGCTCTCAAGGAGAAATTTGGGAGCATGGTTTGCCTGAATTGAAGCCCGATCCATGGCAGTTCGAGTTGATGATTATTGGGCAGTTGCAATTACTCCAACTCTTGGTGGCTCACAACAGATTATCTCCTTGAGATTGTACCCGGGTTACCCTTGAAATGAAATTAGTTGTAGTTGTCTTTATCGCATTGAGATTGAAGTGCTTCTCTTAGACTTAAACAACTTAGAAGGGCCTCTTTATTATGGGAAAAGACTACTTGGAATCACCACTTGAAAGTTAAATGCACTCCTGCATGAAGATGACGTAGACTTGCCTTGTTTAGAACTAAACTGAAACTAATATCCGAATATTCCTCGTGTTAAAAATAGCATTGTGGCTGGCTTATTATACTTAATCAAGTAAGGCTAAGATGCAGAATAGGGGCAAAAGCCGCTACATTTAACGATTATGCCCTTTTACGGTAAATGTTTTATCGCCCTATATAGCATAGCTTGAAGCCCCTATTACTTGTAGCAGTTCATCTTAGGTCTTCAGCACACAACACTAAGCTCCAACGTCTAGCTCACCCACCAATGTCTACATTTGAGCCTAATAGCTGCTACACACTACATACTTTCAATTACCCAAATACTTCTCGTCCCTGCAGCCTGTAGAATCAAATAGACTGCAGAAAGGAGTCATCCGTTTGTCGCGTGCGACGATACCCTTGTGTCTCTCCTCCTCCCCACAATGCGGGGCCTTGCAACCCTAACCCCGTATCTTCGAACCAAGAAATCTCTTTCAATCGGATTCATTCTGGCTATTATACTCGTCATTCTTTTACAACAACATCAGACTATTAGAGGAACTACGAGCGATCTGCTCGCAAAGTACGCTGCCCAGCCGAAGCTTCCCACATCTAAAGAATGGCTACATACTCCATCAGCATGGATGACAGATGCAGGAGGCGACAAGAAGGATTTCACTGTCAGAGATTCTTTTCAGATTCGACAAGTGATGGGACAGAGCCTCAATAAACTTTTCGATCAATATCAACCGCCAATCGAACAGATTAACAGTGACTTCTTGAAAAGATGGCCAACCATGCCAACATTCCAGGTGCTCAGACCATTCGACGTGAAAGAAATTGCTACCGCCAGTGAGCACTTCTTTAAGAATGACGAAACACTTGGAGTCTTCAAATTACAACAAGATTCTTTTATGGGAGAAATACCTACTTGGGAATCCATGTCCAAAGCCTATTCTGGACGGGGAATTGTGATTTCTGCTGGAAGATCTGACTTGGAGCGAATTTGGCCTCTGACCGTGTTGATGCTTCAATCATTAAACTGCTCTCTTCCAGTCGAAATCTGGACCAAGGATCAGGAAGAATATGATGATACCCTTCCAATTGTTCATCAGATGAGGACAGAGCTAGGAATTGAAATCTCGGCTCACTGTCTTTCCCATTTCATGCACATCTATTGGGATTGGGCAAATATTGGCATACCTATGCTTTTCAAAGTTAAGGCTCTAGCTTTGCTTTACTCGTCTTTTGAGCAGATCATTCTGTTGGATGTTGATAGTGTTCCTGTTCAAAATCCGGAGCTGCTTTGGGATATGGGTGAAGCTAGGACTGGTCTTATTCTATGGCCGGTAAGATGCCTTTACTCTAGAGATGAAGTCGGACGTTAACGTATATAGGATTTTTGGAGCAGTTCGGTCTCGAAAGTTATGCATGATACATATAATTTTGGATACAGCTTCACCCGAAGTTGCGAGTCTGGGCAAATGCTGATCGTATGTTATTCCGACAATTTGTCCAGAACTAAGCTGACCCACAATTCTAGGACAAGAGGACACAATTTGAGTCGCTCGTACTAGCTACCTATTATAACTGGTTTGGTCCGGAGTTCTTCTACAAATTGATTTACATGGACAGCATGGGAGCCGGTAAGCATTATCTCTAATCATCTTTTAAGGAGCCAGAAATAATTGTTTCCAGGCGACAAAGACACATTCTGGGTAGGTGCAGCGGCATACCACCGACCATTTCACGTTGTCGGCAGACAACTGGAGCTCATAGTACCCAAACATTCCGATGGCACGCCATGGAAAGAAGGAGAAGGAATTCTCAACGGCGCCATGACACAGTTCAGTCCCAACAATACCAATGAAGTTTTTTTCATGCACGCAAGTCAACCTCCATTCTCTTTCCTAAGTAACTTCAAGCTAACATGAAATAATACAGATGCACTCCCCCAAAGTCAATATGCAAGCACTTGAACTTAAAGGCCAATTCGATCTCCATTTCTTCCAACCAAAACCCGAACAGAATGCGATTTTTGTGAGGGGCCAGGAATGGTTGGAGGCGAGGCTGTGGGAGAATCTGAAGTGGATTGAGTGTGATTCTATTCTGCAGAATGCTGCGAGTGATGTTTGTGGAGGAATTATGAATAGAGTTGCCTCGATGACGAATCTTGCTGGCTCGAGTCGGTAAATGTACTGTATATTAGTTTAGAGAGGGTGTGGGGAGTTATGATAGGGTTCAATAGAAATAAATTTTAATTCAGCTGCACCTTATAGATATCGGTGCTTTCTGTGAGTGCAGATCTTCGGATGGAATTATTGTTGGTCCCGTAAAGATAGATAACCCCTTGTGGTTCTTACAACCTTCACTCTTTTCTCAACTCTAAATCGATGGCTCTATTATACCCCACACCTCTTACAGTTCTGCACTTGTTAGAATTTGATTATGACATGCTACTGAAAGTCTCATTCAATGTCGTAGGCTTGATAAGAATGTTGTGCCTATTTATGTACTCATTTCAATTAATCCCTTCCTTTGATCCTCTACCTTAGAATATGTTTCGAGGTCTCATGTTCAGCTCTGAATGTTCTAGTATGTCTGGAGCTTTTAGAAACATAACACGACCAGTGATTAATTAAATGTACCGCTCGTGTTGCTTTAGTTATTGGTTCCGCGGGTTTAGACTGTCTTATATGTGAGACTGCCTGGAAGATCTTGGAGAAGCAGAAGGAAGTTGTGGCCTCGATTCGATTCGAGTCGAGTCTTGGACTTGTAGAAGTCTACTAGATTTTTAACTTGTGCGTTTGAGTTGGACTCTCTAGTTGAGCTTTATGTAATTTAATATAATAACAATAATGGAAATCATGTCACTTACCCCTTTTTTCTAGGCGATTTTTCTATGTATTGAGTGAGTCCAAGCCGGACTCTCAAGCTGGGTTGGGTCATCCTTATAAAGAGCTCGAGTCGAGTCAAAATCTAGCTAATATATTCTCAAATCTGAACTCGACTTGAAGTCGTGAAGCACTACGCATGATTTTGCTACTTTTAGGCCATGCTACTAGTGGCCGATTGTCTCCTGATAGATTTATTTTCCCGCTATATACAGTTAATAACTTAGAAAAAATTATAGCAATGCCGGAAGCTATTGGTATCACCTAGTGCACTTATATAGCCATTGAATTTGTTCGTTGCTAAATAGGTTCACAGAAAGGAAGAAGATTGCAAGTGCTTAAGCAGGCAAGCTGATGACTCATCAAAGGATGAGCCATTTTGACACCATTTTCGGCCTTATCGAGTTAAGCTTCGGGAATCTGATAAGTCCGCAGTCCGTGGATATCATATCTATATAACGTGCTACATTTCCTACAACTTCACTTCCACCCAACGTTCAACAATGGCCTCAGTTCTCATTACCGGCACCTCGCGTGGCCTTGGTCTCGAGCTCGTCAAGCAGTTCCTCGCTCTTCCCGCAGCCAAGATAGACACTATCTTTGCTACAGCTCGTTCATCTCAGCCTTCTGTCGGCCTGTCCAAAGAAATCGATGCCTCCAATGGTCGTATTCGCTTTGTCACATTAGATGTCACCAGCGACTCCAGTGTTGCGGGTGCAGTCCAAGAAATCGGCCGCCAAATTGGCGATGGAGGCCTCGACATCCTCATCAACAACGCCGGTATTGCTTTGCAGGAAGGTCTTGTTAGCCAAACCAAAGTCACCGACCTTGAGGCTGTTTTCTCCGCCAACGTGACGGGTGTGCACCGTGTGACGGCGGCATTCCTCCCCTACCTAGAGAAAGGCCAGCAGAAGAAGATCGTCAACATTAGTTCCACCGTGGGCTCCATCACCATGGCTAAAATGTTCACGGCGCCTTGGCCCTCTTATAAGATCTCCAAGGCAGGGCTTAATATGCTGACGGCTCAGTATGCGCAAGAATTGGGCCCCAAAGGTTTTACGGTTATGGTTGTCAGTCCTGGATGGTTGAAGACGGATATGGGTGGCCAGCATGCTCACTTGGAGCCGAGGGAGGGTGCAATTCAGGTGGCCAAGATTATTATGGAAGCTCAAAATGAACGAGATAATGGTGCTTTCAGGGATATTAAGATCGAGGGTAATGATTTCTACAAGGGCCAAAATTTGCCTTGGTAAAGGGGTCGATTTGGGCTGCTTTAATGTCTGCGACATTGAGATCTGAATGCTTAAAGCCTCTTGAAACCTTGTCCCGCCTCTCTCTTATGGCATGGCAATCTAACCTCGAGATTCTATATACAAGAATATGGTTACTGGTAGCATGAAATGAATGAAACAAAAGACCTGAAGTCAGGCTAGCGACATCTACATTTAGAAACAACATTTTGACTCAGTGAAAGCGGCTCAAAGATTCCCATTTCTTTCCCTCCCTATGTTCCAATTGGAAATTCCTTCCAACTAATTCTCATTAAGCATGAAAGCTCATTCCACTTCCATTTCTCCCTGTGGTCAATGACTTTGATTGCGTGAAGTATGTGGAATTGTACCAACCTAGGCCTTCGAATATATTTAGCTGAAGCGGTTCTAGCCCGAAATTATGTTCTTTCGGAGGGCTAGAGCGATGGAGCTATATCCGAATGAATTAAAGGCTATTCGAGGAGCGCCAATTCTGTATGGCGAAGCTCTAATTGACTACAATGACAAAGGCCAGCGAGATGAAACCGAAACTAACTCTCTTCGCAATTAAGACGAGGTATCTCGATTGCGACAGTTCTCCGCTGTTTTGCGAATTTTCCTACCCTTGTTATACCTGATATTTAGCTCGATAATAAGCACTGTACCAGTAGTCAGGGAAATAATTAGATGCCTAGACGTGTCACCTCACTTCTTGGTCCTTCTTAACTAAGAAAATACAGATTCAAAGCAAGTGCTCTGCCTACAAGGCAACAGCTATTCAATAGCCGTTAAGCCTCATCTATGGTTTGCGCACGTATCAATTTCGGCCTGTTTTTATTCCTCTAAAGCGAGAACCGCCTCAATTTCAATACTTGGCGGGAACGACAGAATTAGGCTACCAAGAAGATGCTGTTCTAAAAGCCCATCATGAGGATGATGTTATGATAAAAACTCATCCCTCAACATTTACATCCACATTATGAATACATACTTGGACTTCACGTATCTTCAGTCGAGAGCGGTGAACTCGAGCGCATTCACAGATGACAATAGCTTTGGGCCATTCTTGGAGCTTCCGGGTAAAGAAACATTTGATTTCACTCTCCTATTTGAGGAAACAATCTTATCAATCGCTCCATCAGCTGTATTGCTGCTTATCCCGCCGCTAAGAATTTTCCGCTTATGGAAGACCCCTCGCAAGGTGATCCACAGTTCTCTTCAAAGGACCAAGATTGTAAGCTCCTTTACATATTTTTGGGAAAGAAATACTGATGAAATCTAGGTGCTTTTCACCATCTTCACCATCTTACAAGTCACAAATATCATTGAGGTGTCCTAATCCTCCTTTCGAACTCACGCTTCGCTAATGGCTGCTCTACTTGCTCTGGCAGCCACAACTGGCCGATTTATCCTGTCATACTTTGAACATACTAGAAACATCCGTCCAAGCTCAATCATCAATGCATATCTTTTGCTCACACTGCCATTTGATAGTGCACAGCTTCGCACCAGATGGCTACGTGGGGGCGATTCAGCTGAAAATGGTGTAGCATCCGCTATTCTAGCCGTCAAGCTCCTGATTCTCATCTCTGAAGCAATGGAAAAGCGTAGACTGCTATTTGCATCCTATTCAAATCCCTCCCCCGAAGCTACCAGTGGGTTGTACTCTCGAGGTCTCTTCTGGTGGTTAAACCCACTTTTTCGACTGGGATTTAGGAACGTTGTCAATGAGGATGATTTGTTTGCTGCCGATGGAGATCTGTTATCGAAGTCTCTTCAAACTAGGTTCGGTAGGCATTGGACAACTCGTGAGTCGTCCTCCTTGTGTGGGATCCTCTTTTAAATACTAATATCCTGCATAGGGAATAATTATCCCAAAAAACACGCTCTGGTCTGGGTTATTTCACGCACCATGCTGAGACCTCTTGCAGCTGGAGTTTTACCACGCCTAGCCTTGACATTCTTTCGATTTATGCAACCACTCCTGATCAGCAGTATCACCAAGCTTGTGAGCGAGCCTGACTCCGAATCTGCTGGTAATCGTGGATGGGGCCTTATTGCAGCGTTTGGGCTGGTCTACATTGGCTTGGCCGTGGCTGGTGGTGCCTCCCAACACAAAGCGAACAGGGTAGCGGTAATGGTTAGAGGTTCACTTGTGAATGCTATTTATGCACAAACTCTAGACCTATCGATTACGAGCCTTGAGGAACCGGCTGCCGTTACTTTAATGTCCTCAGATGTAGAGTTGATATGCAGCGCTATTCTACGAATCCACAATGTCTGGTCAAGTCCTTTAGAGATCGGCTTGGCAATCTGGCTGCTCCAGAAACAAATTGGTCTCGCTCTCTTAGGCCCTTTGTTCATAACAGCCTTAGCAATATCAGGCCCATTTCTACTCTCACGGCCTATGGAAAAAGCTCAAAAAATCTGGGTCGAAAAGATCCAGACCAGAATTAGCACAACCTCTAAAATGCTAGAGGCGATGAAGGGCGTCAAAATCCTTGGCCTCAGTCCAAAAATGTCCACCACTATTCATCAACTCAGATCAGACGAGATTGCCAAATCACTCAAAATGAGGAAGCTGTATATTTCGATGCTCGCCTTCGGTAATATGTCCGACATTTTTGCTCCAGGTGCCGCGTTTGCGATCTATGTCATCATGGCCACGGTCAATGGGCAAACACTCGATGTCACCTCTGCTTTCACAGCGCTCTCACTTATCGCCTTGTTGGTTGCACCTATTCGCGCTGTTGTATTCGCGATTCCACCTCTCATTGCCACCGTCAGTTGTTTCGATCGAATTCAGACTTTTCTTTCCTTGCCCACCAAGAGAGACAATCGGATGTTGCAACTTGTACAAATCGCATTAAGCGCCACGGGTAGGCTGGGAACGTCTTCCAGGAGTGCAAACTTCGATTCAGATATAGAGCTTGAGGGTATGCAGCCACGAAGAAACTTGAGTTTATCGCCAGCAATCCGTGTTAGAAATTTGACACTTGCTTGGTCTGATGAAGGCAGTCCTGTTATTGATGATGTGTCTTTTGATGTCCAACCTGGTAATTTAACAATGATTATTGGCCCAGTCGGATGTGGCAAGTCTAGCCTCCTCCGAGGTCTTTTGGGAGAAACTCCATCATCAAAGGAAATGTGTACATCGACCGAGCGCACGCTGCATTTGTGGATCAATCTCCCTGGATCCGAAACAGTACTGTTCGAGACAACATTATTGGAGTATCTGAATTTGAAGCCCAATGGTATTCCAGGGTTGTTTACGCTTGCGCATTTGACACGGACATCGAAACACTTTCTGAGGGTAATGATACAATGGCCGGTTCCGCAGGTTCTGCTCTTTCTGGAGGTTAGAAATTGCGTATTGTATGCTTGCTCTTGGCCATCGCAATTGCTGCTAACCTTTGAATAGGCGCTTGCTCGAGCCGTGTACTCACGACAACAGGTCTTGTTACTAGACGATGTCTTCAGTGGTCTCGATGCCACAAGCGAAGATCGTATCTTCTCGCGCCTACTTGGAAAGAACGGGCTGCTTCGTCAATTAGAGACTACCGTCATACTGGTCACGCACGCAGCTCATCGTCTGTCGTATTCTGACCATATCATCGCCCTTAGTGCTCAAGGCACAGTCTTGGAACAAGGCAAGTTTGAACATCTTGTCGCGAATAATAGATATGTTACTAGACTTGCCAAACGACACATAACGGAAGGCGACGGCTGATGATGGCATCGCTCGACAAAATGCAGCAGCTGATCTTGACCGCCCCGTTGAGGATTGGGCGGTCTACAACTATTATGTTACAAGTCTTAGACCTCCAGCTGTTCTAGCTTGGATGGCTTTAATGATATGCTATTCAATGCTTTTGCGATTTCCAGGTAAGCTTATTCTAACCCTATCTCAAGCCTATACCAACGATAAAAAGATATATGGATCAAATCTTGGACCAGCGCCATTGCTCTTCACGGAAACTCAATCAATGGCCTTTATCTGGGCATACTTATTTCTGTAGAATCCGTTGCTATAGGTGCGCTCATGGTCCTAACTGGCATGCTCTTTGTTGCCATGTTACCCCGCTCTGCAGTCTACCTTCATGACCAGCTACTCCGAACCGTTGAAAATGCACCACTTTCTTTCTTCACATCCACAGACGCTGGCAATGGTTATCGATCTCGTAGCGGCTCTCGCCGTCATTTTGGTGGCCTTAATAGTGATATTTCGCCATAATGCCGATGCGGGATTTGTTGGAGTGGCGCTCATCAACATTATGTCTTTCAACATGACTCTGTCTGCATTGATCCAATTTTGGACTGCCATCGAAACATCCCTAGGTGCGGTTTCCCGAATTAAGTCCTTTGTAGGCAGTACTCGTTCCGAAAACCTCCCCCAAGAATCTCAAGAAATGGGGCCCGAATGGCCACCAATGGGCGCCATCCTTGTGTCGGATATCTCTGCCTCATATACATTTGGCCAAGATCTAGCCCTTTCTGGTATCAGTCTCTCAATTCCGGCAGGTTAGAAAGTGGGATTTTGTGGACCTTCTGGCTCTGGCAAATCATCTTTTGTTGCACTTCTCTTCCACATGCTTGAGATCACTGAAGGATCGATAATAATCGACGGTGTTGACCTTTCAACTATCTCCCGCCAAATACTTAGGGAGCGTCTGACTGTAATACCTCAAAAACCTATCTTCCTGAAAGGGACCATCAGACAAAATCTCGATCCTATTGGCGGAGAAAATGATTTAGCTACTGAAAATGTTCTTAAAAAGGTCGGCTTGTGGACGATTGTGACGAATGCTGGCGGCTTGGATGTGCCTATGGAAGCAGAAGATTTGCTGTCCCACGGACAGCGGCAATTGTTTTGTTTGGCACGAGCTATGCTGAGATCTTCCAAGATTCTTATCATCGACGAAGCCACCGTTAATGTTGACTTGCAGACGGATAATCTCATGCAGCAAATCATCTCTGAGCATTTTAAGGATTGTACAATCATTGCCGTGGCTCACAGGCTGCAAACTATCAGAAATTATGATAGGATTGCTTTCTTTGGGAATGGAAGAATTGTGGAATACGGCGAACCTGATGCGCTGCTTGCTGCGGAAGGCAGTAAGTCCAAAGCCTTGTGGGATTCTTGAGAAATTTAGCGGTTTTTTGAATGTTACTATTACGGGGCGAAATCTCCCTACTAGAAACAAAGGAGGTGGGAAAGCGGAGGTGCATGACTATTGGAAATAGCAAGTGAAAGATTTCAAATCTTAGAAGACGTATACCTCCTCCCTTCGGGTACAACAATATTATTGTGCCAGAATATCAACTTTAATAGAAGCGTTGTAAGGCTTGATTCAACCTGTTTGATTGTATCCAAAGTTGATGTATTTTTGTTCCATGTGAACGAAATTACTGTAATCTCTCCTACCTCTTAGTCCCTGGGTTTGTTTCTTTCACTCGATGTCTGGCCCTTGCTTCTCTAACACTTTCCTAGCAACTCTTCCTAACATAGAATCCCAGATTCAAAAAACCTACGGTTAGGCAGAATTCTTCTTTGTGTTAACGATGATTTGATCCAAGATTCAAGGGAGGAGTTTATGCCTCGAAGCTTTAAGGGTATCAATGCTGTGTCGAGCGCAGGCGACCTGCAGAATCCACTCTTTGACGACTTGGTGGTTGTGGAGCCAGATACATGCCCTTTTTTTCTTTCGTATAGAGATGACCACAGAGATTAGAGTACTAGATGTACCATCCCAATTGTTGGGATTTCTTCCGTCGATAACTAGATAATTCCTAACATCTGCATCGATTTAGTTGGGATTAATCGTTGCCATGTTGGATAACCAGCTGCGTTCCTTGATACAAGGAAATATTTCGAATCGGTCCATTTTGGAGGACGAGGGTAGCGTTTCGCAAGTTCGAGTTGGGACTTGACACGGGTTTCGAGGCTGATTTTAACTCGCTTTATTCAGGTCCATTAGATCTTAAACCTGAGAGGTCGAGTCGGATCCGCGAATTTATATTAAATTGAAGATATATTTTAAGGTGGCGGCTAAGGATGCTAACTGATAGCATATAAAATTAATAATATTTTAAAGCTATTCCTAAAAAAAAAAATTATTTCTAATATTATATATTAATTTTCTCTTCTTGTTTTCTTTATGTCACATAATAACGTCGCATTGTTTCGCTTGTATTTGAATGCGTGTGTTCAACGACGGAAGAAAATTCAGTAGGCTACTAAGGTTCAGTAGTCTAAGGTCTCGATAGTCCTAGGTTAGTTCTTACAGGTCATACTGATACTGGCGAACCTTTTTACGACTGATACGTTAGCACTGGGACGCTACATGTGATAAACTGGGAGCGTCCTAAGTCTTCTCTATTGATCTTCATGAGGCCTATGATAGAAACCTCTACCTCCAACCCTCTCTTCCCCCTATTAGTAACTTATGCACCATCGGTGCGGTATACGGAATTAAGCTTCCCACAACTGAGCAGGATGAACAAAGCGCAACTTTTTGGATGCTCCTAATGGGCTGATACAAGATCCGGAAAGCGTAAACTATATATTAAGCAGTGTTGTACGAACCATATTATTGTAAAGGTTGAAGCTAGAAAAGTAGTTGATTTATTGTACAATAAACTAAAACAAGATCCAAACAAAAAGCTAAATGCTACAGTAGACCTGCTGTAACTAGTGGTATCATTACATTAGCATACAAATGCTTGTACGCTGTGTGAAAATAATGTCCTAGAAAATAATCCCTCATTAACGAATATTTAACTATTAATCTCCTCATGAGCCAGTATTCCCACCTGCACCCGGACCTCCCAGATACACGTATGTGCCCCAATTTGACTTGCTTCGGGAGTGAAAGTCATGAGAATACCTCGTCGAGTCAGTATCCCCGAACCCGGCCGTATAGTCCCGAAGATGGCGGTTTTTATCAAAATAAGCAATGTTCCTTATATAGGCCGATTTTTTAAAGCCGGTGTTGGCAAAATTTCCGCTTCCCATGTCTGTTGTTGTCAGTGGATCTTCGGATTGATAAATCTCGCCGTAGAAGAAAATTCCGTCTGATCCAGCTGACAGGTTGTCGTTATTGTCGCTGCAAGTTGGACATTGAGAGAATAGTGAACCTGGGTAATATCCAATCCACTCACTTTGGACCCAGAGCCACCAGTTACCGTCAGTGTGAAGTTGGTATTGGATGTCGATATCGTACTGTTTCCCCCCAATGGTACTCAGTGGTAAGAAGGTCGAGCCTGGGAAGATTGTCCTAGAAACTTGGACCCAACCTTTAGCATCCTGGTTCCAACCGCCAGTATTGTCGCCAATCTCAGCATATCCATCAGTCGTGTAATAGGTGAACAGATGAGGCTGTTCAACTTGAGAGGGGTAATTGATCCACCCAGCCTCAAGAGTCTGTCCGCCGTGGGAATTGGTGCTATGAGTTACTGCAATCTGTAATAACGAGAAGTCGTTATCATTTTCCACAAATGCTTTGAACGTACTTGGAGCGAAGCTGCCACCTAGGCTGTCGACCTCTTGATCAGAGGTTACATACCAATGGTTCCCGCTGTATGAGTCTCTTTTGAATGTGCTGCTTCCGTTCCCACCGGAACCGGGTAGATATTTCAATGCGGCAGTCTGCAAATATTCGACACTCATTTGTGGAATAGGGACTGTGCCTGGAGGGCCTAATACAGCTCCTGGCATTGCAAGCGCCGGTATAGGACCGGTACCATTGGCTGTTACATTGAATACGAGTGGTGGAGGAGGTTGGGAGATGCCTCCAACTAGATTTGCTCCAGCAGTTTGATTTCCGCCGAATTGAGAATCAATGTGAACCCAATCGATAATGTGAGAGGATGTATTCGTAGTTGCAAGAACAGTTAGTCCTGATCTCTTGCGCAAGGCATCTTTGGCATATCGGTTCCCAGCTGGTGATGAATTGCTTCCCAAGAAAAAGCTCGAAAAGAAAAAGGAGACTAGTAAGAGATTCTTCGTTGTAATGAAAGACATGAATGATTAAGGCGATTATAGAGGTATGCTCAATGTGGCTCTTATTGCTAATCTGTAAGATATAATTCTACCTTCATATACATTATAGACTGTGTTAGCATTGGTACTTGTGAACATGCCAAGTCTATTAAAAGTGTTCTCTGTTGGTCTCTCCTTCATCCGTCTACATCCTATATCTCCCCAATGACCCCATTGCAGGTCGCTAATTTGTCCCCTCATAAAATTAGATATTGTGAGATTGTACGAGGTCGTGGTAGAGACCTCAGGTCGCGTGGGCACATGTGAGAAAACAGTAGATCAAGAAAACAATAGTCAGAATGGGTGTGTGTAAGAATGATATCTAAGTGCCTGCCGTGTGTGAAGGAGAGGTTAAGCCTCTCCTTTACAGGTGCCTTGCCCTGACAACTACCCTTGTAAGGGGTACCATAGCATTACGACTTCTAGCCGCCTCACAAGATTATATTGGATCTGTACTATAATCGGACTATACGAGGGCATTGAACAGGCCACATCAAAGAATGATTACTATAATTGTAAGAGTGGAAGTTTAGAGCTAACAGCCTTTGTATTAAATATATAAGCTTATCTTTGAGAGTAAAATTAGCATTCAACTATAAGTGTCGGTTTACTGATAAACCGGGTCGAATCTACCACACAGCACACGGGTCACGATTTACGTGGCACGATGCTTTGATGGTTATGATTCTTGGTTGTCCTCCTATTCTAAAGGAGGGTAAAATGCCTTATATAGTAGTCTAAGGAATGTGCAAAACCCTTTTAGGATCCATTACATTCTTAGATATATAGGCATTCTCTAACTACTGAATCCCATTCTATTGGATATAGCATTCCAGGCTTTATTGGTACCAACAATAAGATTCTACTAGCGAACTAGCCAATAATAAAGGCTCGCATAATTTTTTAAAGGTTAATGCCAAGAGCTAATTGCTCCTCTAGAAGCGATCCTTTAGGATTAACGAGAAGCGCCAATTACTGATCTAATAATAAGTTAATATCATTGCCGAACTGGGAATGTATGATGTTACTTGTCCCATGACATGTGTTTCTGTCTGTTCAAGCGCCTCTCAAAATCCTACGGAGTAACTTGATCTCAGGCTGTCTAATTTAAAAAAAAAAAAACATCCCCCAGACTCCCGCCTATTAAAGAGAGCACTAATATTTTCTATATTGTTGGTAGCAGATAGTGAATACAATATTATATCTTCTCTCCAATTCGATTTAACTCAACCTGATTTATATTCCTTTTTCACTTGATAAAGATTTCAAAAACCTAAATTCATCAGTGGAAATGAAGAACAATTGTTTTTCTTCCCTACTTCACTAGAAGATTGTACACAACTCCATATATATATCTATCACCATTTACTCCATTTACTTCCCTTCACCCCCCCACTTAACTTCCAGCGCCCCCCCCAATATCCACAGCATTATATAAGCTCATAAGCTTATATTACTATTATTTATTAATTTAAAGATTCAAATATTAACTAAAACCTAAGAAGAAAGAAAGAAAGGAAATAACTCTTCTGTATAATTCTTGCAAAGACACTTCGTGAAAACACAAACAGGGAAAATAACCAAATGACAATAATATTCTCTACCCAAAAAAAAGGGCTTACAACACTAACATACGCCCTTTCTCTATCACCTCCGACCTCTCCCATATTCTCCTATTCTCCCATTCCATATTCCCCCACCACCACCAAGCTCCTATACCATTAATTTGATTTCCCTCGTGTGAAGCCACAGAAACTACCATACGAACACATGCATATAAGAGGATGTATATACCTACCCTCTTGGATCAGAAGCTGCAACACAACTAGCTAATTATTTTCGCTTTCCCATCTCTGTTTCATATAAAGGGAGATGCATTGTACAGTACATAGCATTAACCGATTGGACTCGGAGCAAGCAGCTACCTAAGGTCTACGCTGCCACGTAAGGAGTACAGCCCGATTCTCCAGTAGGCTAGTTCATTGAGCTCCCTCCGTTCCAGACGGCGGCCTTGCTGAATGTGAACACGGGGACATAAAAAAAAACCCCCCATGACGCGGATAACAAGACAATTAGAAGCTGACAAGATAATTAGAAGCTGACAAGATTATAATTATACGATACAGATAGGACACATGAAAAAGCTATGGATATGGAAAACTTGAGTTATATTTTCTTCCTTGTTTACACCTGCACTCCCCCACTCCCCCCCACAATATCACACAAACCCCATTTCAATTATCAATGCGCATATCAAAACTCATCCCATTCCATTCATTCACTCTCCTCACTTTATCCATTCCAGAGAGCTCCTTCTCCACTCCCACAATTAAAGCAAAAGAGTGTGAAAAAAAGATAAAACGCCAAAAAGAATGCTTTCCTTTCCATTTCAGTCCTAAGCACCACCCTCCCAACACCCCTACCCTACCCTTTCTCCAACAATAATCAATCACCGGGTATTTTTCGCTTCGTTTTCAGCAATTTGTAGTTTTCCAATTCGAAAGAAAGAAAAAAAGATGTGATCCTGCACTGCAAGCGAATGAATGAACGACAATCGATGAATGTACGGATGTATGTCTGCGTATGGATTCTGTAATTAAAAGAGAGGATTACTACCCTTCTGACTGAGTGACCGATGAATTCTCATGTACTCCCTCCGCACCCTTCGTACCCATAAAGAACAATTTCTAGCCTCTTCTCTCCAAAATAACACATCATCCTCAACTAATAAGGAATTCCCGTACTCAACCCCACCCTCTTCATCGGTGGCGGCGGAGGTTTCGTCGCTCTACTCGGTGGTGGAGGTGGTGGTCCTTTACGGCCATTCGTGCCCACCGTACTATAGCTATTTGTTCTGCTGGCCAAACTACCGTGACTGCTAGCAGGACTAACTGATCTCGCGCCATATGATCGATCCGGGCTATTTGAATCAAGCGTCGATTCATCTGATGGGTCATAGAACATGTTTCCAGCGCCACCCGTGCTGACTCTGACCGTGTTTGTGGGACGTAGATTGGCGCGGAGATTGACGGGGTCGGAGGGAAGTGTGACGGATGAGGTGGAGTTAATTCTAGAGGGGCCTTCGCGTTGGATGGAAGTGGGTCCTTGGAAGGTGGAAGAGCGGGACACGGTAGGACGTTGAAGGGAGTCGTCATAATCTCGACGTTGGGATGGATTGATGTGACCTGTGGAGCGGATAGATGGACGAGGAGGTTCAGCTTCTACAGGTGCTTCGTGTGATTGAACTCGCTCAATATAGGCGTGTGCTGTGTTGGATCGGGATCGTGGGAGATTGCGTTTAGGTTGACGTGCAGCATTTCTGGGAGAATTAGCATTATGGATTGAGTCCGGAAGGAGAACATACCCTGCAGGCCATTCCCGTCTCAATTTCTGAAGCTCCTCACGACATCTGTCATAATATTCAAGTTCGGAATCCAAAAGCTTTCCAAGATCTTCAACACTGTCTGCCTCTGCTTCCTTAATATCCTGCATGCGCCTTAAAACATCTTCACTTGACTCCTCGTATTTGGCTTTTTGTGATCGCAGTTCTTCCTCGGCTCTGAAATCTTCCTTCTTTGCTTTTTGCATTTTTGTAAGGGAGGCGTCGTATGCAAGTCTTCGTTGTTCGAGCTTCTTTCGTGCAGCCTGTAGACGTCAGCTTTCATCCGTTCCCTGTTACGGGCATGCATACCTGGTATTCCTTCATCATAGCCAAAGATCTTTCCAATGACTCGAGCCAGTCACCCGTAGCATTAACCACGTATGTTTCTTGTATCCTAGCAATTTTATCGTTCGTTCTGCCCATAGCTGTAATAAGTTAGCCAACATACCATTCCAATCCAACGCAGGTATACGCACAAATCAAGCAATTTCCAAACTCAGAATCCGGCTCGAAATCCTCTCCATGATGTGTCATTACCTGTCCCATATGTGCAATTGGTAACATCTTGTCCCCGCCTTGGGCTTCCTCGCGCCTCGAGATCGACTTGATGTAGATGGTCATGGATTTCTGGAGTTTCTCCATACCTGGCAGCTGTTAGCTTTGCAGATGGGATGGTTTTGGCAGACAGAACATACCCTCATGTCGTAGAGTCATCTCCATTTCCAAAGCTTTGAATTCGTCGGAAACGTTGGTCTTTGCATCTTGACCCATCTTCTCCCCGGCCCATTGCTTCACTCGATCGAGCTTTCTGTTGATATTCATTTTTGCGATTGTATTTTGGGTAGTTGTGTAATTGTGTAGTTGGAGGGAGCGTTTCAAACAAGGAATTCGTAAATAAAGGGTTGTTCTGTCAAAGAAGTTCTTTCGCAAACGGTTTATGTTGACTGTTGTCTTATTTGGTGGTCGTCAAAGGGACCAAAACTTTTTTGGTGGCGGACTGGGGAGATCGAGATGACACTGCACAGCAGAAGCGAATGGAAAATGGGGATTCGAAGGCAAATTGTTTGTTGCTGACGGGTCGATGGTATGGTTCTATAGAGAATCAATTAATGCGAGGGATCGTAAAAGGGGGATCGTGTGCTTGATTACGGGATCCTGGGATATGCAGATAACGACTGGCTGGTACACAGCAACAAGGATAGGATGGTTGGCGTTCGTATTTTTGGTTGGAGAGAAGCTGTGCGGAGCTGCAGGCAGATTATGCGCAAAAGGAAAGCTTGATGGTGGTGGTTTTTGATTTTGTTGTCCCGGGTGACGTGCGGTGGTGCTATGTTGTTGATTACGGGAGATGCAAGCCGTTGATGAAGAGGTCCGAATGAGCCGTATCGAATGACGACTTCTATTGTACTGTACAATCTGTTCGTATTGTCTGCCTCCTTCGGTCGTTCGCGCAATGGAATATTCAAAATATTTGGAGGACGGATGAAAAGGGATGAAAAGAGAAATCCAACATGCAACATGCAACACTTCGAGTTCCGCCGGCCCAAATATCAACCAGGGACAGCCAGTGAATTCCCCTTCTTGTTTACCGGTAACGACGGTATTATTGTTTGGGTGGGTTGTAATCATATGCCTGTCGTTACTATGTCATGTCATCCGGAATTGTCCAGAGACCCCTAGTTGTCATTATCAAAGCCGGAGAATTAAAGTTATTTGATGATTACCGGGGTGTTGCATCTCGATCTGGATGTTGTGGGATTAGAGATCGTAGTACCAGAAGGAAATATAGGGGGAATCGGAGTGGTCTCGTTTGAGAATAGACATTCCCGAGCTCGATATAAAAATGAAGGACCTCAACATGCTTCTCCCCAATATCAATATGAGACTGCCAGATTTTCATCTCCAACCAACCACCTTCTTTCCCTCTTCTTTGCCCCGACCGGTCCAGCGTTACGCGGCAAAGCAGCATGAAAAGGAGGCGGAGCTCTCTCCTTCAAGCGCCGGCAATCCGTTTAGTCTTGTTACAGATGTTACAGATTTTCCAGACCAAGCAAAATCTCGCTCCATGAAATCCGCACTCCAATCATTTAACGGAATGCTAGAGTGAGATGAAACGGAGGGGGGTTCCTCTAGATGTATTGGGCATTGGGTAACATGATATTTAGAATTCAATAAGGTCGTTGGAGAGGAGAGGAGAGGGTGTTTCGTTGTTGTTGTTGTTGTTGTTGAATGGGTTCAAAAGAGGCCGGCGGGTCGGGGTTTCAGGGGAGGGCATTCACGTCCCCTACTCACTGTCAAAGACATGTGATGCAAAACAATTATCTGCGCCGGTGTTTGGATGACGACGTCATATTATTCGTTCCTCCAGTTTGTTTCAATCCTTCGGATCCGTGATCTCAGCTCCTTCATCCTCGCCCTCGCTCTCCCGGCAATACCTATTATGGAAAGAAAAAGAAGAAAAAAAGAGAAAACATATTTCCACTGTTCAGACTCTCCAAATTAACAATAAAATACAAAAATACATTATCCCAATGTCCTCGGTGAGACTCGAACTCACGAGTATTTATCTTATTAATACATCTCTCAAATCATCACCGGGAGTAGGAATGAAAGCTTACCCTTTGGATGGCCATACTGTCAGTACAGTATTTTCATATGAAATTATATGAGACCAACGCTCTAACCAACTGAGCCACGAAGACTTTTTATTGGACAATTTTTTGGATTCCGCAGTCTTTATTTGACTTTATGTATGTCAAAGGTCTCGTAGCGTGGGGGCTCTGGCTTTGGAAAGGAAGAGTGTTGAGGGTATTCGCATTTTGTTGTTTTTTATTGAAGCCATTTTTGATGCATGTCCTGTTGAACAGTTTCAACACGTCATAGTGTATCTATACGTCTTTCAAAATCTTCAAGAGATCGCAACTTGTTCGACCTTCTTAATCTCATCGAAGTCCTTCCGTCTTCTCTCACGAGTGCTAATTCTCAAAATGGATGATTACTATTCTCGGCTTCCAAATCCCTCACATATATATACAGGATTTTATATTTGTCTCATTAATGAAACGTACGCATGCCAGACTCTGAAAAGTCTTACATCAAAGACCTCTACCTCTTCCTCTCCCCGGCTCCGGGTGAAGATGACATACAAAAACAAGAGCTGTTACAGATACAATATAACTGTTCTTCAATGCCCTAAAGTGGCAAAGTAGGGTTCTCATTTTCTGGCGCTGCTTTTGTGTTTGTATCCCAAGGTTTTAGAGAAACATTCGCCGCATTGTGAAGAACCACGGGAACTACTCTCGACTTTTTCTTAACTTATTGTCACCTCAATCTCCATTTAAATATCGTCTTTACTTTAATCTTACTCTTATTCGGAATTATTGTCATCTCATCTTTCATCGCTGTCACTAACGCTTTGTTTTTACGCAATTATTTTCCTATCAGCAATGAAATGTCACGAGTCAGCTTACATCCCCTCATTTTCTTAAGCGGTACTAAAAGATTAAAAATTATTACTTGAACTGTTATGCTTCCCCCCATTAGCTTTTTTGACACGCGTTTTCCAGTTTCGATGCTTCTAGCAGCTTAAAGTTATGTTCATAACACTCACAAATCATACCCTGCAAGTTTTTATACACATCCTCTCAAATCATCAGGTCCCAAAATCATCACCCTTGATATTTTCATTCACTCCAACCCCCACAAGACAGGAGCAATCACCATATCAACACTGATCGCTAGAGACGAGTGAAGCTAGTAATAAGCCTCAAGCAGCATGTCTATAAAAATACCCTCCCGGAGCTCGAGAAGCAGCGTGAGATGCAGTAGACTATATATCGGCTCTTGAGGAGAGAGTAAAGTCTTTCTCCAAACCTGTGTTCTGATATGTCGGGAATCTAACCAATCTCAATTTCCGATTTGTACAGTACTTATTGCTGTCAATCTTCGAAAGCCAACTTTGCTGTCATCACATCGTTCACCTTTATTTTAAAATCTTTTCTCGCAAATAATATAGCAAAACTTCCCTCTCCAATATGGAAGGTTAGGAAACTGAATGAATCCCAAATTATATTCTGTAAGTCGAAGGAATAGAATGGTTTTGGTCATATGTAATCTTACCACTCAACAGGCTAAGTATATGTAGGAGGTAGCCACAAGATAGCCTGGCGTGTTAAAACTATGACTTGCTACTTTTAAATTCATCAAGGTGGAATTCTTAGTGAATTACAACCTCCAATCCATGCTGAATGACGTACCAATTATAAGATCTCATGCAGTCAAAGAAGGAACGCTTTGATTGCAGCTAGCTAATCTTCGTCGAGAAGATGTGTTGGGGGGGTTCCATAAAAAGAGCAGAATCTCACTAGAACTAGGGCGCGGATTGGAGTGGACTTGAAGTTTTTAGCTATCCAACCCAATGGAGTTGGACTCTGGGTTGAATTTTTCATTTGGGTTTATCCAGTAGACTTGGGTTCTTTACTTAGATTAAACTATTGGATTAACCCATAAGTCCAAAGTCCGCGTCCTTTCTAGAAGTAAACGTGAATGTTTAAAAAAGAATTCGATTTGACACAATGAAGGTAAGAGTAAGAAGTTGACAATAAACAGTGTGGGGAGAGGATTTAAGCGGAAAATGGAATAACTATAATGACAACGGAATTTAAGGAAGAGAAGCTCATTTAATCTATTTCGAAGATGGGCCTGCGAGGCTGCGTAATTGTAGTATGATATCAGAGCAACGCCCTCAACCATTATTTTCCAATATATCTCCGCGGCTTGCATACAAACAACAGCATGAAGCAGTTACCACATGGACGTGAGATCCTATGCCTTCCACACTTCAAATACCATCTCTTTTAAACTCATTACGGCGGTCTAGCCCCTTTCCCATCATCCTCGCCCCCTTTCTCCTTAAAACCCAATATCTCACCCACAATCCCTCCCGGTTTGATTTAGGTAGTTTGCTTCGATAATGATATATATATAACGTTAGAAATGCTCAATTACAAAGCTTCCCCGATAAAAACACTCCCACAGCAGCTCTTTTACCCTTTGCACAACTCCGCCCAAATCCTCTTGCAATGGTGTCACTAACCTCTCTTTGGCTAAGGCGAGATGTTTGAAACGCGACTTGAACCCTGATATCGCTCATTTTGTCTACTTCGTGCTTAATATTTCAGGTGATAAAATTCACTAACTCTCTCCGTGGGATATTAGCTCTGTTTCGTTTCTCCCACCAGGCCTTTGCTCGGTGCATAAACTCCCCCGACCTGTCCTCGCAGCTATGGTATCGGGAATCCTCATAAAAGAGACATGCTGTAGCGCAAGTCAAGCCTGCATCTTGTGCAAAACATTGGCTATATGCCACTACTTCATGTGCTGTTGGTTGGTCACTAACCCGGATCTGATATGGCAGAGAACTGCCTCCCAAGGATTCTCCAGAAGATCTAATGTCCAAATCGAGAATATGACATCAAATTTGGCGGAATATTTGTCGCTGATGTGATTGATAATTTTATCTGCTGCAATGTCCCCTCGTATAAATGACATATTGTCGAACTGAGAACCCTGACCTGATACCTCAGTCGCCACATCCAAAAATTTCCGGGTATAATCGACTCCAAGAAGAATACTCAATTAGTCTGTACGAAAGTGAGCCTCTGCAAAGAGAAATTCAGTCCCACAGCCCATATTCAAAATACTTGCTCCAGATGCGGGGATTTGGGTAATCTCGACAGCCTTGATAATGTCCTCATGAAACTTGTAAACGGTGTCCCACTTGGCCTGTGCCGCTAACGGTTCGTACTGGACGACGATGCGTCCCAAAGCCAATGCAGAAGTCATGGTACAGGAAGGTCTTAGGACAGAATGCCAGGATACGAAGAGAAAGTTGGGCGAGAACATAGCACAAGTAGAAAGATGATTACAGGCTGTATTTGAGGACTCGAGCGAACCAAGCAGTTGATCTGCAAAGATAACTGGAGTAGGGTTATTGGTGTAGAAATGAAGAAGAGGAAAGGATCGGAGCGTTGGGGAGAACGTTTTACCGCGAAGGAGAGGGAAAAGGGGATGGAGGTGGAGGTTACAGAGTGATTGTGTATGAATAAATGAGTCAACGCCTCTGGGCTGAGCGAAACCGCAAAAAGGAAATATAAAAACCTCTCCGGCTCTCCAACCTTCTACTACAACTTGTATACCTCTCAATATCGATCACTTTCCTCTAAAACTAAACTCAGGCAGACATCCCAATCCAACACTGCTATCGATCCGTTCCCACTATTCCATCAATTCCTCCCACTTCGAAAGTTATATCCTTTCCAGCCTCCTCCATTACTTCGCAAAGACTCCTCCTCCTCCTCCTTTCCCTCGACATCGACTGGGCATTGATTAGGTTTCTAAAGCCTGGGGCGCTTGTAATGTTCGAGCATAGTCGGTGATTGTGCTCATCCAAACTCAAGTACGCTTTCCTCCTTCCGCCTCTTGTGTCTCCCTCAAAGTCTTCTGCGCAATGGCGGTATCGGTGACTGCGCAGTCTTTCGTAGGAACGATCTCAGCGGAAGCTATCCGGGGGGGACTGTGGAGCCATTAATATTTGAACCAGAAGACTTCTAGAGTTTACATTTGCAGTTAACCTAGTTTCGTTGATGGAAATCGAAGAGGGCGGGGATGATCTGCATATGGATTTGATAGGAAGGAGCATCTTGACAATCAAGACATGTGTTAATCTGAGTTCGTGAAATGGTAATATTCATCATCAATGTCAATTAATAATGAATAGTGATTGACATTAAAACGTTGTTTTGTTTACACCGTCGCTTCCCGGCTTAATTCCTTAGTCTTGATATTTGCCCCACCAAAATGAAATACTAGGTACAAACCTTGACCATAATAATAAGAGCAGTGCTTCATCTTTTAAGTTTAAATTTAAAAGCCATCACGCAGAAGGGAGCAAAAGACGAGATTTTATCTTTTCAATGACGGTCACATCGAGCTCTGGCTCTCGCTCGTAATTACCAAAGATCTCATCGCCATCTCCATACTTTTTGGTTGAAAAAGATTCATCCATCCAACCCGTTGTATCTAATATGACATATCCAACATTCGATGGAAGATACGCTCTCTCTTTCCGAAATAGTCCCTAACCAAGATCCTAGCCTAAAGGAGTCAGCCTGTATCACAACCATAGTGAATAAGGAGACGCATGGTTAGCCAACCCTGTCAAATATCGCTGATATATCTCCACAGCATGAGCACCGATCACGTCCTTCACTGGATACTTACGGGGAAGCACATGTTCGAGAGGGCCTTTGTCGATAGCAAAGCAGCTAGTAGCACTGTTGAGACGGAGCCAGAAGCTGATGTTGCAATCGAAGAGGAAGCCAGTGTTTTATCTGCACATGCTGAGCGGACATCTGCAGGTAATTCCCGAAGTGCTTCGATAGACAGTTCTTCCAAGGACGGAAGTGCTTATAGTCTGCCCATCGGCTGCGACAACGACCTTCTGAGACCGACAACTGATCAGATCAACCGTACTTTCCTAAGAGGTAAGAGTTTATGGCGTGCGTACCTGACATCCGCCAATTCGCTACCCTTTGATTGCATACCTAAAGGGTGCTTGGATCCGTACATCTTAATGGAAAACGTGCCACCACTTTCTCAAAATCTACCAAGGCGGCGGTTTATCTTAGGCCAGGCTCTGTAGCATGTACCTCATCCAGAATTATCAAAATCTTGCGAGCAGGAAACAGACAACCCCCCGGACGATGACGCTTGGGATCCAGAGCACGTTTACAGTTCCATGAAGAGATTCTCTTTGGTAATTGAGAAGCCAACAGAATGTAAAATACGCTCTAGATCACGCGATAGCGATGAGCAACCGAACAGTATAGCCATACTTACATTATGCTGGGCGTTCATATTAACTGCACGGTTCCTGGAAATGCAGAAGAGACCTATACGATACTCATCTACAAAACTAACGACGGTGCTTTCCACTCGATTTACGCCTCGGAATGGAGATATCATCGTTAATATGGGGTCTGCATCGCGGGGTCTGGTCAGATGGTTTTGTGCACTTTTGGCACCAGGTCGAGGATGGGCCGTGAAAGGTCCTCTACCACCTTGGGCCACGCACCATGACGGGACTACTCGCTTCGTTATCATTACCGATATGCCCTTCAACTTTTTGGAAGATGAGCGACCCCCTTCATTGAAGAAGGCTACTGACCTTCTCGTTGAATTCTGCCAGTCCAGCCATTTTGGGTCCCCGGTGGCGTATAGCGAGAACTTGTTGTACGGGACATTACAGCAGCCTACAGCAGGATTTCTAGCAGCACTTGCGCTACCGTTCTATAATGAGCTGAATCTACAGCCACAGCTTCCTATGCCAGATGTCAACACAATCTCTAGCACACACCCGACACGTCTGGAATACACTCGGAATTATGTGAAAGACTTCCCCTACTTTATGACTCTGAGTATATCTCCACTTTCTATAGGATCTATCATTTGGAGTATTTTTTGGGAGCCAGGACTTGAATGCAATCTGGTCAGCGCATGGTTTGGGTCAATACTTGAAGTGATTAGACCAATCATAGCAGCTGGCAATGTGAAATTGCTCTCCAAGATATTTGCCTTCCGCTGGGAGCGAATTGGTCTCTTGTGGCATACAATTCTCGATTTAGGCGATACCAAGATTCTAGATATGATTGTTTCCTATCTTGATTTTCATGAAGAGCGTTGGGGTGGGTCCTGGGCAAGGCCGGACATCGATGTGGCTGCTTGGACTGGCTCCCCGCAGTCCTTCTTCGACGAAGCTTTTTCGGGCTCTTATAAAGGAATGATAACTCAAGTCCCTAGATCCGATCTACTGCGCCATCGTTTCAACTTTCGTTTGGGCGATCCTGACCGTATTCGCTTCGGATGGCAGCCGTTTGGCTACGTAACCAAGGAGCACATGGAACCGGAGTTATAGCCAGGGCTAGAATTAGGATGTCAACGGCAATATAAACACTGGATTTGGTGGGTTGAGGGCAAGGAGAAGCGTATGGTTGGCGAAATTCAGCAAGGTTTTAGACAAGATAAAGGGATATATATACGCGAAAACTATCAACGACCAACCACATCCCGAGAACCAGGTAGCCGTACCGACTGGGTTCAGTTGCAGAGTGAGACTTGCACCATCTTTTGAGGCAACTTGGAGCACAGTAAATTATGGAGCAAAAGAGGTATCAGGAGATCGGAGTCTTGAAGCAACATTGATAAAAGGGATCAGGGAGCACCCATGGTTTGCAGACTCACGAGGCATCTAGCTAACAACTTCGTCATGATCTGTAGTCTCGCAATCACCGAGATTTTCGTTTCATCAATATATCTTATTGTGATGCGATCATTTAGCTGCTTTGCCTTGCCCTTCCTTTTACCAGACCCTTGTCCCTGTTCCTAAACTCGATGTGGACGAACTTGCAGCTTCTAGGTTTCGCCACTCGTACTCTAGGCAAGGGGATCTTTAAAGATCTCGGAGTCGGTTCAAATATGCCCTGCATATCCTCCTTCCTGCGGCGTAGACTTTGAGGCTTGGTCGGTCGTAGTATCATATTCGTTCTCATTAGAAGATAATGCTCTTTAGCCCGGGTGATCTGGCTGATACTCGTGACTTGCCAACGGGACTGCAGCTTGAGTCTTATTAGGGTAGTATTGTTCGCCACATCTGCAAGGAATGAAGTAAATTCTCTAGCCTGGCTTGGTTATGTCTTCGTGTATTCCAACTTGACAAATTTCGAAAAGTTTCTTGCACTTCTTGCACTTTGAGTAATGAGCATGAGCATGTACATTTAAAAAGTGCGTACAGCGTTTACAGCTGCCTTTCCAGCTGGAACTTGTCGACATTCTTTCGCGTGTCTAGGGATGGGTGCCCGAGAGCTGAAAGGCTACTTACAAAATAGTGCATGACTAACGGCCTGTCACATGCAAGATATATGGATGCCTAAATGGAAGCTTGGGGACTATTCCAAAAATGCATATGTACATGCCTTATGTATAAATATAGAAGTCTTATTACCCTGCTAATTAGCGGGGTAATAAAGTTCCGATAAGATTGGATGTTGAGGTTGATGTAAAGAGAAGATCTCAAAGTTGGTGGGCAGACAGAGGGAGCGGGAAGTAGAGGTTGTCGGAAGTTTTGAGGTTCTAAAGAAGTCGTTGGTGGGATATTCCCATTACCGTGGCACTAAGCTGAGCGGGATCACATAGCGCATATCTTAAGGATCTGGATTATTCAATTTGTGGGGCGCGTTTGGGAAAGAGAAATTATTTTGGGATTATTCCTTGGATTAGACCAGATTGTGGTTGCTAAAATGACCCTTAGCCCTGCTGTCGCCGCTGAAAGGGGTCATTGCTGTCCTTCGTATTAGCCGACTACTAAAACGACCCAAACAAATGCCTATCTCTCACTTCTGCACTTTTTATAAAGTACTATCCTGTTCTCCAAAGTACCAAGAGATAATATAAAGACGAAGAGAGAAGAGAATGAGAATCGCAAGCTCATATACAGTGACCATCAAGAATGCCAAATTGGGACGTATCCATGTCCTTTTTACCCCTATTGCCACTGTTCCTACATCCATCCCTTGACACAAAGCTCGTCTATGAAAAACTCCTAAAGGAAGAATAATATTGAGCGAATATATAGACTGCTGCGTTATCTGTCTTTTTTGTATAGGGAAACGAACGTTTCATTTTGTTTCGTCGTGTTGGATTGAATGAATCTTCACCCGAATGATGAAGTCCTTGATTATTCACAGTAGATAGACGCAATATTTTCCGATGGTCAGCGCCAGATTTAGCATGGGTAATCAATTTACCTAGTTGGCTAGTTCTGAACTAAGTGAATGAGGATATTCATATCTTTTTAAACTTCTTAAAGGATACCCAGATGATTATTTATTGACTTGCTTTCTTATCGGCGCTCTTTGAATCTATGGGAAGTGACGGAAAATTCTCGCTTAAGTAAAAGGGGGTAAAGTGGGGCTGTGAGAAGGAGTAATTGACGAAATAAAAAAGATCGGCCTCCTTGGATGATGCTTAATTCAATCTCTGAAATGAAAATATCGGTCGTATTCACTGATCAGTGTGGTTGGGGATCCGATATTTCTCCTTGCGATTTATTGACAATAAATTATTGTTGCATGTCAGGCAATCATGATGCCTTTTAAGAAGCTCCGAGATTCTCATTCTTAGAGAATTGAGAGCAAAAGCAATCACAACGCAAATGCTTGTCCAATATGAACTGTAACATTTCAACAATTATTCCAATTACTACTCACTGAACACACTTAAACCTAACCGCAAGTTAATAATACACTTCAGTCTATTGGCTGTCAGTTGTTTTCGTCAAGAGTTGAGGCAAAATCAGCCTACTAACCAAAGGTTATTACAGCCTCCTTTGTCCATTCTTCACTCCAGAGCTAATGAGCAAGAAGCTCCTTCAACTTTACATCGTCAATATCTTCAAAGTCATCGGACTACCCTCCTTTCTGTGCTTTCGTAGTTCTGGCGAATATGCCTTCAATCCGGTCAACTTCTTTGCTGTTGAGGTCTCCTAATCTTCCACCAAGAAGCAGAACGTGGGTTAAAGATTGAACTGCGGGAGGAAATTCCTCTGGAAAGTCGTTAGGTAATCTCCCTCCAATTGAGACAACTCCACCAAGCTGAGTTTTTCAACATGCTGCCGCAACTGCAAGTGCAGCTGAGCCACCTTGATCATGTCTAACAAGAGCAATATTGCTTGCTAGAAATCTACATTTCTTGATAAGAACTTCGGCAATAATTTGAATCCCAATTTGCTCTGTGCTTTTCTCGAACATAGGTCGGTTTGAATCATCCTCGTTTTCGTTATTTCCAAGGTGATGCTTTGCATCAGCCTCTTCATCCACATTTTTAAGAGAACAGATTTTGCTGCCCGGTCCGCCTGTAAAGTTGCCACGGTCTGACCAGCAATATGTCCCATCACACTCCAGTGGATTTGATCCGCGGACAAGAAGGCAAGCACTTTTCGGTCCCATCAAGTGATTCTTGGAGAACTCCTAGAGAGCAAACGTGTCAGCTGAATATCCGTGAAGAACAACGGTTATGCACTGAATAGCTTCATTGGCAGGATTGAAAATGACTCGGGTTTCGATATATTTAGGGAAGTCGTGCTCGTGAGGTAGCCTGGGCAGCTTTTCACCTGTACTGGCTCCACCAGTCTGGGCAGCTAGCACGCGGGAATTTACCTCCTCATAGATTGCTGGTGGCTCCCGATAATTTTTGGCATGGTACTTCGAGCTCCACATGGTACGGGCTGTTTTGTTGGACATTACCGCAAATCTAACAACTCATTGAAAACAGTCTTAGAGGGGTCTTAAACAATCAAGGGTTCTTATACAGCATAGCGGAGCCGCCAGCCATCTTCATGGAGCCTCATAAATTCTTCAGCTTCCTGAAATGCACCATGTGATTGGAGAATTGGGGAAGTGAAACCTTTGCCAATTCTGTGGCGTATTTGACCCAAATTTGATTATGATGTGCGTTTCAAGGTGAGAAAGGTGCTATTTCTGCAAGCCGCAGTTTTCTTTTCTGCATGGTAAATTGGAAATAGGAACTGCTGCAATCTTATTGCATACAATAATTGGCGGTAAGTGGATGGCGTTTTATAATTTATATATTTATATCATCAAGCTTTTTAGATTTATAAGGGCATAAAAGGTAGACAGATTACAGCCAAATAAGCCTCAATTTCAATGCTAATCTGTAAATTACTAAATTGATATTCCTCCTTCTCAAAGGTAGTTACAGCAATAGTTCGAAATTAAGACCAGACGTAGATATCCCCCTTAAGGTTTTGCTAATTGTTAGCGCTATAGCAGCAGCATAGGGAACTAAAATATAGAATATAAAGAGAATAAGGACTATTCTGCCTATCCACGAAAGAAACGTTGGGGTTGGATTTGGTAATAGCGTTGTTGATGGAAGTTGAAAAGTGAAGGTGGGAATCCTCGGCTTCTCATTGGTTTATCACCCTAGCCCTTATTACGGGTTTATATAATTACACGAGGTTATTATGTTTATATAATTATAACAGCCCCAGCGGTAAGCATAACGCCTTTCCAGCCACACTTCCAAGTAACTGTTTTATTGGAACTCTTCCTTCGGTTACCCAAATTCCATTGTTTTCGTTTTGATTCAAGGATATCGGCTTGCAGCACTAGCGAAGGCTGTGGTTACACAACTTGTCCTTTTGTAGCACTAAGATCATCAAGTAAGTCTTTCGGTGGCAACAGACGGCCCACACGATTGATTGCACGCTCAGTTGTGCGCTACGCTGCCATGCATGTCCGTCCCACTACCGGACCGGACCCAGATCCGTAATCGTAGCCTTAGCGACTCGCTGCTAGGTGATGTTATTTTTGGCAAAGAGTGGTAAATGACTAAACTGGGTTTTGAATGGATTGTGGACCTACTAATATTTTCCCTCTTCGCATTATCTATTATTGAGGCTATTCGGACGTGGCTTTTATGAAATTAATAAGTACAGGCTGGGTCCTCAACCCTGCCACGACATCCCAATTCCATAGGTACAACGTCCTACAGTTTCTGCAATGCGATTCGCTTAATACAAGTTTATACAAATTGACACGAATATAAAGTTCGTACTGCTTCATTACAACTAGGTGGGTGGTGGATAGGGAAGTTCCCGGCCCAATATCTTAGAAAAGTCGGAAGCCAAAGCTCAGTGAGCCAGGACTAGAGCCAATCACCGTGTTTTTGCACATTTGTATCTCATTTGATATTTGAAGAAAGCATTGGACTTGAGCATTATTTCGTGTTTATCAATCCCTTACAGATCATTCCTCCATTCCCAATTCTCTCCCAACCCTTAACTCTCAACTCCCAACTCCATCCCCCAAACCCACCCTAATCAGAGCCACTTCCCCTCTTTCACACCCCTCTTCTTAACACAAAACTCACAAGTAGAACTCGCAATCGCTCTATCCGGATACATAGCAATATACGCTTCATCAAACCCACCCGCTTGACCGAAATTATTGCCTGCGTCGAATTCCTGGCCTCGCACATCGTCGTTTGTAAAGGCCCATGTGCCATTATCGTTGCATGGTGCACTATTTACTATTAGCTTTCCTTTCCTCTTCATATAAACTTTGTTTCAACAGACAAGGGGGTTCGGAAAAGAGGATAAATGGTGGGAGAACCGGGATAAGGGAAGGGTAAGGGAAGAACATACCAGCCACATGTTCCATATACATGGGTTACATTGAAGATGAATAGCCCACCATCGGGATAGAGGGAGAAAGTGACTGAGGGATCATTGCATGGCTGGTTAATAGGCGGGCCATCGATAGCGAAATCGTAAGTTGTGGGGTTGTTGTAGGAACAGGTTGTATTGAAGCCTTGTGGAGATGGGGTTGGGGAATCGAGGATATTGAATGACCAGCTTTGAGGACTGTTAGTTAAGGGGAATAGGAAGAAGGAGAAGTGCAGGGGAGAGGGAAAAGTGAAAGAGGGGAGAGGGCGGAAGAGGAGGAAAATGAGGGGATAGTTACAAGCCTCCTGTTCCGTGGCGGATGTTGGAGATGCTTAGGTCGGTGATTTGCCAAGGGACTGGAACGGTTATTTGGGAGAGGGTGGGAGTGAGGAGGGTTGTGAAAATGGTGATGATGGAGATGAGGGAGGAGTGCATTTTCAACGTATATGTATTCTTTCAAATTCCAATAAGCTACCTTGCTTTCAACAGGACAATATTTCGGAGACTACCCAGTCTTATAGCCATTCTCATCATACCCTCGCACAACAGAATATTATCTATCGCTTTTGTGCTAGGATTTCCTTTTTCGTTGTACGGAGTTCTTTTCGAAATACGAGACGTGGGGGCTGGTGTTACCCCTGTTGCCGAGCAGAAATACGAGATCCGTTTTGTGGAGGTAGGTTAAGCTTAATCGTAGCTTCGTCGCACCAGTTACGACGATGGAATCACAAGTCAGTTGTGGGCTGTGCATGTCTTTGGGAGGCTGGAGGAACAGAGTTAGCTCCGTGACCTTGCTTGGGATATCTTTACTCGTTGCATTTTGGGGGGCTGGTTAATCGATCGCACAAGGTATAGATCACGCAGCAGATTCCATGGGCGGGGTACTATATGTTCGCGAATTTATAGAACAGCATCAGGTCGAGATGAAACATTCTGCCATTGTGGGAATTTTCAATCTTGCCCATTGCCCAGTGTACTTAAGTTCGCAACCAAGTGGCTGGAACTTGCTCAGTATCTCCCTGTATAAGTTAGTCTTGAACTAAAGCAGTTTGAATATCGTAGTAGAACAGTGGAGGTTCCAGTTTACAAGTGGTGATCAACATGCTTTCTAGTCCTTTTCTCTAGCTTTAGAGAGGAATATGGTTGTTCTTCAACATTATGTTGCATGATCTGTATCATCGTAATAAGCATGGAGGCTGCGTAAGGAGAAGGTCAATGAAGTCCAGAGACCTACACCCATCCCTCAGTCGCCCTTATTTAGTACTAATTCTCTTGCATGCCGTCTCTTGACTCGGGTGTTTGCACCAGTCATCACATGAATAACACTCGTTTTCTAGATCGAGATGGCTCCTGTCTGTAAGATCTTACGTTTGAGCAGTCTTATGGCAGATAGCAGGTCGGTGCTTATTTCGTCCCGGATAAAATATGAAAGTTTATGGAATCTAGTTTAAATCTGCTTGGAAGTCATTGGTAATGATCACGTTGAGATCTCACTTTAACTTTTTGTTCCTTCCGTTTGTGGTTTGTAGAGCAAGACTTCCAACTTTATTTCAACTTCGTGCACACTATTGAACTTAGACTTCTTTCAAACATCAAAAACTTCAACAATTGTACTACTTTCATTGTGATACTTGTAAAGGTATGTTTTCTAATACATCTTTCTTCAGTTTCTCGAATGTAATTTAGTTTGACACGTTCGAGTCTGCAGTCTCCCATCCAAGAATCAATATGTTGTGCACAAGCTTGAAGAGGAACAAGTTTGGAAGGTAGCTTGCCATCTCCTGAGTGTCTTTAGTGCCACCAAGTACTGATGTATATGCAGTGACCATGGCGCAGTTATGCTCACCATTGGTGTTGGCATCGGTGACAAGGTTTATCCAGTTCTCGATGCTATCGCAGACATTGACTAAATACTGCAGCGTCAAACATTCACCATCCACAAGGTACTCTTGCGCAAATGTACCAAATACTTTGATGAGACTAAGGTATTCGAAAGCGAGGCCGGCAAGAAGGGCTTAATCTTCCTCAACGATGAAGATCCCGATGTTTTTGTAATGTTGATTGAATGGGCCTACAAAGGTAAATTGCCTTTCCTTCTCCTTTACTAGCGCGCTGATTTCCTGAACAGGCGACATTGCGAAATGTCCTACCAAAATCCCCTTCAATGGTGCCAGACCCAGCGAAGCTCAAATCCAGAGACTTGAGGAAGACCTTCTTATGCGATTCAATAATCACTTGATGAAGCTCGTTGATCTGTACGCTCTCGCTGAGAAGTACAAGATGGAGGATCTCATGAACAAAGCAGTTGACAATATTCAAGATGGTTACTTGGAGTACGGCACAGTCTTCGGACCAGGTCTCTCTCGAGCCATTTTCCAAAAAAGCAAGAAGAATTCAAAAATCCGCGACCTCTGTGTTGGTACCGTTGTTCTTCATATGGATCGTGGATGCACTAAACTCCGATCGGAAATCATGCTTCTTTGCATCACACTCCCCGGCTACATGGATCATATGCTTCGTTGGATGGCGCAGAATTTCCATATCTTTGGTAGAAGAGAGCGTGAGGGATTCAGTATTGAGCATCGACAAGCCACGTTCAGCCTTCTCAATCGCTCAAAGCTATGTTCCTGTTTGTTCCATGAACATAAGCATGGAGGAGCTCACAAAGGTCACAGGAATTGCGCAGTTCCTTTCTTGGAATGTGCACATCCAGAAGACCAAGAGGATCCGATTACGAAGATGGTTTCCGGTATGAGTGGATTGATGGGTGGTTTCATGGGCATGGATATCAAGGTTGAATTCGAGAATGTAGTCAACTGATTTCGGATAGGCAGACATTAGGATTTGATGGTGGTAGCTAGCAGCCTTTTAAGATTGTAATCTTACGATGGAAGATTATGGCGTTGTTCCTTTGCTCTCTCTATGATGTTACTAACTGTTCTTTTGTTATTTTCCTTGGCTGCGTATTACTAGATTTCGCTGCATCGAAGACTTACCTGTACGCCACGGTTAATACAAACAATGCTAGCTCTTTAACTTGCTTTCAACTTGTTTCTGGAATTGAATGTCCTGCTGTTATCGATATGCACTTAGGTAAGAATGTCCTGCTGTTATCGATATGCACTTAGGTAATAATAGCAAATTTCATCTGATTTCTCCCCAGTCCCGCATTGTAGCCACTATACGCAGAGCTCCTGGTTGTCAACTGCATCCATCTCGCTTTAAAATCAATCTACGAACATCGGCTCTCACCCTGGGATTCCCAAGTTATCCCTATCCCTTTAAAAAAAAAATTAATCAACATTCCCTTTCATCTAATCAATATCGTCCGTCAATAGGCTCCAATAGAACCTACGTTCTTTCAGATCTAATCGCTATAATTACTCTAAACACTCTCTTACGCATTCTCCCCCTTTGAAATGTCAAAACCCCTCAAATGCAACTCATCCAAGAACATATATGAATCAGCAACCCCTAGAACCTAAAACTAAGGAGAAGAGAAGACGAAGAGGGGATGAAAAAGGAGGGAGAAAGGTTTAAAAGATAGAATTCTATATTAATAAATATAAGAGATAAGTTAGGGGTATTTTCTAGAGGAAATGCAGGGTGAGTAAGAGGAAAGAGAGTGGAAGTAGATAAATATTTAGGGTTTGGGAATTGGAAGAAGAGTTGAAATGATTGATGTTAAATTCTCACATGCGCATTTTAATCTCTTGGACTGGAGTATTCTAGAGTGCAGGTGGGTAGAATAGATAGATAAGTATTGCTCTTTTACAAAACGAATGAGGAGTAGAACTAAATGGAACATGAAAAGTCACTTACTCACTGAAACAAGAAGTCGACTGTCGAGGGTAATAATCTTAGAATAGGATCTTCGTTTCTCCTCCTGAATTATATTCACACTTTTTATTTAATTTTGTATGGCATATATTTGCCATGAAACGAAATAGAGGAATGCGATGAATACAGAGAGAGAGGGATGAGATCTTGAATGGGAGGAACTAGGGTCGATGTTCAAAATGAGCTCTAGACTAGACTAGACTAGTCATGTAATAGGAGACAAAGGAAAGGATGGAATGGGATAGAAGGAGAGAGTCGGGAGCAAAGATAATGAAGAGAGTTACATGGGGTAAAACAGAGGGAGGTTGAGGGGAAAGATCGGCGATAAATGCTAATACTTGAACGAGGAGGAGAGAAAAGATTGGGATGAAGGAGCTCAAAGAAATAGAAGTCTCAAGCAAGCTGGTACGCTCCCATCATCAAGGGGTAAACAAAGGGGCGAAAGTTAAAAGTGTTTAGACTGATAACAAAGCTGAAGTAAAACATAGAACAGGAAGAGCAGAGGGCGAAGGAACCCCATTCTAAGCTAATTTCGGGAGATGAACAGGGACATATATGAAAGGAACTTTTTGAGTATATTGCAGTTCAGATAGATTGAGGGAGGGTTTGAAACTGCAGTTCAAGAAAAAGCTCATATTTTCTCTCTGCTACTATACTTTACCTGCTGGGTTTTTACTCATTTTCATGATTCTAGAACAGATGAGTTCTTATTGGCACCTGAAGCAAAAAAGAGATGAAATGGAAATGGGCGGAATAATATTCAGCAAGGTTTCCATGTCCTTCTTCAATCTGAATTTGGACAGGAAATATAAGTCAACCAAAAAAGCAGTGTGATACTCTTCAATTTGCGTTGCAGAAGCATGCATTATGAATCCCTCCTCTAGAATACAGATGCCACGAAAATAAGCAAGCTTACTCTCTAGCTTTCACTAGATATACCCTCTCACCTGCTCTCTTTCTACCCTTCCGTCATACGCCTACAAATACAGTCCCTCCGGCTCGCCCTCACTCTTCGTCTTCAACACACGCTCCCTAGCAGCTCTGAAATCCGCCATTTGAACTCTCATTCTTCTCTCTCTCAAAGCCATCAGTCCAGCTTCAGAGCAAATAGCCTTGATATCGGCACCAGAGAGATCATCTTTTTGGTTGATGAATTCTTCCAAGTCGACATCTTCGTTGAGGGACATTTTGGAGGTGTGGAGAGTAAAAATCTTGCGTTTGGTATGTTGGTCGGGATTTTCGAAGAGGATTTTACGGTCGATACGGCCAGGTCGGATGAGAGCTGGGTCGAGGGTGTCGATTTTGTTGGTGGCCATGATTACTTTGACGTCTCCTCGATCATCAAAACCATCCAACTGATTGAGAAGCTCTAACATGGTGCGCTGGACTTCTCGCTCTCCACCAGATGTAGATTCGTATCGCTTGGTACCGATGGCGTCGATTTCGTCAATAAAGACAATAGATGGAGCGTTCTCGGCAGCGACCTGTATTATGTTAACTCATGAATTGGGTGATTAAGGTGTAAAACATACCTGGAAGAGCTGTCTGACAAGTCTCGGGCCATCACCCAAATACTTTTGAATCAACTCGGAGCCGACAATACGTAAGAAAGTTGCACTGGTTTGATTTGCAACAGCCTTGGCCAATAAAGTCTTTCCAGTGCCTGGCGCACCGTAAAGAATAACACCCTTCGGAGGCTTGATACCCATCTCTTCATACAATTCAGGATGAAGAAGTGGCAACTCAACCGACTCTCGGACTTCTTGTATCTGCGTCTCCAAACCACCAATATCTGCATATGATTCCGTAGGTGCTTTATCGAGCTTCATGACAGAGACCAAGGGATCAGCATCATCGGTCAAGACACCAACGATAGAGACAGATTTGTGATGAAGCAGAACGCTTGCGCCAGGTTCCAAGAGATCCTTATCGACGAATGACATGATAGATACGTAGTATTCTGGACCAGTGGTGCTTGAAACGATGGCATGATCATCATCAATCATCTCCTCCAGAGTACCAACACCCATAGGACTTCCACGCATATCATCGACTCGACCTCTCTCATCAGCATTCCGATCCAAGGGATCAAATTCACTGACAGCTGTTACCGGAGCGCCTCCCTCCTTTGCAGCCTTCGCCTTGCGTAAACGTTCTTGATTCTCAACATATTCTTCTTCGAGGAGTAGATGATCGTGGATTCGTTGCATTCGTAGATAACGCAGTTTGCATCGAGAGGTGGGATAGATGGCGGGTAGTTTTGCTGATGCATTTGGACCTCCGGGCTTGCGCTTCTTTCGGCCAATTCGAGTTGTTTGAGTGGGGGGTTCGTACTTGGGCTTCTCCTTCTATTGATGAATTAGTATTACAGTGCGATTCGGATCAGATGTCAATCTATATACCTTCTTAGATTTGTCGTCCTTGTTATCCCCTCCTTGGTTGGCTCCTCCGAGACCAGATGGTTGTTGACCCTAGATTTGAATTAGTATTGCTTCCGGATTAGTATGGAAAGGAGCTTACCATCTTGTCTGCAGTATTATCAAACTACTTCGAGACTAGAGATCAGTAAAGGAGTTGATATTGAGTTGATGAAGTTGAAGTAGAAATTGTTGATAATGTTTGTCTCTCACTAAGGTACTAGGTAAGCTTCTCTTGGTGGAAGGCGGCAACAACGCGAATGGTGAAGCTAGTGTTGAAGCCAAGACCTTCAAGATCACATTATGATGACATAAGCCAGTATTTATGCCTTAAATGAAAGGCGAAAATATGAAAGGCGAAAATATATAACACCTCAGGCAGAAATTACACTGCAACCTTCGTCACTGCCGAAAGATAGTAGACCGCCTTGACTTTCAGTCTAGAAGATAACGCGCAAATCTTAAGACATTTACCATACAACCCATACGCACACATACAGGACCTGTGTCTAAAGGAGGTTCCCACACGATACTAGGGAAATCTGCGAATACACCTCCTTTTACCTCTTCTACCAGACCCATCCTGTCTTCTTCAGTGGGGGGATCCTTTGTACCCCGCCATAGTGGGAATCGATTTGATTGCTACCTTCATTGTGAGTACCTTGCCACTTGTCAGCCTTTTCTATTTGTATCCATTTCCGTAATTCCTCAGCCTTGTTTGCTCTAACTATGCTAAGCCTTTCCAGTGATCATAGAACCTTTCGAAACCCTTTCGAAACCCTTTCACATTCTCATCAGCAATAATCTAAACAGTCTGCATTTCATATACTGCATCAGTCATGTCTTCGAACCGTATTCGCAGAGTTCAAAAGGAACTCACTGATATCAAAACCGATCAAGAATCTGGGATTCGTTGTGACCCAGGTGGAAATGGTAGTGATCTCACACATTTGCAGGCTTCCTTTCCTGGTCCACCCGACACTCCATACGAAGGTGGGACTTATAGAGTCGACGTTGTGATCCCACAAGATTACCCATTCCGACCTCCGACCATGAAATTCATAACTAGGCTCTGGCACCCAAATGTCAGCAGTCAAACTGTATATATATTGTCCCGCTGTACAGATATAATGCTAATTGTTCTAGGGCGCAATTTGCCTTGATACTCTTGGTTCCGCCTGGTCACCAGTCCTTACAATCAAGTCCGCTCTCCTTTCTCTACAGTCGCTGCTTAGCACACCCGAGCCGAAAGATCCCCAAGATGCAGAGGTAGCAAATATGCTTTTGAATAATCCAGATCAATTTAAAGCCATTGCTCGTGAATGGGCTATCAAACATGCAGGAGCACCAAAAGTTACATCCTGGACACAAAGTACTCCTCAACTTAGTACACAATCCAAGCCAAAGACACAAAAGGCAAGGGAAGAAGATCTGAAGCTGCAAGCTGCAAGGTATATTTCCACGTCATATGTTGGATAACTTCTAACGTCTTATAGATATCAAGGATACAACAAGGACCTAATAGATCGCTTTGTGGGTATGGGATTCGATATCGACCGTGTAGTAGAGGCCTTCTTATTTTTCGAGATTGATAAAATGGATGGGCAAGATTACGAACTTGAGGAGGCATATATGGGCGATGTTACATCTAGACTTCTGGGAGAACCGTGAAATGGAAGGGGATGGGAATAATGGAAGGGAAAAAATGAATTAATGATTATGCATTTACAATGGTATTCATATCACAAAGGGGTATGGAGGAATCTGAAGCGTAGCATTGGGGTTCCTTGTAATGAGAATCTTACACTCCTCTTCTGGTTTCTTGTCTTGTATTGGATTGTGATATGTTCTCTTACTAGAAGTGTTCATGCTCCCTTGATTTTTACACCCCTTTCCCTTATTCCTCCTGGCGTGTTCATCACTCTTCTCCCAAAAAACAATTTATTCTATAAAATTTCTAACCTCGCCTTTATACTATATTACCCCTCTGCATCACCAATATCATAAGGATTTACAATTATAAAGTATACGTTCAATCACATCACATAACTTCACAATGCAAATCCACATCGAAGAAGCCAGTTGGCAGGCAATCAAAGACTTGGATCCAGAACCTCTAAAAACTGCTATACCACACAACTTCTCATGTCGGAAAGATTCGGAAACTCAGTACTAAGCACTTTGCTAAGCCTTGCTGAAAATGTGAATATCAAGTCCACATGGAAATTGGTATTGATCTGTGGTCATGTGTGGATGTTGGTAATCTGGAATCTAATCTTGTCTGAAGTTCTGCCTTGTCTATGTATTTCCTTTGCCCCTTTTCTTGGTTGATGAAAGAAAGGAAGAAAGATTCTCTATTTTTCATTTGGTGCTCTTCCCTTCTTCCCCCCTTCCGCCACCCTAAAGGAAAAGAAACCAACCATCCCCATAACCACCAAGGAAAAGTCATCAATCGCACTCCTCTCGTCGCTTCCCTTCCCTTCCCTACCAGGCATTCTCACTCCTACCCTCGATCTACCCCCAAACGATAATGAAGAAGCTGTAATGCAGTATAAAGTGAAGAGAGGAGATCACATAACAACGCACGGATTTTTCGTTCCTCCACCGTTGTTGTATAAAGTCGATGGCGGATTTGTTATTGTGCTAGGGGTGGAAGAGGAGGTGGTGGGGGCAGTTGGGGGCATCTTTGCGTGTGGATTTGTAGGTTTGGTTGTGGAGAGATGTGTAATGGAGTATCAACGATAGAGGTTCGGTGAACCGTGGAGTGGTTGTGTGGAGAGTCGTTGTATGGAGATTGCGTATCGCGGGTATGTAGATTGGTTGGCTTAGTTGTGTGATGGTGAGAAGGTATGTAGTGTCGTATGACTGCTGACTGCGTAGTGCAGAGTGTCGAAGCTTGCTTCAAAATGTTTCTTCTTTTTTGCTCTAGATTGCGTTCGTAGTTGGAGTGGTAATTTGTTTGTTGTTTGTTTTAAGGAAAATGTTCAAGCAGTCGGAGATAGAGGGGCTTTTTATACTCACCTTCTGTGGTTCAAGTGAATCGAATGTACAGAAGTGAAGGTGAAGGTGAAGTCACTGTTCCCGGAGATAATAGTAAGCCTTTTTCGTCCCAGCTTTTTGATTAGATCTAGAGATGAGTGAGGATGGAGGCTTATGGGAGTGGCAGGTTTATCCCTTTTTCCATCCAGCAGATATTTCACACCTTTGAAGGCATTATCCTCCCTCCCTCTAGAAAGAGAGGGCCACAATACAAGACATAAGATCAAGCAATCCCCTCTGATACACGTGCATTCATCTTTCCAAATTCTAAAAACGAAACGAGGATTCACCTCTTCTCATATCTTTATCTACTAGCATTCTATTCCATTCCCTTTAATTCCTCAACCCTTAAACACATTTCCATTTCTACTTTCTTACGTCAACGATCTATGCCCACCGCCTCGTTATACCCCCCTCTTCCGGCACCTCTCACCAACATCAACATTAAGCTAAAGTACCCCATCTAATTCTCCTCACTCTATTCCCCCAGATCTTCCAACCTGAGAAAAAATCTTTGCCCCATTTTCAAATATGCCTTTGTTTCCCTTCATGTATTTTTCTTGCTTTTGTTGGATTGGATATTTAGTGAGGTAGCGATGATGATGGCGGTGTGGGTGTAGGTTTCAGTAGTGAGAGATTGGGAGGATAGAAGTTCGTTGCATACAGATATCAGGGGAGGGGGGTTTCTCTATATGCTAGGCTCTCTTCTAAATCATATCATCCACCATCCCCATCCCCATTCCCCACCTCATTACACCAACACAACCCTCTCTCCATTCCGCAAATCATCCCCTATCCCCTCCCCTCCGCGCTCAACTGAATCCCCATCGAGTCCTACCCTCATCTAATCACTCCATTCATAAGGATACTTAGGCGGTTGTTCCGGCTCGACTAATCATCATCACCTGCTGCAGTGAACTAATACCATGTTGAGTAGTTTCTCAATTCTTTTTATTTCTCTGTTTTGGGGCATAGTGTGTATGTACATATATGTCCGTTGGGATTGCAGGTTTGTACATTTGAATTAATTTCGTTGGGTGTTGTCATTTTTGAAAGCTGACAGTGATAGAGATAGTCTTGGGATTTCTCAGTTGGAAGGCTTCTTGCTACTTTTAAGGGTTGGAAATTTTGTTTTTGAGCTGTTGTTTGTTGGTTAGTAGGAAAGAAAAAGAATATGAACCTTGGTACGGAGAATTATTCAAGTATAAGATCGGTTTCGAATATTCTTCTACATGAGTTTTTGAAGAAATTATTCTGGTTTAGTTTGGTACATAGAGAAATGATACACGTTATAATTAATGAGCTGTAGTTATTTAAGGGTAAATAATATGCAGGTTCTAATCCCTATTAAATTAGAAAAAAAGGCTACCAATAACCATACCTAGACTAATTTGCTAGCAAATTAGCCCTGTCATCGCTAGTTATCTGGCTACATATACTACTAGAGGGTTATTTAAGAAGGCTGCTATATCGCTAAATAATCCTTACAATACCTGTGAAGCTAATTTAAAAATGTCTACTGGCTTTTAGCAGAACTAGACAGCGCGACTACTCATCCGAAGTTGAAGTGTTGTTCTTAAGGGAAGCGGATAGAGGTAGTTCCGTTTCCTATTACCTATTACCTATTCAACCTATGAGGCTGTCCCTGGATACTGCAGTGGTAATTCTTTTCGGAACTGTTTGTGAGCCGGGATTTACGTATAGAACCCCGCATGCTGGTTGACGCTAACTACTCTTCGTATTTATGCTCACGCTGACTATTTGACTATCCTCCTATCGTATTCTAAGCTCTCTTATTGATGTCTAATCTTACCTTGCTTTGACATTGTTCTTAATATTGAGATGTATAGATACCTTTCGATGAAAAAATTCTTCCTTGTTACAGGATATATCTCCCTCCATGAGATATATAAGACAATCAGTTCCCATACTTTTCCATCCATTATCTATCCCAAATTTACATTTTTTATTTCTGCCATTACTTGATTCGCTTAGATCTTGCTGCTCGGACTTTCACGCACCTGCACTCAAGTAACTGTATATAGCACACAATTCCCTACTCATCCGACTATGCCTCCCATCACTGGCCAATCCATCCTCATCATCGGCGGCTCATCCGGGATGGGATTTGCCGCCGCAGGACTCGCGCTTTCAGCCGGTGCATCCAGCATCTCTATCGCATCCTCCAACCCCGCCCGCTTCACCACCGCCGTCAACAAACTCAAGTCCCTCTATCCGACCGCGAAAATCACCGGCCATAAATACGACCTCACCCACTCAGACATCGAAACCAATCTCCAAAATCTCCTGAAAGAAGCCACTGTTAATGGCCTTCTCGACCACATAATCTTCACAGCCACCCCGCCCATCATCCCAACACCTATCCAAAACGCTTCCCTCTCTTACATCCAAACGACCTTCCAACCCTTCTTTGTCACCCTCATCCTCGCCAAACTAGCCCCGCAATTCGTCAAACCCGGCTACGTTTCCTCAGTCATCTTCACAGGTGGACAAATCGGCGAAAAACCAGTAGCGAATTGGTCTGTTCAAGCTGGAGCTGCGGCGGGTTTATATGGTATGGTTCGGAATTTGGCGTTGGATTTGGCACCGCTGAGGTTTAATCTGGTTAGTCCGGGGTCGACGGATACGGAGTTATGGGGGGAACATAGGGATGTAATGAGGGAGATGGTGAAGGGGAGGGCGTTGTTGGGGAAGCCCGGGAGCGCGGAGGAGGTTGCTGAGGCGTATTTGTATTTGATGAAAGATACGAATGCTACGGGTAGTAGGGTCAGTACTAGTGGTGGGTCTTTGTTACAGTGAGGATACAGTTGTGCAGGAAGTCATATGAATGATTTACTCTCAAATTATGTCTCAATCTCACCTCTATCAAGTAATTAGATATTCTTTAATGAAATTCACTTTCCTATTCACATATTATAAGGACTAAGTGAATACATTTAAACAATTCCATCACAACTAACACTTCAAGGGAAAACGTTAAAGAATCGCTAAATCTCCGAAGTTAAGCGAGCTCCTTTTCGCTCTTCCACATCTAGACTCCTCCTTCTCTTGTCACTGCACGACTGCACGTTGATGTTTACTTCGATCTTCTTCTCTTTAGGCTGGGTAGGACTAAATAATATTACCCCCTTCAACCTCCTGCACACTCACTGTTCACTAAGCTACAATACACGGCTCGCAAAAAACCCCCAACACGCAAGTCGAACGTCAAAGAGCAAGTGGCAAGGTAAAAAATTCTTTAACAAGTCTAGACAAAAAATCCAAATCAAACTACAAGTCAAAACACAAATCGAATCCCATGGCATTCCTAAAGCAAATCGCAAGACAACTCTCGAAATACGTCCCAAACATAGCCGCTAATAACTACATCCTGATATGCCAACGATAAGTGTATCTATAGCGTCTTGCGGACAAAGAAAGATATACTCAAGCAGCTATGCCTTTAAACGCAGGTGCGGCCGTTTAAAAAGGACTATTGGAAGGTAGCTGCAGAGAGGAATAACCTTAAACTTAGCGCGTCTCTACGTGTTTCATTGATTCATCAGATAATCGTTATCCCTGCAGAACAAATAATCTAGATTATTTCAGATTGTGTGGTGGCCCTCAACTCCAAAAAAAAAAAAAAAAGAAGCCAGGCCATAGAAAAATTCGATTGAGATGAAGTTCGAAAGTGGCGTGACTGCATCACTCCACGAAAAAGGTCCTTGAACTATCTCGTGTTCTTAGTTTGACTAAATCACATGTCAAAGTACGTATGTACTTTAGTAAAGTTCGAGAAGAATTCGAACCGGATTAAAACCAAACTCCATTAATATCAAGGAACCCGGATCTTAGGAATCTTCAAGCTGCTCTGAGTCCCCCCTTACTCGAGTCTAAGTAGGTCTATCCTCATCACCTTAACCCCCGCAACCTTATCGAGAAATAAAATCCCCCCAAAAACCATGTGTCTCTGGATCGAAGAACGCTACACCCATTGCCTGTGCCATACCACACGGATATTAATCTGCTACCCCCTCATCCACCGCTACCTATTATTCTCAGACGAGCAGAGCCAAGATGTCGAGGACGGTGAGTTCGATCGCTGTCCTCACAAGAAAGAGCGTCGATTGGCTATCGAGACGCCATGCGGACAGAAAAGTTGTCCTAAGGGGGAGATCGTCTATGAGATTGAAGAAAAGGGCTCCACGGATCGGATATGGAGCTATGAGATGGAGGATAGTAATAGCTATTATGGATGAGGGGTTGGTGTGGACTAACTGTTGGGGAAAGCGGGGTTGTGAAAAAAGGCGGTTCTCGGGATTGCCATCCCCCTATCGAGTACCTAGGGCATTGTCTGCGCTTGCAAGCGAGTCAGCGTTGCCTTACCCGGCAGCCGGTTTCGACGATCCTGTCAGAATTTATTCAATCGCATCAATAGGGGCAATTTATCTTGTCAAGAGTGACATGTTCATCGCCTCGCTCTGTTTCAGGGTCTTAGGTAATCAAGGGACTAGTCACAGAGCTATCAAGAATGAAGTGCTGATGCAAAAGAGAAGCAGGTTTCTCATATGTTAAACACCTTGTTGCCTTCCCCTAAAGCGGGACTGGTGATAGTTTAAACAGCGAGCTAGCTTAGGAAGGCGATGGGTCACAGCTTAGGAAAGAGAGTGCTGGAAAGACGTTTTCGTATCTGGCGCTTTGGGGGCTTGGGGAAAGGTTCAGAAGTGAAGAGAAAGGGTTTATTATCAGAGTGTAAGTGTAGCTATGACCTAGTGAGCAGACGAGGTCTTAGTTTGCACAATTCACTTGAATCGCCTCCTGAAAATCTCCGATGTATTTGTATAGGTCTCAGCCTGAGAATTGCGTTTTAAATGTGGTAGACGTAAGGTCCATATATTAGCTTACATATCAATATGTAAGATCAAGAACCTATTCTCCTAATGTAAGATTACATGTTCGAGATCTTATATAGCGCCATCTCTTGCTTCTGTTCAAATAAGCTGACTAATGGCTGTATCTTATGTTGCACAATGAGAATTAGACGACTGATATTCCGCCTCCCGTCGTATACTGGAGAGCAGAAATCAGTCGAGAGACAAAGAAAGCAATTGAAACTTCCATGGAAGTCCTCCCCTTGACCTAGCACGCCTCCATGTCATTATTCAGACAGGAGCTAACGACTCAAATACGCCAGTTTCGGAGGGTGAAAGCTTAGATACATGTCTCTTCGCATTGAACCATCCTCCGTTTTCCCAGCTACCTTTCGTATATAATAGGCGTTCTCGAATCTCCTCGTTTTCTACCGCTGAAAGTATGATTTCCAATCTCTTGAAGTCCATTGGTTTGAGAATCCAACCGTCGAAGCCAATATTGACATATTCATCCTTTCGCTGTTCTGACAGAGATGCAGAGACTGCAATGATAGGTATTCTTCCATAAGGAGCTACCCGTTGCGCGATCTGTGGAGACGATAGCGCTTCGAATTCGCGAACCAAGCGTGTGGCTTGGACGCCATCTACCAGCGGCATCTAAATGCTGTTAATCTCTTGTTCCGCAGTTGACAACTTCGGGAGAGAAGGGACTTGCTTGAATATCCATCAGAATGATGTCGAACGCTGCAGGACTAGCTTTGAACGTATCTAAGCATGCTTGACCGTCAACAGTTACCTTCACGTTGTGTCCTTTTTTCCCCAAGCGGGTCTCCAAAAGACGACTATTTAGTGGATTGTCCTCCGCAATCAAGACGTTGAATTTTTGGTGCACTGAAAATGATGGTGTCTGAGGGAATGGATATTGAGCCGACTCGGGGCTTTGCACAACATCATCCAGTGGAAGAGGTACTGACGCAGGGTCTATTTCTGGAAGCGCTTCCAATATTGCTAGGTCCGAAAGTTTGACGGGAATGGAAGTTACTGTATCAGTTGGTGGAGTTGGGAGAACATTTTGGATCTTAGTACCTGCTGTTGAGAATGTACTGTGAAGAGCTTTTCGAAACGGAATGTTAAGAGCAACTCTGGTCCCTTTGTCCTTGCCTTCCGAGGCTATGCTGATTTGGCCGTAGTTAAGCCTCACAAATCTGGCTGTAACGGCGAGACCTAAGCCAATTCCATGTGCTTGTACCGGCTTCTGATCATCTTTCGCAGACTCCGGCTGCCTTTCATCTTCTTCATCTAAGATCTGCTCAAAGTCTTGGAAGATGCTATCCAATTCCTCTTCTGAGAGACCCGAGCCTTCATCCTTGATAGAAATTTTAATTAAAGTGTTGGCTTCTGTCGTGCTTATATGCTCTAAGCCTATCTGGATGATCCCCTTCTCGCTGTTCTGAACTGCATTAGCCAGCAGATTAGATAGTACCTGTCTGATCCCAGTAGGGTCAGACCGGACTATTTTGGGAACAGCTGAGTCCTCTTCTAACATAAGCGTCAGACCTTTCCTCACAGATTCGGTCTCGAAAACATTGATGAGATCAGAGATTATAACTTTTAGATCCACATTGTCCTCATTGACATTGAAATCACAGTCCTCAGCCTGAGCTAATTTCAGCAAGTCGTTCACCGCAAATACAAGAGACTTTGATGATTTTAATGATCTTTGCAGATGCTGCCGCGCGCGCTCATCAAGAGTTTCTTCGAGTGCAACCTCTAGGTAATTGATGATAACGTTTAAGGGGGTTCTAACTTCATGCCCTGCATTTCGAACTACGAATGAAAATATTGAAGTCAGTACTTCTAAGTTAAGTAAAAGAACGGAAAGGTGGAGACCCAAGGGAAGAGTGTTTCAAATACTTCGAGCATTCGACTCCCGTATACTTTGATATCCTAGGATATTTTATCCTTAAAAGCTACTAAAGGAAAAAAGAGGGTTCAAAAATGAAGTGACTTACTCAAGAGACGGGTCATGCGATTCCTTTGCACAATGGCTTCTTTTTGTCGCCACTTACTGGGGAGTTAGCAATTCAATGAAGAAGGTATCTTAGAACTAGCGAACTTGAGAAGGAACTCTTTTTTTTTTTTTTGGAATGAAATGATTCTTCTGGGATAATAGGAGGAGCGCGGGGTAGATGCAATGAGCCCAATTTGAAAAAGAGCAATAAGAAATTGGAGGATTTAGTGTTGACTCACGACATCAATGAATCTCCCATAAAGAGTGCTTAGAATGCTAGCAGATTCGACTAGAGGAGATGATTAATATACAGTCACGAAAGGATGATAAGGGAAAGTAACCTTGATCTTCAGTCCACTCTCTGCTTGTACCCATAACGTTTTCAGTCCATCTTTTGAAACTAGCTCGCGGCTCGAGATAGCTAGCAGGATGGCCAGCTTTCTCGTGGGGATTTCCGGCCCACTTCACTTCTCTTTCCTTGCCCTTTCTAAAAAACACGAGAAAGTCGGCACCAGACAGGGCGAGAGGAATAACGAGAAGCCCTGATATGGCATGAAACTCAGTCGGGTGTGAAAAGCCTTCACAGTCTTTTGAAATTGCGTGGGTAGTAAAAATTTGAACAAAAGCCTGTTGTCGAACATACTGTAGAATATTGATACATTCTCCATACGCGAATATTCTACCAATGGTTCTTGCCTCCCCCTTGATCACCAGGAACCCGAAGTCGGCTCCAAACATCTCCAGGAGATCAGCAGACGACGCAGTAATATAAGCAGATGGTGTTGATTTTGCGGGAGCATGCGACAATGCTCTTCGGGCCCTGATTCTAGCACTTTGGATTAACTTATCGATATTGCTACTTGCAACATTCCCCAAGACACGGCACAATTCCCTCACAGGCAATGAGACACGCAACCCACATCCATAGTTGTGACAGCTTATGAGCCCCCAGAGCTTCCCATTGACAATCAGTGAGATTGACATGCTTGCACTCACACCCATATTTGCCAAATACTTAATATGAACGGGACTCATCGCTCTGAGATAGGAGTGCTTGAGATTCAGAGGAGTTTTGATGTCATCGAAATCCCGGCAGACGAGTCGGGCTGTCTCTTCAGTCCTATCGTACAGAATTCGAATTGTATTGATGAGGTAAAGATCACGCGCCTGTTTTGGAATATCAGAGGCGGGGAAATGGAGTCCTCTATAGATGTCGGTCGATGCACGTGGATCAACTATTTCGCTCATAACACAACCTACATAGAATATATAAGCGGTATCAATCAAACAAGCCCACCTGGAGGTTGGTCGGCCGTTTATTACACAAACAGCGAGAGCTGGTCAAAATAAGCATCAGTACCTACCTGCTGCAGTGTCATCAAACTGGTATGCCATGACTCTGTGGAAGCCAGTGAGCTCGTAGACTAACCCAACAAGCACGTCTAGAAGTTCAGGAAGTGTTTTAGCGGCGCTTAACTGCCCTTGTATATCGCTGAGGACATCAAACAAATCCATAGGGCCGAGCTGTCGTGAGCTTTGGCGAGCTATGTACAGAGCGTGAAGAGGGGTGCTTCGGCTTGTTGTTGATAACAGCTGTTCCTCTTGGGTGGCTTCGTGACCTATGACTTGTAGAGGCTTGTCTGGAAGGCCATCATTGGGTGGATGTACCTTGTTGAAAGTTTCGCTCTGTAGCTCGAACTCGCATATCATAACATCTGATTCCTGACTAGCATGCATCGCACAAAAGAGAGGCACGGGTTCTCCCGCCAGAGACGTGAGTGAAATCGTGAACACGTCCGGGTTCGTTTTCGTTTTGTTTGCATTTAGCGCTCGAAAGCGAATGCAGAATTCCTTTTTATCGGCACTGGAGAGAATATCGGTGAAACAGCGAAGTTCAAACAGCGCATCTGGACCGATCCCCGTAATACTTGGGGAATTTTCGCTGGCGATACGCACGAGGAAAAGACCATCTTCGTTCTCTCTGATTGCAATCAGAGCGCCAAATCGTTGCACAGCCCCAGGTATATGAATGGGCTCGTCCTCGCATCGATAGATCTTTTGGGTCCCAGATGGGTTCGCATATCTTTCATCGCCATCATCGGGAATATAATTAAACGTATTCGTGATATAGCGCTCGGGTCTAGGCGTCGAGGATGTCGCATTCTGGACAGTCGAGGCGGCTAAGGGTGCAAATGTACCCAAGGAACCTGACAGTGTGTCGTCTTGAGCAATGCGAGGTTGTGGATTTGCAATACCTGTACTGCGGGAGTCGTCCGAGGCCAGAGGTATCTGCGATGGAGGAGAGAAAGCTATTCCAGCATCGCTTTTGGTAGCTTGGCTTCGGGGGGCCCGAATCCGGATGGGGAACACCCTTTCAATTCCGCGTTCCATTTCCCTGCTTCAAAGTATATCGATCTAGATGAATTCGCTGCTGTCGATCTTGAAAAGTTAATTGCAATTAATCAAGCACTGACGGCTAGTTGGGCCTAAAGCCCCATTGGAGAGGCACCATACCCAAAAGTAGTGGCATAAGCAGTGGCTTGAATCGCCGAAAGGATTGAATCAAAATGATCATGGCGTTCTAACTGTTATCGATTTCTGAATGTGTACGAGAGAAATTATGAGGAATTTCCCTGACAGAACAAAATTCCTCGAGCTCCAAATCGGCGATGGAGAAGATGATGCTTACATAGAAATCTGCCATGCCGGGCTATGCAAAGAGAATTGGATTCATGTGCGAGGAAGTAATTGGTTGTGGGGCCCTTCCGCACTTTCCCGCATCGTATGATTCCGTGAGTGCGGAAATGTCCCCTGCCAATCATTGGTGTGGGTCGTGTCCCCGCTCTCAGCCTCAAGGCCACAACTGTTCCGTGAAGGGAATAGTATACGATTCGAGCAATATAAATCAGATCGGAGGGATGAATCTAAATCACATTGCTGATATTTCTGCAAAAGAAATAATAATGCTACTAACAATGAGGCGTTCTGCACCTGATAATGGGGCTGGAATAAGCAACCAAGCGTTATTTGATAGTGATGATATTCCTCCCCGGCCAGCTGTTTTCGGGATTTCTGATCAATAGTATATTGATAGGAATAGGTGGTTGAGAGGTTGAGAGGTTGAGAGGTTGATTATAATGGCAGAGATATCAATGATAGAGAGAAAAGAACCACTGAAGAGAGCCAAATACGCATTTAGTACTTCAGGATATCACGCGGAAAACAATTCAAATCAAATTCCACATTTCTACCACGAAATATGGGTTGGGATCAGTATTATTGGTACTGTACGGCTCGCATTTCGGATATCAGTATGGCTCCTGCTCCCTTTACTGGCTCTGTTGAAGCAGATCGTAGTCGATACCGCGTATCAGCCTGTAATAAACGCAAGATCCTAGAAGACGGATCAGAATTTCAAAAAGGAACACTCCGTAGGAGGCATAGTTACGGACGGTCCCCAGCTAGCAGCAATCAAGAGCAAGCGCAGCAGAGGTGAGAACGTGGGGGTTTTGCTTCCCCATGAGAAGCGGCGCAGGTATCGGCCCGAGAAGCGGCGAACCTTCCAAAAAGAGAACGAAATGCAAGTTGCCGTTGAAATAAGGTAGAGGGGTTTGTTTAGCTTCTCGCTTGCTTTACTTTGTCACCACTCTTTCCCTCCCCCTGCCTTGACCTGAACCATTCAACAATTACGGTATTGGAACACGGTTCCAAGTTATGTTTGAGGCACTAAGAGGGTATTTGCTAAAGTACATGGAGTTAACAAGGAAATTCCCACATAGTAAGTCTCACACACTTTCCTGAAAGGTAGAGGAGAAAGAAAAATAAGAAACCGGTGCAGCGCCCAGCGCTTGCCGGAAGTGTCACGAAGAGAAAAGGAGTCAAGTAGGCGTTGGCATTGGCGGCGATCTTATCCACCTCTGCAATCCCACAAATGCCTGTAACGATCCTTCAGCCACGTCCCAATTCTCAAGAGCCAGGTAACCTGCAGCTCCTTTCACCATCAATTTCGAAAATCTGCCATGTGGCCGATGTTGTGCTGCAGGGAGTGCGGCCAACATCACCCAAAGAAAGATCGCCGGGATCCTTTTCCACTCAGACAAGGGCACATTCCAGATGTGTTGCCAAAGAAAGTTGAGATCGTGTAGGCTGCAGGCTTCTGATAGAGGAACGTGCTCCACGATGGCTTTGCAGTATATGAGCGCTGCGGTGCGACAGCTTTCGTATATGTAATCGATATCTCCGTCAGGTCGGTGACTATATGGAAGAGAGGAAATTCGGAATTGGATCCAGCTTGATGTAGTTTCTAGTTTCGAAGTCGATGCTATTGTTGACTTTGCAGCGCCATGGGTTAAAGATAGGATTGAGGCGATTAGAAATCGCATATCATCTAAGATCTTGGCCGCTTCGCCGCTTATGCCAAGTTCCTCCGCGTCATCCTCGAAGCAAGTGCTCGATTGGAGGAGTGGAGTGTTCATTCTCACTGGGATGAGTCCTGATTCGGTATAGCTATCAAGTTCCACCTGTGGGTTTTGAAACATGGGATCGGAGTCACTCGAGCACGCGATGTAGTAGTCACATCTGTTTGAGATTACATGAGCAAATGTGAAACGCCGAACGGTGAGGTCACTTACAGGATTACTGATTTCAAGAGAAGGCAATTACAGCTCAGGCTCTTTACTCCTCCCCTTATCCCAATCATTTCTCTGAGACCGCTCATATGAGCTTGCACCGTTCCCATCTTCCCCCAGAACCACTCGCTGGTAATTAGATGAACTACGCCTGCAATTGCTTCATCACTTGTACACGAATTATCGTCCACAAGCATTTCGTTCAGTAATTCTATCGATTTGACTTTGAGCTTAATAGCAGGCATGTACTGTGAAGCTGGAATCTGGAAGAATTCTGCTTGGTAACAAGCTGCGCTGTACAAGGCCAAGTGAGCTGTGGATATTAGCGATTTCCCAATGAAAAGGAAAGAAGGAAAATAGGAAGTCTCGAATCGTACCTAAAATGGGAATCTTTATTGCCCACGGAACCCATTTTTCGTTATAATCGTTCGGTGTATACTGCCCGTCAAATGATACCACATATTGAGACACTAGATTAAGGACTTGATAAGACACTTGGATCAGCATCGCGTCTCTTAGATAAAGAAATACCCCGCGAAGGCTTACATATGTGTAGAAGTTTGGCATTTCCAAGTGACGATTTAATTGGCAAATCGCACAAAAAGTCAATAAATGATGTTGGAAAGTTCATGAGCTTGATTTTGTTGCAATGTTGCAAGCCCGATTCCTCAACATGTATGTGCTCGGAGCCAAAGTCACTCCCATCTTCGTATTCAAATTTCGAGATTGGTATTTTAATTTTGTTCCATTCTGCCTTCGGATAATATTGCCTAGTCCCGGCTTCGGGTGAGGCAAAAGGTACGACCTCGCTCATAATATTATGACAGCGGGAGCCTGGACCAAGAATTCCTACCAGAACAGCGGCACAAAATGTCGCATCCCCTATTTCCACCGAACCTTCGGAATTCCGATAATGAACTGAATTTCGGACCTCTACATCTTTGGGGTATGTTGTGTATCTTCTGGAATCATCAGTCCAGACGAAGCTTAGCAAACTCCCATCTGGGCTTTCGGGACACGGCTCATCTAGATAACGTATCGTCGGAGACTGGATTGCTGGACTTTTTGAAGCTTTTCTGAAATTGAATCAGCAAATGCTTCATTGTTTTCAGGAATTTAGCTGTCTTACCGCATATCGGCATAAACGCACTCAACAGGAGGATACCGTCTCGCACAGTTTCTACATGGCTGTCCTCTGCTACATTTTTGTTTTCTCTTCTGGCACTGCAAGCAAGCCGTCGTGACACGTTGTCGCGATCGAGATAGATTTCGCTGCATGGCTTCGGATATGGCTTAAGCTTCCAGAACAAACGGCAATTCAATGTACTTTTATATGTCTTTGGAATTGACTTCTTCTCATAGGGCTGAAATTAGAGTGTGGCTAAAGCTATATGCAGCTCGCTGGTTTAGAGCCTTTTTCGGCTAGTCCAGGAATTCTCGCCTAGGCCAACCTGGATCGAAATGTCAGCACCTAATATTAAGGATGCAGCTAAATCGCGAATCGCAATACGACATTACCATGTGAAGTTCGCCATCCACCAATCATGAGCTCGAACCGAAAATTTCACAAGTCAGGCCGCCCTAGCCACCACCTACTTTCCTCCAGTTTCACGGAACTTACCATTGTGGCATTATATCCCATTTGGTCGATTGGATGTCGTCCAGCCGTCCAATAGAGCCAAAAGGGGCACAGTTCAAACATGGAATCGATCGTCGATTTCAAGATGGCTTGCTTCGTCACAAAGCCCAAAGCGCAGCTCTAGCACTTTTCGATTCTTGAGTCTGGACTTTCAGCTTTTTATGCAACCACAAAGATAAATTGGACTCTCTGCAAACGAGAGGTTTGAAGCAGGCTCTGGACGCAGATTCTCGGAGAATGCGCCTTCTGCACAATTTTTGTCGTTGAGATAAACTCTCTCGGCCCTATGCAGTGTAAGAGGGCACCAGATGCACAGGGAGTTGTGAGATCAGTTCTCAATATAGATCCATATGCAATACCGTCGTGATTGGATGTCCACCAATATCACAGGGTATTTTAAAGTTTGGTAAAATGAAGTGTTTAAGTTTCGTCTGAACTTAATTCTAGATGTTAATGCTATTTATCATTTCTTTGTATGTCCAGATAATGTGAATACGAGTAGCTATGCTCTCACATAGCTTACCTTGGAGTGCTCGCGACATGTGCTTTTTCTCGTGACTCTCTAACGCATGAGGCACATCTTCCTCTCCACCCTTTAGGCATCTGCCAATAATCCTCAATCAAATTCTTCCACCAAGAGCCCTTCTGCAACTTCCCATTCAAATACCGTTGAACATCTCCAAAACCCTTGAACACCTCAGAGCTCAGAAGCTGACAATCTGTCGCACTACGAAACGGAGTAACTTGCGTCCCGACAACCCCATTATGCGTCCGAAACTCAAACACGACAAACTCCAAGTACACCCTTACAAGCTCATCAATATAACCAACGAGCTCCGCGCTCTTTACCTCAAAGCTCTCCCTCGGAAGCCGAATCATTTCTCGCAACGACATGCCGCTCTCAACCTCCCAGTGTCTCATCCCGCTCTTGACCACCTTCTTGCAGTTGTACACTATCCGCCCGAATTTCCAGTAGTGCGCATCCGTCCAGAATTGCAGCTTCTTCACCACCCGCTCTCGCCGCTCCGGGAAATGGATGTATCTCGTTCCGAACCGTCGGCTTTGTAGAATCTCTTCCACCCGCGATGCAAGGTATTCCGAGTCGGGGACAACAGGCTCTAAATACCCGTATTGCGCTCCCGACAAATCCAGGAAGTAGAAGCCCGGGTGGTGTTTCGGTTTGATCTTGAGGATTTCGTGTTGGTATTCCCATGTTGTTTGTAATTGGTTGGGATCTTGGAAGATCTGCCGAATCATTTTTCGCGGATTGTTGCAGAGGGCCGAGATTTCTTTGATGTCGGATGAGATTTCTACCCTTCGTTAGCATGTTCCTCTTATATTTTTTTTTTTTCTTTTTTTTTTTTTTGTCTTTCGAAAAGTGCGTAGGTAGGTAGGTACCTTTCAAAAAGCCCTTGGCGACATGATATGTCCATTCCACCGAGAATGCGCAACATAGAGACATCAATACCCCCCGCATGGTTTCCTTGTCGCGAAATATCCCCGAAGGGAACGGTTCCGTGAGGTTATCGTAGTCCTCGGGATTGGAGGATTGGAGGCGTCCCCAGTAGCCCGGGGTATTGCTTTCAAAGACGTGTATCTCTCCTCCGCGCACTTCTTCCACTTTTTCAATTACATGGTCGTAGGTTCTCTTTCTGTAGTTATAGAAGATGTCTTGGAGCATCGCGCCAGCGCGATAAATATCGTTTTGAGATTGGAGCGAGCGGCAGAGTCGCTTGTGGATTGGATGATCCAGCTTTTGGCATATAATGGTGCAGTAATATGTATACTCGCCTTGTCTTGAGGCGTCTTTGCAACCACTGCAAATCGTTGTTGCTTTTCTCTTGCAATAGGCACATGTGGCTGCAAGACTTGATGTTTCGGATTTAATATCCGGTGTCTCGTCGAGAGCACCAAGGACCAAAGAGCTTTCTTGTGTGTTGTCAAGAACAATATATTGCGAAGATGATGTTGTAGCTAAAGATGTTTGGCTTGTGCCCGTAGGGCCGATTGTAGTTACCTCGGAAGATGTTGGGGAATTAGGTGGCGAAGAGTTATATGAGGGGTTATCAAATACTGAACTATGTGAAGTCGATATTGTAGATAAAGAGCTGGAAGGAGTCACAGTAGGTAATATTGCTGAGTTCGGTAGCGAATAAATGGAATTCTATGATAAATTAGATGCTGCCTTTCCATGTATATGTGTTGAATACCTTTGTAGTCCTATGTTTTTTAAGGAGCAATCCCCTCCACCAACGAGATAGAGGAGTCATGGTGATATTCCAAAAGAAAGTCGAAGTGCTTGAGATTCAAAGATTCGTTCTTGGACAGAGCAAAAGAAGAAGAATTATTTTAAGTATGCTTGTGATGAAATGCTTTTAAGGCTATAGTTTCATATCATAGACTTGATAGGCTAGCGTTCTAGGTAAATATCGCCTTAGGACAAGGCTACGAGACTCTGCCCTAATCGAAAAGGAAAACAAGCTCATATTCGCTAATTCCTAGCCAATAAGTATTGGGCTTACTTTACCCGTTTCTAGTTTGAATCATCCGGATCATTTTCATGAGTTCTAGATCTAGAATAGACTGAATTAGATTCAAAAATTATCTCTTGGTGTTGGATTAAGCGGGCAAACTAATTCGATAGCTATCACCCTATGAATTATCTAATTAGTGACCTCCTTCAACCCATTAACCTTCTGAAAACTAATCACGAGAGCTATACTACTGTAACATAAGAAGGTGGTTTAATTTGTCAACTTCTAATGATACATTATGCTAAATGGATTTACGTAGATCTATAATTAGATTGCTTAAGCCCCTTCAGGGCTAAGTCTAAATGAAAAGTACCCTCGCAACATTCCCCAGGAGAAGATCAGTCTTAGAGATCTTACCTTCTCACGAGGCTAATTATTGTCAATCCATTTAAAATCCAGATTCTTTCACATTTATAGACATAAGCACAGTGCTTTTCAAACGACTCCATAACTTTCCAAGCGCTTACCCCCTCCTACAACTCTCTACAAATGATAATATGAGGACGTCGATCGACGGCATTACTCCATATCTTACTAATCCGCCCAAACCCATAGCTGCGCAAAAACAGCATATAACTAACTCATAAGTAGACCCAATTCTCTTAAACTTATCAGCAATCAGCTACCTTCACATTTTCCCTCTCGCTTCAAACCCTATGCTTCTTTCTAGGCAACAGCAGCATATGCCGGAGAAACCCCCATCTTAGCTTAATTTATCCCTTCCTTTATTCCTTCCTTCCTTCATTCAACATTAATCATCCACCACTATATATATCCATAAATAACACCCAGGCCACAAAATCGGTCTCTCAATGACAATTCCCAATACCCAATACCCGATCCCGATGATACCCGTTCTCGTTTCCTTTTTCGTTCTTTCTAAACCAGGTGATTCGGCCACTACAAAGCCCGTCCCGCCTCAAGAAGTTCGCCGCAGCACCTCCCTCCTCCCACTTGTCGGCATCAAATCAACCACGTATATACTTCCGCAGTACGGAATAAGCCCAAAGAGCAACAAAGCGATGGTTGGATACTCCAAATATATGATGATTATTGGAGAGCAGGCAAATTCCCCCAAAAAATATCTATTGGTTTCTTCTTCGAAATATTAAAAATGGCCAAATTAAATGGAAAGCTAGAATCGGGATTCTACAAAAAGAAAGTAGAGAAGAAAGGGAAAAGAAGAAGATGTTTAAGTTCTATTCAAATATAATAAAGCATAAACGGCCTTAAAAAAGTTTTTAGGCTACGACCGACCCGCCAGCGGCGAAAAGAGAAGCACAGCCTGGATAACGTGTCCGAACCACGCCACGATTCATCGTTATATATGGTCTCGGAAGGAATCCTTCGAAGGTGGTCAATATTTACGTTTCTGTCATGCTTAGACTTACTTTCCCCGATTTACGTTGTGGAATCGTCTTATATACATACTGACTGACAACTGTCTTTCATCTCTTTGATTAAACAGACTGCTGGAGGTGAAATATTCCAAATAGATGGGCTGTAAATTCTTCACCTGCACTGGGAAAATGCGAGAATCCGAATATGAACGCAAGAAACGCAAATCTCGAGCGCGCTTTCGATTCTTCAGACGACACCCCAGCTTGTTCTTCGTTCCGCCAAATTCGAATTCGTTTGATGAGAAGGTGATTTCGGAGGATGGTTCTTTAAGGAGCAGTTTTGATGACGAGGCACGGACTCTTGGACAGCGGCCAGAGGTAGCTTGGGATACTCTTCCTTCACAACAGAGATTCGCGCCGCTACAGATGGATATGGATACGGATGTCCCAGACTCATATCAGTGGGATCAAATTCCGGAAGATAGGAAGATCAGACGGCGTTCCCATGTCTATAGGAAATCGATAAATAGTACGATTTTGATTTCTTCGCGGCATAACTCTGTGCAGTCGGACATTTCAGCGGAGTCACCTTTCGATCCGCCGAGATTGTTGGTGCCAGAATACAGACAAGATAGGGATAGTTTTCGGAAGACGTTTGAGTTTCGGGATTATGGGATTGAGGAAGACGAAGACGAAGATAGAGATGAGGATGCCTTCGGGAAGGGAGAGCAGGGTGATGTGACGATTTGGTATTTGGGGCCGCAAGGAAGGACGAACGAGGGGTTGAGAGAAAAGTTGAGAAGGGGGATGATAAGGAGATCGCAGGGGGTTGATGGAGTTTTGAAAACTACGGATTGAAGAATTAGGAGATGTTTATGATGAAAGAGTAACGACTGACGATAACATGGGTTTTACTGTATTCTTTTCCTTTTCGATGCCACGCTGTGCAAAACCCAAGAAGTATAAAGCAAACCACTTTCTGTGTTGCTTGCAAGGCCATAAAATATTGAATTAAGACTTTCTTGTAAGACAAGAGAGCTTTGAAATGTTCTCTTTCTCCAAACTTGAAATCCGAAAAGATAAAATAGGTAAAAGCGAAATAAGCAAGACAGCACTTTGTGCTGTTCTCTAGATATATCCACCACTAAGAAAAAACGAGAAGGTCTCTCGAAATCCGCGAAATGATTCCTTCAACCTAGCTCCACTTGGCTATCGAACCTACATTTATTTCCCATGTCTATATCCATTCCTGTTCTCCAGGCCTGAAGATTTGTTGGCCTCGGGAAGTCGACAGAACCCTCCTTCGATTATACGGCATCGTGTATCAAAAGAACCAAGGCCGCAGGCTATTGTTGCTGTAGTTGAGGGAGAGCTAGCAGCGTCTCGTACCCGCATTCCTCTCTGCGTCTCCCCCGATCGCGAAAATCCTCCTCCTCCGCAATTGTCTTCGTTCTCGATGCGTAAACGGTCCTGCGAGATGTTCCCTAGGATCTGCTGACTTCAGTATGTGGATCCTTCATTTGAATAGCGTGTGGCTTGCTCGTGGGGGGATATTAAGTGATGTCGAGGCTGTCATAGCATTGTGTTTGTTATGTTCAGAAGCCGGAGCAGCAGCGCGGGTTTTCTTAGGGCTGAACTACCTAGCCAATGTGTCAGCCAAGCCGACCCGAACAACAACATCTGCAAGCAGCTTAATTAATCTCCAACCAAAAGGAATGAATCGCAAGGCAGCACCCCTCCCAAGAACGTATACCTACGACTCCTCGCAAGAGTGAAACCTTCTGCCACAACCGTCCAGGTCCAGTACCTCGTGCACGAACCTGACACATCGAATGGGAAACAGAACAAAGCACAGTTGTGCACGGGAAGTAATCGAGGAATCGAGCGGGATACGCTGCACACAGGGGATTGCAAGATACTTGGCGGGCTATTGGGGTTGATACACAATTGCGTGATAGGTGCTGAAAAGTTCTGGTTATGAATTTACCTCAGGTCGGATTTCTATTTCAGTGGCGGGTCTATATTGAATTTCATCTCTTTGGATTTGGCTAATGGATACGGTCTTAAGGTTACGAGCATCTTGCCTTGAGGTGATGTGTAGGATGGGACCCTTGACTATAATTTTTTTTACAAAATAACTTAGGTCATAATGGGGCCTAAAGTCAGGACGGTTCTTGAAATTCTGTTCGCTATTGCTATCTGAGCTACCATCCGCTGGGAAATCAACGTCTAGCAAAAAGCAGAGCCATGGTAAACACCCTTCAGCTGATTCTGCAAAGTATTCAATCCTCGTTGGGATGAACATGATTTTTCCCAGGATTTTTCCCATCACGATAATCATCCAGCACCTTATTAACTCCATCCACATTCAACCCCCCTTCAAGCACTTTATATCCCAAAGGCTTAATCTTTCCCGTCTCGATCCAATGTGGTAGTTCTGCATAATATTGACGAGCGAAATCCCTATGGAGGCTCGGAATTCCAAGAACTTGCTTATTCTCATATCCAGCCTTCTTCTCTCCAATTTTGGTGGCGTCTACGGGTCCTGGCAACAGCGTAGAAACTTTACCTTTCTTTGTCGAAGACAGAATTGACGCCCCAAAGGTGTGCTCGTCGTTGATGGCATCGAAAACATAGACAAGATCATCACCAACAATCTCTCGAATCTTCGTTTCGATCTCTCCTACTCCCTGGTGGCGGTCGATTATATGTGTTGCACCATACGATTTGAGCTCGCTAGCTGAAGAATTCGATGCTACAACGATGATCTTTCCTATGCCAGCAAATGCTGCAAGCTGCACTCCAAACTTTCCGCAACTGGCACCTCCTCCAATGATGACAAGGCTCGAGCCAGCATAATCAAAGGTTTTGGCCTCGGGATTGTTTTGGAATGGCGCCGGGATAGCCAAATCTCCGGCAGAGAAGAGGGCGGTGAATGGTGCAAAGAGGTTCACAGGAATTGTAGCTGCTTCGTCATCCGTTACTTTGTAAGGAACGTGTCCGGCCAAATCTGCATCGGTGATGGCGTATTGCTGGAGTCCACCGGTATCTGGAGTGATGGTGGACATGAAGAGAACGCGGTCGCCGATTTTGAATTTATGGGCATCCGAGCCAACCGCTGTAACTACGCCAACTATATCGGCAGCCAGGATTGTGCCCGATGAGGGGCTGAAAAGTCCTTCATCACGGATTTTGTAGTCGTGTGGGTTGACTAAACAAAAGGCGTGATTAGTATTGTAACAGACACCGAGGATGTAAAACTTACGTCCAGCCACGGAAATCTTGACTAGGACCTCGTTAGCCTTCGGGGTAGGAACGGGTCTCGTGGTTTTGACAAGTGGTTTTGCAAGCTCCTTGAAAATAATTGCGTCCTGTGTTGGTGCTGATGCCATGATGGATGTCTGGTTACAGGTGATGTGGTGGGTTTCTTTTGGGAGTGTGGTGCTTTCGAATCTGGGAAATGCACTCTTAATAAGGACGGCTTAGTTCGAGGGTGCGTTCATAAGACTGTGGGATTGTGGGAGATGCATGAACTAAATGTTGGACGGATCTTACCAGTCACTTTATTCCCATTCTCATGTCATCGTTTTATATGAAGTTGACGTCAAATCAGATCACGAACACATGATGTTGTGCTCAAGTGTTACGTTCGTCCGTCGGGGAAACAAGCTGCCGATATTGGTACCCTAAGCAGCCAATAATTTCTTTCACTATTCCCACGACTCCTTTTGCAATCTATCTTCTATTGGAACTTGATCTTTCCATCTATATGATCTTTGATTCATGAGAGCAATGGCCAGGCCAGACTAGCTTAAGCTAGAAAACACAAGATATCTCTTCTCACTCTACCCGAAAACTCTCTTTCAACTTCGCAATTATCAAGTTAACAGCCTTCCATGTAAAAAGAAAGTGTATGCTCAATCTGATACCTTACGAAAAGCTACTAAAAATGTACAAGGCAAATGACGAAGAGGTGAGGGGTTGTCTGCGCACCGTTGATCTCACGCAGCTATCCGAGCCACCAACTTCGTGGTCATGTCATTTCTAAGCAGACATTGGCCTTTTCCTGTGCCAACTCATGCAGGGCGCGGACTTGGTTTACGTACCGAAGGCCGTGAGACATGATTTGGTTGAACTTTAGGCCAAGTACGATGATCAAGATGAGGAGAAATCACTACGATTACTCCTATGTGCTGATAGTTTTTCCAAACTACCCCAAGCCTCTAGTGAAGATGCGGAATCGCCATCATAGCTGAACCGCGAAATAGGTCCCATCACCGACCTCCTCCACCTCCGTGCCCGCCAAACAAAGATACCAATACAGCACTCCTGCGAACTCTCCCCAACCCCAGCGTCCAGGGAATCAGCTTTGCCAGATATAGTATCAGATGGGATGGTGATATCTGTTGATCCGACGAAGACGGCGAGCGGAAGGAAAGCAACGGAAGACATGTTCGCGATGACGTGCTCCTCATCCATACAAGCGTCCTCACAGGCGAGAAATAGCTGCATCTACTCCGCTCCGTACAAACACCGCTTCCCATATCAACGACCACAAAACCCGCTTTCTTCCCACCCCCCTTTAATAGTCGTTATTTCCAAAACCTGCTCTGCCGAAACGACAGTCGGATTATAGGATGTTGCTTTTTGATCAATAGCCGCTTATTTCATTCGTGTTATTACAAGGTGCTCTAATCCCTACACATACGCCTACGTGGAGGGGCTATGGGAGACGAGAGATTCCTGAGGCTAGTTTGGCCTGCGAGGTTGGACAGTCTGCAATGTTGTGTTTCTGTTTCGGGGATATCGATATCCTGCATGGTGCACTATGTGTACGAGGACGGTGTACCTCAGGGTCGGCGTCTATTTCTGCACAGTGCATGGTCATAGGGATGTTTTCCTTTTTATACTTTATTGTCATTTCCTTATGGAGATTGTCTCCCCCTAAACTAAACTCGAATCCGATCATTACCAGCTTTATCATCTCTCCCACATCTCAATAGTACCCAATAAAGGCGCCTCCCTATCTTTCACAAGGCCTGGATGCATTGCTCATCCGGAATCTATAGCATAACTCGCTATGATCTTCCCAACATATCTCGAATACCACTTTCTTCTACGGCTTGACCAATCCCATCCATATCTATCTAAGAACTATCCATTTTTTTCACTAATTCCCGCAAGGCTGAGTGGCTACTACGCACCACACCTTCTGGAAAACAAGTCGTCCCGCTCTTCAATACTTATCCTTGCAGCTGCATTACCACGTCCGGTCGTGAAATTTCCATATAAAACCCAACTCTTTTCGCAATGCCATGAGACGAATTCTAGACTATCTGCAGCCCCTGGCAAATCTCATCAGCTGCTCTCAACTCATCTTTAATGTTTTCGAAAGCGCAACTCACTTCGCAGCAAAGTCCGTGCAATAATCCTTCCTGGAAGATCGAAAGTTTCATCTTCCAGATATTTTTTTTCCAAATTGGAGGTCTGTGCTCTGGCCAGGATGATGTCTCGATCTTCGTTTACTATTATGATGGTAGCTTTGGAGTAGGGCATTTTGGAGGATGGAGTTATTAACTTGTCGATGAGTTCATGGAACTCTTTTTAGATTCGACTTGGTCTGGATTTCGATTGCTTTATTCTCTATACAATTGCAATGTTTTCTATACTCATCGTCGGCGACCTCCGAGACACTTGCACCCGCCTTCTTCAACTGTCCAATAACAATCTCACAAAAGCAGCTGCCTTGCCGAGAAAAAAAAAGAAAGAATATATTCCTAAGGTCGTGGGGGAAACACGGCATGTAGTCGGGCATAATTGTTCCGTAGGATCAAATGCAAGTTCAGCTGTGATCCTTTGTGGCTTTAGCATAGCAAATTGGCGGTGGCTTTTTTGAAAGCTCATGATCCTCCACCAAGTAGGTGGAAATTTGAACTTTTTACTGTTGCATTGAAGAAGGCTTGTTGTTGAGATTATATTTCATAGCTATGTTTTGAATTCATGAGATGCCATGGCTGAGTCGGGTCATGCGGGAGATTTCTCAGTAGCGAAGTCACACGAAGTACTTATTCTTCGATAAGTGTACCGACAGGGATTTGTCAACGAGCTTGCAGCCAGCTGCAACACCTCCGAGATCAGTGTACAACTACACCGCGGTACATTGTTGAAATCCGGGGAAACGAAGTCTCCGGTGTACAAGGCGATAGCTAGACGAGAAGTTAGATCCTTCACCACGTGGATTCAATAATAAGCTTAATGCTTCGCGGGGAATACGAGGATGGAATATATGAGCTGAGAATCCTACTTAGGCTACAGTGCATAATTAGATGGTCTGAGTAAGGTAGACAGTAGTAAAGGCTTCTTCTTACTACAATGAAGGTAGGTTTAAATTCATTATAAAGGGGTGGAGGACTTCCCTCATAATTCCCCATCCATCAACCAAAACCTTGATCCAAACCCCCAAACAGCATTTTTAGTTCGACAGTCAGTCACAATGCATTTCTCAATTCTCTTCCTCCTCACAACCACCACCAACCTCATCCTTTCTGTCACTGGAACCCCATTCGCCCTCCTCCCCCGCGAAACAACCTGTTCCACCCCCTCCGGGGACGGTTTCTGTGAGTCCACCTCCAACACCTGCTACGGGGGGACCTTCTTTGCCGGCCACTGTCCTGGACCAACCGATATCCAATGCTGTGTCTCCGCATGCAGCACTCCTAGTGGATCCGGCTATTGCGCTCCTACTTCAGGAGGTTGTTCTGGTGGAACTTTCCATTCTGGATTTTGTCCGGGACCCACTGATTTTCAAGTAAGACTACGTTATAATCTTCCAAGCTACTTTTACTCTAGAAGTAGCTAGGAGACGGGCTTAGCTGATGATGAGATAGTGTTGTGTTGAAAGTAAAGGAAGTGCAACTGGTTTGCCTGGTCTTGATATCTCTAGTCCTCAATCGGCGGATTTCTTCAAATGCGCCGCGAAGAGCTATAAAGTGATTGCTATTGAAGGCTACATCCAAGGTTGCGGCGTGGTAAGTCCCCTCCTTCATCACTCTTCTTTCCTTCCCACCCCGTTATCCTCATAAACTATCACTAATCAATCAACCCAAGGGCGGCACCGTGTCCTCCTCATTCATCGCCAACTACCAACTCGCCAAAGCAGCCGGCTTCTCTCGGATCGACGCGTATCTCTTCCCTTGCACGGGCACGCAACCCACAGGCGTAGCATGTAAATCCCCCTCTGAACAAGTCTCCGAATTCCTCGCTGCGATCACGGATAATAAGATGGATATTGCGCAAGTGTGGTTGGATATTGAGCCCACGAGCACGAGTGACGGTGATGCGTGTAATGCGTGGAACTTGGGGGGTGTGAAAAATGAGGCGCTGGCAAAGGAGTGGGTGGCTGTGTTGAAGGGAAGTGCGTTTAAAGCGAAGTGGGGGATTTATGGTAATGGGTGAGCAAATCTTCTCTCTTCTTATCTCTCTGTTTGTCCCTTTTTCGTTTTCTCAATGCAAGGACGAGTCAGAAACTGATCGAAACAGAAATCAATGGACAGCAATGTTTCCCGAGAGAAGCACGGATATTGGTTCGGATTTACCATTGTGGGCTGTTCAGGATGACTTTGTGCCCGGTGTGAATACAGTTGACACCTTTATGGGAGGATGGACTAAAGCTGCGGCTAAGCAGTATCATCTTAGTAAGCTTTCGCGTGTAAGATGGGTAGGCCCTTGCTGACTACGTTTGATAGGTACTACTGTTTGTGGCGGAAGTGTGGATGAAGATTCATTTTTGTAAGTTATGGGATCAATGGGCTGGGGGTTTATTGTCGTTGCTGTTCTCTACTTCTTTTCTTTACGTATTACTATTTAGAGATTTCCACTACACATCCAGTTTTCCAATTTATATCTTGAATCTAGGGGGCGGATTGGACTGGACTTGGACCGTTTTTTTTTTTTTTAAGCTATCCAACCCAATAGACTCTGGGTTGAATTTTTAATTTGGGTTTATGTATAATTCAACCCAGATAATATATCCAACTTATTGGATTAACCCAAAATGGGAAGTCTCCAACCCAAGTTCTTAGATTAGGACCCATAAATCCAAAGTCCAACCCATCCCGCGCCCCACCTAAAGCTCATTATGTCTTGCCTGTGGAATTCCTTATTCTTTAATTACGTATTTTCATCACAATGTATACTTCTTTGGAATGATATTATTTAACTGAAAAGGTAGAATGCTCTTCTCAGAAAAGACAATAACTAGGTTGAACCATCTCGTCGCTTAAAAGAGGGGTGAAGTGGGGGGGCATATGGCTACATACGCAGCAAAACTTGAACATCCATGGATCTCAATTCGAGAACTCAATACATCTAGAAAAATTTTATCGGGTTGGAATCACTGACCAGGCCCCATTAGGCTCTCGCTACCTTACTACCTAACGCCACAATAATACCTTTTCGATTTCGACTTTTTTTTCTTTTCTTTTTGCCCTCTGTAGCAGAATATTCAGAAATGCCTCCCGCTAGGAATAGCCTCATGTTGAAGGCCGCCGCTAACACGGGAGAGAGCGCGTACCAAGTCAAAATAATCACTGCGCTAATCTAGCGAGATGACTACTTATTGCTAGAAGGCATTATTTTATTCCCACACACACATACAACAAACTCTACTCACCTATCTTTCGCAAACAACACATACAACAACCAAACTCCACCACCCATCTTTCTTTCCTCCACAACACCACTACACACAAGACAAAATGCTCACCATAATAACCACCATCGGCACCGCCTTCCTGCGCACCTGGTACAAGATGCTCAATCTCCGCCGCCACTCCGCATCATGGTACACAGACCGACTCGCGGAAGAAGTGCAAGAACTCAGAGAAGCACCAACGGCCCTACTCCGCCTGAGCGAGCAATCCGACGTCGTCTTCACCCTCATCCGCGCTCACTACGATGGGTTCCCCGTGCCCAATGAGCAATTACCTCCTTTCTTCCGTTTCAGACACGCACTGGTATATGTCTACATGCTAGGGAAGTTCACGCTGCGATGGGGTTATTATCGCGTGTTGGCTGGGCTTTGTAGGAAGGAGAAGTATTGGACGGTCTCGGAGGTGGTTAATCCGCGGAAGGATCATAAATTGAGGATGGTGGCTGAGAGACATGGTATTGATCACGGCGAGTTCGTGAGGATTGGGAGACAGTTGAGGTGGGTTTGGCCGCTGTTGCCTTAGATCTTTTTCCTGTGCAAGGTGTCTTGGAATCGACTGTAAGCTTCCAATCTTGGACGCGGATTTCGTGGCGTTAAGACTGATAATCCTAAGGCTCTGTACCCTCCAGATGCGTGCAGTTGTTTTTATGGGGCACTAGATTTGCTCTTGTTTTTTAATAATCACTCCTCGAAATCATGGAGGCTTTCTAGCTATTTCGAGTGCTGAAGGAGAAGATAGGTGATTTGCTTTTTAAGTGGTAGGAATATACATTAGAGTGCTTTAGCAATAAGAACATTAAAACCCCAACGCTTAATTCCCCATGATTCCGAAGCATTGCCTTTTAAAATTTAATATATACTCTGAATTACCTCTCCATACTTTATATCGACATTTATTAGAGCTTGAAAATTTATACTTAAAAGTGTAAAATAAAAGTATATAAATATCCTTACTTTAACTAGACGCTAACTATATAGAGATTAATTTTGTTTGAATATATTTTACATTTCACTAAGGAAAAATGTACCTGTTTGATTGCTAAATGCCTCTGTTAAAGCGTATTTTATGCGTCTCTGAGCTAGCATTGGAGGAGGCATACAATCCGGTTTTCACTCGAGATAATGGGGCATTTGCATCGAGTGGAACAACAGTACACGATACTGATACTAATTCTGCTTCGAAAACATAAGGAAAAATTCATATAGTTAACACAAGTGAAGATTTCTGAATAAATCCTAAGAATCGAGTCGAATCGAGTCTGATCCCTATACCATGCTATACACAATTCTCTGCCCCTTTTTATATGATATCTTCCCACCCAATCCATACCCACCATAAAACGCCTTGCTAATGCAATATCAATGCTATGTTTTGCTTGATTACAATTATATATGTCCCCATCTATTTGAAACTTTTCCACACTATCTTAAACCCCCACTCAATGAAACGATGCCCAACGACATCTATTTCCCCCTACCCCCCAAACTCTGCAAACTAACCAATTCCGAATACCTACCCCCTCTCGACATCAACTCATTATGCGTGCCCTCTTCAACAATCCGTCCCTGATCAAAAACAAAAATGCAATCTGCCTTCTGAATCGTACTGAGTCTATGAGCAACTGCAATAGTGGTTCTTCCTTTTGCTGCTTTGTCTAATGCTGCTTGAACAACATGTTCAGATTCGGAATCTAAAGCGGAAGTAGCTTCGTCTAGGAGGAGGATTTTGGGGTCTCGGAGAAGAGCACGAGCGATAGCTATTCGTTGTTTTTGGCCTCCAGAAAGCATAGAGCCTTTAGAGCCGACGACGGTGGAAAAGCCGTCGGGGAGGGACATGATGAAGTCGTAAATGTTTGCTTCGTGACATGCGAATTCGATTTCCGCATCTGGGACGTCTACACGATCTGCTCCAAGAAGAATATTTTCTTTGATGGTTCCTTGGTATAGAGTTGGTTCCTGAGAGACGAGCGCGATGAATGAACGGTAATCGTTGATGTTGAGAGAGGAGATTTCTTTTCCGTCGACGTAGATTCCTCCCACTAATGGATCGTAGAATCGTTCGAGAAGGGCGACGGTTGTAGATTTACCGCACCCAGACGCACCGACTAGAGCGACATATTGACCAGGTTTGACAGTTAGATTGAGGCCGCGAAGGACTGGTTGTTCAGGACGAGTGGGGTAACGGAAATGAACATCGCGAAATTCGACGGTGCCTTCTACATTTTCAACTTTCAGTCCATCTTGAGACCAAGAGTCGATGGCGGGTTTTCTATCAAAGAGGATTTTGAGTTGTTGAGCTGCCTGTTTGGCTTTGCCCATGTCGGCTAGAGGGTGTTAGAATTCGAAGATAAGAAGGAGTGATACACTTACGTGCAAAGGAAAAGATAGTGCCAGCGGATTGAGCACCGAAAATAACAGATGAGAAGGTGACGAAGAATTGAAAGAGGGTATAATCTCCATCAGCAATGCGATTACCACCGTACCTAAAACTTGTGAGCAATAGTCAATCATGTGGGGTTTTATTTGGACTTACCAAAACCCAAGAGCAACACAAAGAAACATAAGTGATTGAGATGCCGCATACAGCAACGATGACTTCAAAACCGAAGTCAAACTCTTCCCAGCTTGGATATTGAGTGAATCACTGTAATGCTTGAGAACATCCTCTTCTCTCGTCAATGAAGCAACAGTTCTGATGGCACTAGTAGCTTCACATGCATAACTAGCACTCTTCTCATATGCCAATTTTGCTCTTCTCTGGAATTGTGCCAAGAGCCAGAAGCGGAAAAATCCGCAAGCAAGAAGAATGGGAATGCAAGCAATACAGACAAGAGCCAATTTCCAAGCAATGGAGACCGACAAAGTGATAGCTGCAATCAATGTAGTAGTGACGGTAAGAAGGGTTCCCAGGGTGACACCCGAAAGACCAGCCACATGAGTTGTCTCGGTACTGAGGAAAGACGTCAGTGCTCCGGCTGTATTCTCTTCTTTGTCGAAGTACTCAATATCTTGTCGAAGCATAGTCCTAAACGCCCGATCACGAACTCGATGGACCAATCTTTCGGAACAGAAAGCGAAAGCGACACCTTGGCAACAGAACGCAGTGAACTGGACAAAAGCCAACATCAAGTACATCAGAGACCAGAAGTCGGCTTGAGAGCGAATGTAATGGGCCTCAGACAGTGGCTTGGAAAGAGCTAAGATCTGCTTGGCGAAAAATACAGCCTGGGTAGGATTTCCTCCACCACAAATAGTGGAGAAGATCAATCCAAAGACCATCAAATGCCATTCCTTCGTGTTGAAAGAAGCAATCAATTTAATCAAAGTCCATAAGGAATCTTGTTGTTCTACTTGAGCTTTCCTGTTTTGGAGAGCCAAAGAGGATTGTGATTTCTGGGTTGCGGATCGGTTGAGCTTGTTGGCGATATCTTTATCATCTGGATCTTCTTCATACGCAACACCTGGACCGCTCTTGTTTGATTTTTGACGGATAAGTTTGTCATCATGGGCGTCTAACTCTGCTTGCTCTTCAGGAGTGATTTCCTTTGCAGCAGCAATCTTCTGAGCTTCAACCAAGGAGTAATAAGCACCCTGCTTCGTCAACAATTCCTCATGAGTGCCCTGTTCCACAATGCGACCCTCGGTCATGACGACAATATTGTCAGCATCCTTGATAGTAGATAATCTATGCGCGATGGTAATTGTTGTTCGTCCTGCAGCAGCGACTTCAAGCGCAGCCTGGACCACACCTTCGGACTTGGTATCTAAAGCAGATGTTGCTTCATCGAGAAGAAGAATCTTTGGATCGCTGACCATAGCTCTCGCAATGGCGATGCGTTGCTTTTGACCTCCAGAAAGGAGGAAACCACGCTCTCCAACGTTGGTCTCGTAACCTTCAGGAAGTGCAGTGATGAAATCGTGAGCATTTGCCATCTTGGCAGCATTGAGAACCAATTCCTTTTGGCGTTCCTGTTCCAGATTATCGAATTTGGTTCCAATAAGACCATGTCGAATGTTTTCAAAGATTGTGGTTCCAAAAAGTGTAGGTTCCTGACTAACCAAGGAAATCTGTTGTCGTAGCCATCGCAGGTTGAGAGTGCTGACATCGTATCCATCTAGCAAGACTTGACCTCTAACAGGATCGTAAAATCTCTCCACCAAACCAACAATGGTACTCTTACCAGATCCGGATGCACCAACAAGAGCTGTCTTCTTCCCTGCTGGGATGATGAGACTGACATCCTGCATCACGACCACCTCAGGCCTGGATGGGTAGATGTGTTTAATGTTTCGCAATTCAACATTTCCTTCCACATGGTCCAGTTTCAAACCCGCGTCAGAAGTAGGATCCAAGGGGGATACCCGATCGATGGTGTTGTAAATCTTGGCAGCGGCTGAAATGGCAGTGGTGAATGCTTGGGCGTTCGGAGCGACGCCACCAAGCGCAAATGCTCCAATCATAATGGACATCAAGATTGTGAGAACTTGAGAGAGGACTAGCTGTCCATCGACTAGAAACCTGCTGCCCATCCAGAAACCGAGTCCATAGTTGAGGTACAATATCAGAAACATGCCGCCAACCATGATTCCAAGAACCGCTTTATTCTTGAATCCATATTTTTCGGCCTCGGCAAGATGCTTGTCATACTGGCGGGCCAGCTTGTCTTGGGTCCCAAAGGCAGTGGCATTTCTGATTGATGAGATGACTTCCTCCACAACGGATCCACCAAGAGCATATGATGACAAGGATTGCTTGCTGTATCGAATAATAAAGGACGATCCGCCTCCCATGATCGAGGCAATTGCAAAAATAGTAGATGATAAGATCAAGGTCAATTTCCAGGATTTGATGAAGCCAATGACGAAAGCAGTAATGAAGGTAGACAAAGCGTTCAATGTCAAGCCTACTTTTTCGGATATGCCATCTTGTACCAAGTTTGTATCAGCTGTAATTCTGGTGGTAATCTCTCCCGATCCAAGTTTGTCGAAGAAACCAATATTTTGGCGCATACACTAGAAATAGAGTTAGTCATTGTTATGAACCATTGGAGTAGTTCCAAGGCGCTCAAACGAGACGAAAGTGTTTCGTCACGTCTGTAGGACCATAGGAAAGTGTCCTTCGACGTACTGCGGCAAGATAATTCTCTCGGATCTTTCCACTGATATGCTCCCCAGTATAAATGAATCCCACGGTAGAAATGTAAATGGTGACGAACTCGGCAACTCCAATATACACAAAGTAGAGAACCATATGTGTGATGGTATGGGAGAAGTCGCTATGACTAACTGTGCCATTGAAAAAGCCGGAGAAGTCCCCAGCCAATTGACCAAAGATGACGGTCATCAATGGCAGGGCCGCACCGGCCGCAATTGAGCACAGAGCACAGATGGCCATGATTACGAAATCCCATGTCGTCGAATATCTATACAGTGTCCTCCAACCACTCTTGAGCACAGGAAGATCGACTTGTCTCCTCAAGATTTCCGCTTCATTGGGTGGAAGGTGGCTATAGATATCCTGATCCTTCTCTCCAACCTGGACGACATTCGAATGAGGTCTGCTGGAGCCATTTTTGTCACTTGCCGAGGCAAGCTTGACTGCAGTATCCCCTTCCTTCTTTTTCTCCGTAGATTCGCGCTCGGTGTGGAATTGGGTTTCTTCGGATTGGGATTGTGATGGACGACTTGGGGGGCCCTCGGGCTTTTCTGTTGTGAGATCGAGATCGCCTACCATTGTAGGCGGCTTCGGATACTACTGCGAGATGGGACTTTCTTGATTGGCGGGTTTCGATTGCAAGGACGATTTAATTGCAGAAAGGTGTGGTGTCAAACAGATGGCCGCGGGTGACTTGGGGGGCAACAACGGGGAGTGCCAGTCAAATATTTGGTGCGAGTGAGATGTGGGGTGGGAGGATGATATGCGATAAGGAATGCGACAGAGAAGTTGGATGGGGGCGAAGAAGCAGAAGTGACACGACGAGAAGTGAAGGTGAAGACGAAGACGAAGTAGAAGATGGTAAGAGGAAGAAAAGGAAGGGAGGAGACGTTGATGTTATCCACGGGGAAATTGGATGAAGAGAAGGGGAAGGATGACGAAGAGGATGTAGGAAACAAATAGTCTCGGAGGTTAACATGCAAGCGGAATGAATACATTTCGGACACTCGGGCGCTTTCATGGGGATTTTGTGATTTTGATTTCAACAGGCGACGGAAGGAAGAAATGCCGAAGCAGGTAGCAGTGGGGTTGGGAGGGAATAAGATACGGTAAGGAAGGAAGGGAAGAAGGGAAGGTACGAGGCAAGGTGAAGAGCAGGTTGCTTCAACTTGCGCCTGTCCAACAGTTTGCGCCACGGATTCTTTTTGATTCGAGTCATCACGCAGGCCCCGGTTCCCGGTTCTTACATCATCTGGGAGCCGACCGAGAGCCTCCTCTTCGATGCAAGCGAGCTCGAAAGCGAGCGTCTGTTCTGGAATACGTACTGTGTTGCTTCATGCATTCCCATCCATGGCTATTTTGCTCTCCCGTGTTAGCACCTCCCTCCTTCCTCGCGATTTTCTATTCAGCAGAGAAAGCAATAGCTACACTCGACGGCTGCCTAGCCGTTCGCCGGTATGAGTCTTACCCTGATCATCTGGGGTCATCTCAGATAGTCAGCCAGATGAGATGCAGTAAGACCCGCATACGAAATCCCCATCTCGGCATGTTGACCTGATACGACGACGGACACGGAAACTAAGCTGCCTTGGAACGGAGCCATTTGTAAACCCTTTCCCGCTCCCACTTCCTGCATTCATCCTGTATTGACATATATGTTTGGATGTCGCTTAACTCTCGCCCGCAGTGCTGGTGGTCCAATGAGCGCCTCTCTGAAACAAATCTGCACTTACTGCAGCGACTATCTCCGAATCCGAGTCCGAATCCGAGCGACCAATTATTTTTAGTGCGGTCCCCGGATCAACTCATTTTTCATCCCGGGCAATACCACGACAAACATCTCGTGATAGAAGCATGTATAAGTAGCAGAATTGGCTTGTATTCCGCCATGCTTCTCGCACTTCATCTTTTTATTTATGTTATCACCACAAATACAAAGCAATTCAAAGAGCCATATATGTACTATCCCCCCTTGAGTAAAAGACGGTGGGTCCGATCGCCGCACCCCCACCCAACTTCCTAGCCAATTAGAGCACGTAGAGTTTAGCAATAGCTGTGCTGTAAGAGTGGCAGAAAAGATAAATGCTTCAATTTTCCTGACTGCAAAAAGAAAAGCGGTGAAAATTTTGCGTCACTTTAGTGAGGTGAGACGTGGAAGGAGAGAGTGACGAATATTAAACTTCTTAGGGTTAATCATATTGACGACGCTCACGGGAGTACCTTAAATTCCCAAGGTTCCTAGGGATCTAAATAAACGCTTTACGTAGCCAATGGAAACGGTGTTTAACTGCGATAGACGCCCACGAAAGATCCAACTAGATTCTAAGATTCTAAGTCTATACTTGACTATTTTTTAGGTGTTTCAAAAGTGGCGAAAAAGTAAGCGCGTTGGTTGTTACAAAGAGTGGCATAATTATGCAGAAATTGTGCACAGGGGTTTCCCTCTTGATGTGTGGCTGGTGTATTTATTTGAGCGGCAGTGGTGCAGAATCGAAGCTATTCACACTCTGGTCAAACATAGTAAGCGTAGCCTGCCTTGTCATATATTTAAGTCCAGAGAAGGCAAGAAAGAAAGCGTAAAGCCCTTCTTGCAATGCTGAACCCACGGAAATATGTTTCTCGAGTCAGACTCACTCTGTGTTCTACGGCCTTCGTACCCATTTCATGTGTTGTCGAATCAATCCCAGGTCCACCATTACTTGCAGGAATTGGGTTATAGAGTACTTATTGGTTGCGTACTTTTGAAAGCAACAATTCTAAATCACAGTTGTAGGAGGATCTGTTGGTTCGAAGAGTAATCGAACGTTCTCTTTGATCTGGGCGTAGGTAGAAGAATCCATCACTAAATGCTCCAGGCAATCTAAGTGCTTGAGATCTTCAAACAAAATTACGATAGTACCTAAATAAAGGCAAAACAAGTGTATTGCCTTCTTAGGTGTGGAAAGATGCTAAAGCGACAATTTCAATAGGTTGTGTGGGAAACATCAACGTCAATAAATTCTAATTTTTATCTCCTGGCCAAAATTCACCTGCAAGAAACGTCTAGCTTAGATCATCTCACATAATAAATTCCTTTCTCCACCTCTTCTCTTCTCCTTCATCCAACTTCATCTTCATCGAATGTGCCCTTTGGTCGTTTTTCAGAACTTCATTGTTTCCTGCTCGCCTAGCTAGCCAATAGCCGTCTGTGCTGAATAGCCAACGGAACTTGCCGCCACTAAGACAGCTCTTGCACAAGTGCACAAAATGGATCCCGAAAAGATCGATAAGATCATCCTCAAAGCTCCTGAAGCAGCAGCTGAAGCAACTCAATCTCAACCTCCTTCATCACCATCTCTCGTTGATTCTGAAGGCGCTCCACCTCCTCCCCGTCTTTCCAAGACACAAACCCAAGCGCACACGCACACGCAGACGCACACGCGCACGCAAAATGGCAGGAAAGAAGTCTGGGAAGGCGCTTTTGCGCGAAGAGGGTATGATTGTCCCTCCGATCTATAATCGCAAATTCTAACTTGCATGCAGGTCTGGAGAGAACAGACAATGGAATGAAGCAAACCAATTGGCCTGAAATCCCAATGATCAACCAAAAGAATTACTACACGTACGTGGGAATCTCGAGCATTGCGATCGCGCGCATAACGCGTGTGCTAACTTTCTTCCTCTCAGAGACTTCATGAAGCGAGACGATCAACACCTAGCCCTCCGACTTCAAAATGAAGCCAATCGAGATAAGATGATTCGAAATGCCAAGGATAAAGACCGAGCCCTGGCACGAACTGGCAATACCGATGTTCCTTTCCCTATGATCGGGGAAGGTGATCTTGACGAGGAAGATACAGCGGTAAGCGATGGTCTTGAAGCTTCCAAGATTATTGTCATCCATCCAGGCAGCCAAAATCTCCGCATCGGATTCGCAAATGATGCTTTGCCAAAGACCATCACAATGGCAATTGCTGCGAAATGTCACACCAGCGAATCGGAAGAGTACGATCCTCGACCAAAACGCCAAAAGCTGAACGCCACACCAGAGCAACAATTCGGAGAGGAGTTCGCGAAGAAGTTTTCAAAGATGTCAAATGATTTGAAGGTTGATATGCGGGCGAACAAGCGGAAGGTTCTGCCAAATTCCAAGGAATTGGTGGTCAACTTCAATCGTCGAATCGATCCTGAGAAAATTCCTGAACACAATGATCCTCTTCGAATCGAATGGACTGATGTCTCTCAAGATGATAAGAAAGATTTCACAACATGCTTTGTTGGGGTCAACGCACAACGAATTCCTGATGACTCGACTCCTAAATATAAGCTCTTTTGGCCCATTCAACAAGGATGGCTACATGAGAATGATTACAAAACCCGAGGACATCTATACAATGATTTCGAAACCATAATCGAGAAAGCCTTGAGAAACGAGCTCGGCCTGAACAGTAGTGTCATTTGGGAACAGTACAGCTGCGTCTTCGTCATTCCAGACTTGTATGACAAGAAATATGTGGAAGAGATGCTCGACATGTGTTTGAAGAATTTCGAATTCCACCAGGTCTGCTTCATTCAGGAGAGTTTGGCTGCAACATATGGTGCTGGTTATACGAGTGCATGTATTGTCGATGTGGGTGCTCAAAAGACGTCGATTTGCTGTGTCGAGGACGGCATGTGCATTGATGATTCTCGGATCAACCTTAAGTTTGGTGGTTACGATGTCACTGAGACTTTTATCAAGATGATGCTTTACGACCACTTTCCGTATGCAGACATCAATCTGAAGCGACGTTATGATTTCCTTCTGGCCGAAGAATTGAAAATCAAGCACTGCACAATGAATCAAGCCGACATTGCTGTTCGAACACCTAACTTCCATCTTCGAGTTCCTCATCAGCCTACCCAAAAGTTCGACTTCAAAACTTATGATGAAGTCATTCTAGCCCCTATGGGGTTCTACGACCCATCAATGTTCGATAACAGTGAAAAGCTTACTGGTCGACGAAAACACATTGATCGATCTTATAATGCTTATGATACAGATATACCCGATGATCCTACCTCTGCGGCTCAACTTGCAATCTTGACCAGCATTAAACCATCTCTTGCTTCTACCGTCGCCAATGGCTTCACCGCAAATGGTAACGCTGCTAACGGCACGGACTCCACTCCATCCAAAGAAAAACCAAATACACATGGCTACTTCTCTCGCATGGAAAGCGAAGCAAATGGCAATTCTCGTGTGACCTCCGCCGCAGCATCTCCCGCTCCTGAAGGACCCAACACTCCAGTCCCAGCGTTCGTCTTTGGTGCTAACAGCAATGGTGGCGGTTCCCCCGGTCCTTCCAATCATAACCCCCTTTACACCGTTGGAAATGGCTCCCACAACAGCGGCACCCCCATCCCCCCTGCCGGAATATTCGTCGATTCTCACTACCGCTCGGCCAAAGACCTCGCCATCGAGCGCGACTCTGTTTTACCCATCGCTCCTCTCGACACGGCGATCATCACTTCTATCACTCACGCTGCCAAAGGCGATGAAAAGAAAGTGCGTGATTTCTTCGGCGGAATCATGGTCATTGGGGGCGGAGCGAAGACTCAAGGATTCGGACCATTTTTGGAAGAGAGATTGAAAATGAAGAGACCGGATTTAGCGGAGAAGGTATTGGTGGGTACTAGTCCGAGGGAGATGGATGGACAAGTAGTGGTTTGGAAGGGAGGAAGTGTTTATGCAAGAATGAAAGCACATGAGAGTTGGGTGAGCCAAGGTGAGTATGAACGCCTCGGAGCGAGGATTCTGCAACATAAGGTGTTGTGGCATTGGTAAGTTAGTTTACTAAGCTTGCTTACCTTACTTTGTCTTGTTTCTTTGGGGTGTTTTGAAGTTGGGTTGAACAAGGATGGAAAAGAGAAAAAATGGCGTTTTTCTGGTTTGGACTTTGGGAATCAATAATTGAATAGATGTGATGGGATGCATGGGATAAAGCGGGTGCAAAAATGGAGTAAAAATGGTATGGGATGGAACAGAACCAACTTTCCTAGGTTTTCCTGGGAGAGAGGTTATGTTATGGATTGTTTAACTACTTACTAGACCAAAAATTTCCGGAGATTTTTTACGGAGGGAGTACTATGGATGACAAAGATCACGCAGATGGAATGGATTTGTTAGAGTAGAATAAATCAAAACTAGTAATTGTAGGTATATAAAAATTAAAAAAATATTTTAAATGAACTAGTCTCTAGGCGTGCGGGAGAGGACGGTGAGATTGGGAGTGATAGGTGATGGGGGTGAGAGGGAGGAAGGGTATGGGACAGAGAGGTGATAATTATGAAACAAATAGGGAAATAGAGTTGTATAAAGATGTGGCGAGAGAGGGAGGATAAGGCGGCAGGAATTGAAAATCTAATGCTAGTACACGGTGAAGGGAGGGAGGAGATCATCCGTGGGGTGGAGAAATGAAAACGTTATTGTCACTTTCATTATTGTTTGCTTGCTTGCTTGCTTGCTTGCTTGCTTGGTGAGTGAGTGAATCGAATATCACATCCTCCAGGGAGGGAAGATAACGAAGGTATGTAGCTATATATAGCTCTATGAGGAGGTTAGAGGTGCATCATCGAGACCTAACCATTTCTAATGACTACACTGTGCGCAAAGGGATAGTTCATCGTGGGATTGGTGTTTTGTGGTCGCTTGCTTGTAGGGAAGGGGGATGGGAATAGAGGATGAGCGGCTTGAGGGGGAATACTGTTGTCGTCTTTCTCCATCCTCCCTGCTACTTGCTTGATTTCTTTCTCTCGTCAGCATCTATTTTCTCATGGTGATGGATTTTAGCTATGCTTTTTACGATTGGGTGGGCTACGGGACGTTCAATCTGAATCTAATTTTAACAAACAGCTAGGAAGGAAAGAAGCAGAGTTAGCAGAGAAGTGCGGAGTCATACTTAACTCTTAAAGATACGCTATGGAGAAGGGCCTCATGATGAAAAAAAACCTGTTGTCATTTGGCTTGTTTTGTGTTGTTATTTCTACGCAAGAACAGATATGTTGCCATTTCTCTTCTTCACTGACATCTATTCCAATCCGCACTTTTCCTTGTATCTCCGATCCACCTTGCTCACATCTCCAAACCTAACTAACTCATATTCGCACCCGGCCTCGCCTGTGGACCATAAATCTACCCGATGATTACCTTTCTGAGAAATAACTGTCAAGACCAATAAATAGGTCTAGTCGCATGCAAGCGGTCCGTGCAGAAACCACAATCTGGGTTGACTTGATTGCGGGCGAGCGGATATATGCTTTCTTGGTGAATAGATATTTTAGTAGTCAGATCTCCACCTCAATTTGGAATGCATACTTTGAAAAAATAACTTTAGAGAGAAGGCAGCGGAGTATAAAAGAACCTCAACTGGAAATCTAGGATTCGATATCATTTAAAGCATCAAGCAAATGTAGATGTATGTGTCTATGAGTTTTGGCTGAGGGAATTTCTGAAAGACCATAACTTTCAAGAGGAAAGTGCGTCGTTGTGAGTTGTTTTTTCTTCTCTCTCTGTTATTTCAATGGCTATTTTCAACCCCATTCCTCTTGCTGTCACTTAGCTGTGTCACTTATATTTGCCCCCGTTGCCGTTTTTCTCCTCCTGTCTTCTATGCTTTATTTCCTCATTGATTTTCTGGCAGCTAGCATGTATATGGCAATGAAAAACATGATGTATCTCTGACTGGAAAAATAGATTGCATATCAGAATCAATCAATAATTGAGGAGGTGACTGAGAATTTACCGCATCCGCCACGAGGTTAAATACAATAACCTCTCGAATCACCACCCACGGTATCGACATCTCCTTCTCCTTTCTCTCCTGTCTCCAGTAATAGTAGAAAAGCAGAGTCTTCCCCCCTTACTTTGCTGCGGAAAACAGCTGATGTGAAGTTAGAGATAATCAGGCGTGACTTCACCTTCTTCATACTTCGTACTTCGTAACAACACTATGGTACCACTGCCTGTTAGTGCTATGGTTACCGAGATCTGATACCACTGAGGGATTCTCTCATGACTGACTGAAATGAGAAATCCTTTCGATCAGATTGAAACCTCGAAATTGCATCATCAGTCCTTCTATTTGAGGGTGAGGTCTATATGAGGTGCGTGGACAGGACATCCATCCTATTTAAATAAATCTATAAAAAAAAACAATGCTAAAAGAGCTTGTTCATATCCATGATTAATATCACTCCTAGGCGGAGCTATATAGAAATTAGTGTTTGATGTTGGAGGACGAATGATGGTGGCTATGTATGATATATTATATCGACATGGCCAATAGTTCCAATTTTGCCCCGACGAGCATATTAAAGTCTGAATTCTTTCAAAAGTGAGCACGAGCCTCACCACGCAAATACGAATACCATGAAAAGAAAGTAGATAGAGAGTTTTCCTGCTAAGCATAATCCCGAAAAGCAGTTTCAAGTCTCATTAAATAAGAATCACTTCAGCACGCTCGCATATCATAAGGTGTAAATATGTCAACATCAATTCAAACATCCCCACTAGATGAACATAATTTCTACAATCCCTCCTCTCCTACCAAGCATGTACATACTCATACCAATACTCGATCCTACAACAAAACCTCTCACTTCCCTCCTTTCCTACAAACCCCTCAAATCCAAACACACATCACCAAAATAAAAATTCACTCAACCAGTCTATCACCGACCCAATCCAGCCAAAAAATGCTAGCACGACCGACTTTTTCGCTCCAATTGTTTCTTTTCCATCCATATCCAGCGACGAATTAGATCCATGCCAGAACCAGCCAGGCTCCATTCCATTGCATCCCCTTTCTTTCCCGTTCACCAAACAATGCAATAAATAGATGACAACCATCCATGCACCACCAGCAAAAAAATGTCAAAAGCCAGGAAAAATAAACATGAAGAGGAAATATACGAATCGGAAGCGACAGGTCAGAATAATAATACAACCCCCTTTCCCTTTCCCCATCTTTTACACCATCTCTCGTCGTAAATCTCAAGACAAAGGAAATCCATCGTGATAATCGTGTCTTTCGTCAAGCTGAACGTCGTGTAATAAAATCAAAATAAATGTTGTGTTATGTAGCGTGAGGGCTGCCCATCCTGAAAGCTTTATTGCGTAACTTGGTGCGCAGTCCCAACGGTCTTTAATTTTCCTGTCTCAGTTCGAGATTTCACATCTGAGGAAATAACATGTAACTCCCCCTTTTCTTGCCTCCTGCAAGGTTGGCTCCACTAAGAGGAACGGTAGCTAGAGTACTCGCCCTCGCTCTTCCCTTGAATTCCTTCACGACTGAGGTGCCTTCCATTGGTGCCGAGACTTTCCTCTCATGAACTGCCTCCATGGGACTCTTAATCCCGCTATTCGCACGAAGCTTGAATTCTAAGACTCGTGAAGATTCAACAGAGGACTCAGCAACGGGGCTTAACAAGGCGCTTCGGGTTGGATTAGCCAGAGGCATACTGGGAGGTGGTCCAGGAGGAGCGAAATGGTTTAATCCTTTTCTTGGTCCTTCCCATAAAGCCTTGTTCCGGCGATGTTGAAATGTGCTTGATGTCGGAGCTTCGATAGCACTGCTTTCATCGTCATCGACCTTGAGAACAGCGACGGTGGAAGCGAGGTCCTCATATGAAGCTGCGGCTGCAAGATCACGTTTTCGCAAGGAAGATGGAATGAGATCTGGAAGCGAGGAAGCTGAGCCAAAGCTCATCCCCACGGAGTCTTGACTAGTGCGGGTGGTAGAACTACTTCTTGCACTTTCGTGAGAGAAATTTGAGGATCGGTAAGAGGCTGTGCTGGAGGTGGCCTCATCGACTGGGGAGCTAGAACGGGGGATGTATGAGTCGATAGGGAAGATATCGGCAGAGGGGGTGTCGTCATCCTCGTGATAAGAATCGAAGAGAGCATCTCGTTCCATTTCGGCAGAGAAGTGGGATGGAATTAACAACGTTGGCGAGAGGTCGAATCCGTGGGACTCCTTGAACGAAGAGGCATGGGATGGTGACCGCATGTGTGATGGCCGGAGAAAGTGGCTTGGGGTGTGAGGAAATGGGAGGTGTGAAGGTGTTCGCGGGTCAGATGATGTGCTTGAAATGCCAGACATTGGGGACAATTCTGGCAGGTCATCATAAGCTGAAGGAACGAGTAAGGACGGTCGGAAGCGTCCATGATAAGCTGTTCTACCGTCCTCGAGATGCATATCTAAGACCGGCTTAACCAGTTCCTCTGATGTCGTTGGTGGCTCAATAACCGTGCCATCATCCACAGATAGGCGATCCCACTCATAATCGCAATCAGCCTCGGCCTCATGCTCATAACAGTAATCGATATCATCCTCCCAGGAATCATTCCCCAGCGTAAACCCCGAAGAGAGGCCTTCGTCCTTGGATGGTAGCCTTGTGTGACTGTTGGGCTCTCCAGTCTCGGATTTTTCGATTGGAAAGACCAATGATCGTAATCGCAGACTAGGCACGGATTGAGAATGTCGCAGTTCCGAACTAGCGGTTGACATCCTCGACCGTCTCTTCACAGCAAGTTCATCCTCCTCAGGAACATCAGCTAGGTCAGCATTGAAACTGCCGCAGAGTGGCCCGGTTAAAGGCCATGCTTCATCTCCAGGGGTAGTCACCGCGTGAGAAATGTCCTGTTCACGCCATCTCGGCGGCGGCGGTAGTTGAGTTGGAGGCAGCATGGAAAAGCTGAATGGAGATGGTTTTCGGAAGCCTCCATTTGTCTGTGGTCGCTGAAGGGAGGTTGTTGCCAATGGACAGAATGGATCGAGAGTAGTTGAAGCTGTGCGAGATGAGGTCCGTGCAGGAGGCATGACCGGACAAAGAGGTGAACGAGGCGACAGAGGAGAGCGTGGTGGGCGAGACGGAACGGTTCGCAAATTGTCATGTGATTGGGAGTATGCAGGTCGACGAGGCGGAGTAATGGAGTTTCGGAATTGTAGAGGACTTGGGGACCTGGGAGGACTCGTTGGGACCTGTTCACTTGAAATACCCAGTCCAACGGAAGAGAAATTTTCAAAATGCAAATCGCGAGCTCTGATACCTTTCAGGTCGCCGTTCGTGGGTAGCTGAGATGCGCGAATAGCTGAGAACTCAGAGACCAATTCCATGGGAGTGGTTCGTTCCAGGGTTGGTACGTGTTCCTGTCCCGTGTGAAGTACATGTTGAAAGTTGTATGGCCCAGAGATGGTATTTTTTCGAGGCTTGTAACTGAGGGGAGGGGAGTGGTATGTCGATGTTCTTGGACGAGGAGCCTCCTTGCCAAAATAACGTTCCTTCATCGACCCCTCCTCTTGTACATCAAGCAGTAACGACGACGTGGAGCTTCCTACCGAGCCGGTCTCTCTTTTTAGTTTCCTCCCACTCCGAGAGAATAGAGCTCTTCCAAATATATGGAGGCTTTCGGGCCTGTCCCGACGCATACTGCTCGCATTGGACCGCACCGAGGACCTTCTTCTCAAGCTGACATTATCCGACGAGCCAAGACTTGAATCGTGCGAGTGCGAGGAGGAAGTCGTGGAAGAAAAGGTATGTGTGCTCGAGTTGTTTCCAAAGATCGAGCTCCTCTTCATCTGCTCTGTGTATGCCCGTAACTGCTCTGGGGAGGGGGGCCCATCGATTGCCGCCTCGAAGGTTTCCAGAGGTGATAACGTGGATTGCGCGTTGAAGGGCAGCGAGGGGATGGAATTCTTTCTTGACGCCTTCTTCTTCGAAACGCTATACACCGAGGGGTACGCATGCCCCCCCATTCCACCCGCTCCGAGACCAAACATGTTCGCTGACTACACGAGTAATCGCTGCTGGAAACGCGAAAAGCAAGTTTTGGGAGGGAGGGTGTTTATTGTATGATGATGGGTGCCAGGAAAACCCCACCGAAAATAGATCCACGCAAGATTAAGCTGATAATTCTCGCGTGTCGGTTCATACGACGGCAATAAAGAAAGGTTGGGGATAGATGAGAAGGCTATATGGATGATCGCTGCATCCCACTTTCCCGGCACTGTCGAGAGGAGGGGAGGAATTCTTTTGAAGTCTGAACAGAGCGGCGGAATAATTTGTACGATAATAAAATACGGATTCAGTGTCGGAAACTGTTCGGCTGAGGGGGGGGTTAGCATGTGCCACAAGTATCAAAATCTTCCATGGGCCAGGGTAAGTCTGGGGGAACAAAACATGGGAAAGAAGATTGATGCGTGCCCGTGATATATATAATATCGATGCATCTGTAGCTTGGCATCTCGTCCACATAGAATGAACGACTGTGCGATTGTATAGGGCTTCCCGGGAAACTCAACTGGGCGGCTGGATCTGGATGGATACATACATACCTGAATAGGGTTGGGAATGTCGGGTTTCAATATGATATGCTATCGAAGCACGCCAATGCGTTGCAGTATTTGATCAGCGTCGTGATTGGAGAGTGTGGGTGTACGGACGAAGCCTCTGGCTTTCAATTGAGAGACGTCGTCGTAGTGGTAGCTGTCGCCGATGCAAGTGGTCTGGGAGGGTGGAGCTGCATAGAACACGGTGCGGTGGTCGAAGACAGGAATCCGAAGGGGGGGGTTCCTCACGAATGCGCTGGAGATGGTCCTGTCGATGGATGAAGGTTCATGAACGACACAAATTTCCACCAGGAAATAATGGTACGGACAATGAGGAGCGTCGTATCGAAACAGGAAAGAACAATATATCTGAAATTATTCCGACAGCCTGGTGGTCGTGAAGCATTGATATCAGCATGAGCTGTGCGCCTTGCACGATCAACGGCCAATCCAAACGATCGAAGGGCGAGATTCCCCACCGTGGAGTACAAAATGCTGGTGAGGCACGGCGAGGGGTTGTCGTCTTGGTCCTCCAATCGAGAACCCTACATACCACCACACAATGCATTGTGTGTCCTTTTCATGGGGCTGACGAGCACATATATGAAGCGGGTGCTGGGGGTAGGGTTTTGATGAGACTTGTGGAAGTGGATGAGCCAACATGGGCGCTTGGTTGGTCCGTCCGGAACCTTTCCATGGCTTATCCAAGTCAGGCCATTAAGAATCCCTTGTTCAGAAGTAAGGGCAAGAGTGGATGGAGGTGATTGGCCCACAAACAACTGTCGAAAAACGGCAGTTTTGAGAGAAGATCCGCAAATGGCCTATTTTGGCTCTGGCTGACGGGGGGGAGATTGAAAAGTGCCATCGGGTACGCAGGCGTGCCGAGAGAGATGAGAGATGAGCGATGAGAGATAGAGGGAATTGAAAGAGAAATGGCTTGTTGCAACAAGCGCCATCTTGTCGGTTTCTCTGCCAGACTGCCAGAAGCTACCACCACGAGAGGGCTGAATTGCTCAAATTGGTGGTTTCCCCCCTCATCCGGAAAGTCTTCTCGTATCTTACGTGTTGGGGAGATATGATCTGATGAAACCTACGGCTCCTGCTCACTGCATGCTCCGTCGGGTGCCTCGATTCGCAAGAGAGTGTAGTAGCTATTTTCTTTTCAAGAGCCTTCAGTGTGCAGCGGTGGCACTGTGCAGGGTCTGGGATCTGGCTAACTGCTAACTGCTCCTCCTCATCCTTCCACCCAGCGGTGTGCTCACAGCCCACATTGGCACCATGATCGCTCCATCCCACCGGGACGTTTCTTTAAGCGCGAGTCCCTAAGGCCCGCTGAACACGGCCCTGATCGTCATATGGGAGTTAAGAAGATGGCTCAACAATGTGGGGATTAAAAGAAGATTCTCTCGGCCTGGGTTGGCACGCAAGAGCCGGAAACAGAACCTGGACCTGGCTCAACATTTTCTCGCTGCATATTCTCTTGACCACCTTGTCCTGGAACTTATCAACGTCCTACGCTGTAAAGGATCGGAATGCTAGAGGACCAATGTTGTGGTCTGTTCGGTTCAAGGAGACTCTGCATGAGCAATTATTGAAAACGTCCCAGTGACTTGGGCACTGGATCGTTCGATTTCATAGCCTAAAGACACATACATACATATATATACATATACATATACATATACACATACATATACACAAACATACATTCATACACTCCTACATTTATACATACATATAGTCCGAAATCAATGGCTGCATCGAGTCACTTATGGTGGCCAGACTTGTTACTCCGTCCCTACCCTAAACGCCTCTAGAAATGCACGCAGGCCTCAGCTCCACCGCGTGCTTCACAACGCCTCACTGCTTTGGGCGTTGTCGAAAAGGCCAGGCGGTCAGGGGTAACAAGGAAGCGAATCCTACCAAGACGTCCGGAGAAGCCATCCCGACTTCCTGGAGATCGTGGAAGCCATGGTAGGCTTGCATGTGCAGGCCGCCCAGGGATGATGAAAGGCGGAAGAAGAATCATGCTGATACATAGGTGGCTGGATCGAGGAAGCTAATTACGGCGTGGATATTTGGGGGAGTTCTCCGTTATATTTGAGCAGCGCTCCCTGGTATACGGGAGCGAAGAAGTCATAACATGCGCATAGTATGGACGGGGCTTATTGGTGTTCACTCAGATTCGCGTCACTCTCGCGATTCTCATATATCAACAATACAGGGAATCAATATACTGGAATCGGCCATTTCGACCCGGGCACCGTGCCTTTTCCCGAGCAGAGAAGGAGGCTTGCAGAACCATGAGCCCGTAGGTGAGATGCGTGCTACGTGCTTTCAGCTGTCATGGAGTTCGTCGCTTCAAGCTGTTATTGTAACGCGAGCACAGAAACTCCCTTCTATTGAATGGCGAGTTGGCTTGGGCCGGAAGAGGAAATAGGCATCGCATGTGGAAAGCATCAGAGATCGTCGTCAGCATCCGTGTAACAAAACGTCTTATTCGGGTCTCTCTCATTCTAATTGCGAACTTCTTCCTGCGTAGTGGGGTTGATCGGACATTATGATCCAGTCTACATCCATCTATCGTATGTAAGATCTAGAAGATCGCCGAGCTGTCCCAGCTCGCTCACGTTACTTGTTGAACACCCAGTTCTTCTCCTCATGCACCGCACGGACAAGTGACCACTTCCAAGTACAAGATGGGCTATCTTAGCCCGGCCCCTCAGGATGCCGTGCGATTCCTATATCCAGACTTTGACGTGTAGACGGATATCATTTGGAATCCCGCTGCATGAACTGTGTGCGTAGGAAGTTGGAGGTTTGCGGAAGCGTGGTAAGTTCCGGATTGGGATGCCGTCGAAAACAGCCTTCACATGAGTCGCCATCGCCCTTCGATTGCACTTCCGCACGTAGTTCAGCCCAGGGCGTAATTGATTAATTGACGGCTTCCAGCCTCTTCTCCGGACTGAAACCTCGCATGCTTCAGGGCGAGAAGGCCAGAACGGCGATGCTTGACAAAGTTTCCGTGGCCCACGGCCAATTCCGTCTGTTCACAGCCCTAACAGTCGAGTTAAACGCAGAGGCAGGCAGGCGGTACGACGCAAACACGGCTTCTCTCAATGTCCACCGCCTCCCAAGAGTCAAGCATGTCATATTGCCATGTGTGGAGGGTGGATGGGTGGATGGGTGGATGGATAGATGACAACAACAACGATGCCAAAAATAAAGGGGCGATACAATGGAATTTCCTTGTTCGAACCATTTCAAAACACCTGGGAATTCTCCTGCGTAGACGCGAACGTGCTCCCTCCGAGCTAAATGGAGATTTATATCCCACTATTCAACCTCAACCAACATCTACACGAGCGCTATTTTCGGCTGTACCGCCTCGATCGACAGCAAAGAGGCAAAGCGACACCCCCCTTAACCTCACCGACTGTATGAGATAATGGCGGCGCTTAAACACAAAGTCTGCTCCCGAAATCCTTCCCTGGTTCATGCAAGAAGAAATCTCTCTGGAGCCCCCCTATATCACGAACATCTCCTGTCCTGGACCCCTCGACTCCATTATCGATCAGTCATTATGCATATATGTATCCCCTCCCATATCATCGGCAACTCACAACACCCATTCCTTCTCTTCCGCCTTATCGTCTCCGCGTGCTGCACCAAAAGGATTATTCATGCAGAAAACGAAGCAATCATCGTCGACAATCTTTCTCTCTCCGCAAGTTAAGTTGATTTTCAATCTACCCCGTACCCGTATTCCCCCTAGTTTGCTCCAGATCTTTTGCGCACCCGATGTTCGAAAGAAACAATTGCACGTGTTAACGTCCCATCTCTACTTTGTCCTCAATTTCTTCCAGCCCATCCACTGACTGTCCCTCCCCTCGTTGGCTATATCACGGCTTTTAAGCATCAGGCACTTCCCCACAAATCGTCCCCGGCCTCTCGTACGATATAAACGTTGCGGCCCCTGGTTCTTCATCCTTCCGGTCTTCAAATCGCAACATATTATAGAGCAAAGTCTCCACCCGTAGCAATTGCCGATTGATCAATAGAAACACTTCGGCCTTTCATACCACATCAGGTCAAAAAATCCTCGACTTTGGGGCACCAGAACCAAAACCTACGATGCTACTTCATGTTTCCCTATCCCGAGCCGAACGCCCCTTCCCGTCTCTCTCACTCAGATATCATCAGAAAGTCAATTCCCCTGCCTTTGATGCATATACGGAGTATGTGAGGACGTGATTAGCTTCGTATTGGCTCCCTTCCACCCATGCATCTTATCCCATCCCGTCCCGTCCGCCCGCCTCTCCCCTTCCTACCACTCCCGGCTCTTTCCCTTCCCTCCCGGAAAAGAAAATGTTGAGTCCATTCAGATCCCTTCCAGCCTGCATATACCTCCTACCTTACCTTATCTCACAGCTCCTTGACCACCATTCCCCGATTGATTCTTCTAATCTCCTCATTTCTCCTCCCGCCCGCATGTTCTATCAATTTTATGTCCCGAATGTCCGAGTAAGCATGTGAAGAAACTGAAAGGGGGTTGGTTGCTTTCAGTGATCAAAGCCATGTTATTCTGATCTGGTAAATCGTGCTTCTTATGTACAGTACAGTTATGTAGCTAGAATAAAAAACCCACTGAAACACGCTAGCTAGGTAGTCGATTTAATTTGAATGGAAATCAAACCGAAATGACAATGAGATGCTATATTCATCCACTAAAACAGATATCTTTCAGATCTTCAAGATCGACAATTCCAAATCGACGATCGATAAAAGACGAGTAATCGTCATACCTGAAAAGTCTCAAACAATCACCCTTTGCAGAATGTCTGCAGAAGGTCTGTCTGCTGTTTTCAGTAAATGCGCTGCCAGGTAACGAACGGGCACTTAACCTAATGGATGGATGGATGGATGGCTTTATGCATTATGCAGGAACAAGTTGGTCGCCGACTAGTTTTAGTGTCGGCACTCACTCGCTCAGACTATCCTTTTTTTTCTCCTCCTTTCTTCTTTCTTCCTTCTTTCTTCTTCTTTCGTTCGTGGAAAGTTTGAGCAGAAGTATGGGCTTACTCGTGGAAGGAATATTTTAATGTTGTCCCTTCAATTGAATTGTTCGTTATATTAGAGACTTGGTAGTAGGTAGTTGTTGGTATGCTTCCGTTTGGTTGTGTGTTATTCGAAATTCTTCATGCAATCAATTACTAATTCTTCCATAAACACTATTTTCAGATATCGGTCTGCGCTAATTAATTTTATTTTCTATCCGCCTCGGTTTCATTGGGCTTTGGAGGCTGCTTCAATGTTCCGTCATATTACCTCCGAGGTCCAATTATGGTCTGCAGCAAATCTTCCCTATGCTATGACAATTATCTCTCCCGTACGTCTCTCCCGTCAGTCTCTCTTTCACAGTATCTATCCTCTACCTAATCTCTTCCATCAAATCATTCCCTTTCTCCATCTTCTCACCCATACATACCTCTCTCTCTACTTACTCATCCAACCTCAAGTAAATCCTCCTCTCTAAAAAGCCAATGTCATAGGATCTAACCTATCTACTCCCTCCCCACCCCAATAAACGTTTCCATCCCTTCAATACCCTTTCCTTCCTTCCTTCCTTCCTTTCTTCCTTTCTTCCCTCAGAAGCAATTATTCCTGCTGTCGAAACTGTGATAGGACGAGCAGCTTTGACATCGGCATTGCATTCATCACTTGCACTTGCATTAGAGGAATTTAACGGCCAATTCTTGATATTAGATTTAAGAATAAATGGCAAAAAGGAGGGAGGGAGAAATATATTTTTCATAACAAGAAGTAATCTGTATAAATAATCGTTGTGTAAATGTCGTATATTTCGCTGTATGGAGAAATTGTCTACTGAAATAACCATTCTTATTATTACAATCATAATCATAATCTAACTGAGTAACTCAGCTGGAAGAGCATTAACTAACAGACAACTCTGTAAATAAGCCCATTGCTAGCTGATGACTCGGTGGTTGTATGATTAGAGTGGTTAATAGCTTAGTTAGTGGGTCAGTGATGTCATATTAGTTACTAATGAGTCATTATTTAAGAGAATAGGAAAAGTTTTTCTCGAGCTTTATTTAATTTAATTCCTGAATACTAATATCTTTAAATAGACAATAAATTAAAACTAAAATCTTATTGTGACGGTCTTATATCCGATCACTTCACCTTTACGTCATGTTCATCTTTAGCAAGTTAGGTGAATTTAGAATGTTGAGCTTGGAGAGAATATTAGTCGCTAGGATAATTAGATCTACCGACGCTAGTAATCCCTGCAGCATTTCATCTATTTAAACCAGAAGGCTGCCGGCCTTCTCAGCTTTCCTTCTTTTCATTCTCTCCTTAGTTTAGAATTCTAAGCAGTCGAGTGATAAGTCCAGTCGGTCACATTATTCTAAAATCACTTTGACAAGTCCAGTCGGTCACATTATTCTAAACTCACTTTGACAGCCGGGGACGGCTTGCATAATATCCTACTCATTCATACTTCACCGATCTCGAATCCGTCTAATATCATTCGAAGACCTATTCCAACTCGTGATCTTGAAGGATGGTTAACACCTTGTCAGTCCCCTCGCAAGAGGCGCAAGCAAGTTGCAGAACTTTCTGAAAGAGTTACTAGAAGCCAGGCTGAAAACCTTACCCACCAAATACACCTACAGCGTCCGCTGCAAACCCTGATGTTTCTTACCCATCAATTCAGTCTGATGATGGTTTCGAAGATGCACAAGAAACTGCCATGGTTTCAGTTGAGCACGACAATGCTGCAATTGCGCAGATGGGAACTCGAATGTAAGAAAGAATTCAAGCCTAGATGGCACGGTACGAGGCTAGGCAGGCCAAGTCAGATACAATAAATCAGGAACTTCGAAAACTGATCTATTCAATTTTCGAATCCTATAAATCATCATTCTTCGACCACTTCTCAAAACCCACACATTATCAATTATATTATCTCGAGCGCATCAAAACATTCCTATTCAACCAATTCAACATCACAATATCTAGTGCGACATCTCCAGCACCTTCAAATCTCTATTTATTCAATAATAAACCCCACACGGGCTACATGCTTGACAACACTGAGGGAAAGTCTTTCAAGTTCTCACTTTGTTGGTGAAATTGTCAGATGGATTAACAATACACCCTTCTCTCTAAATTAAAAACCATCTCGAGTGGTACAATGCTTATTTCTTCAATGATAAGCGCAGCAAGGAATACATCCTGGACAACACTGAGGGAAAGCTCGTGGCTTTCTTCAGCCTATCTATCTTCACAAGACAGATATCTATACTGTCGAAGACCTTATTGACATTATGGTCGAATACCATACTTATATCTTAATACAAAAGTGGACTGGAACTTTTTAGCTACTCACGCTAATAGAGTTCAACTCTGGATTGGACTATCTGAGCTGGATTTTGAACATTGGTCGATCGAATAGACTTGGGTTATTTAATTTGTTTAATCTGTTGGATTGAATTCTTTACTTGGGTATACTTGGGTATATTTAAAGGATTAGACTTGAATTGTTGGATTCGTTTATTAGGTTATGCTTAATAGGTTGGGTTTTGTATATAATGTAAATAATATTAAATATATAATGTAAATAATATTAAATATATAATGTAAATAATATTAAATATATGAACTGTCTTGGTTTCTATGCCTTTTGCATTATACTCGAAATTATAAAAGTGAAGTTTGAGTTCGGGGGGAAGCATATAAAATAATCGTAGAATAAGTCCAACCTGAAAAAGCCTACCCAAAAATTGAGTCCAACTCTGTAATCCAACCCGTTAGATTAACCCACAAGTCCAACCTATTTCGCGCCCTCCGCGTCCTAGCCAACTGAGAGATGCAACAAAGTAATTTTTTTCATGCGCTGACCCGGCTGGTTATTGGTTGGTATTAGGGCACAGGGGTTCCTATTGGTTTGTGAGATGATGGGTAAACGTTGTACAAAAGGAAGGGGGATGCAGAAGCTGAGGTAAGAACTTGAGGTGAGAAGATGGTGGATGGTAACGGTAATGGTAATGGAATACTTGCTCGGGAAATAGTAATGCTAATGGTACTGTTATTGTTATTGGAGAAAGGGATATGCTTCGGCATTAGATCTTAAGATATGTAGAGAGAGAGCACCTCTACATAGATACACCCTTCCACCAACTCCTTTCCGTCCCCCATCATCAATCTCATTCCCTCAACTTCCCTCGTTTGCGATAGTCACATCCATGTGAAGAGGAGCACATCTGCTAATTTCCACCACCCCAACCTCACCCAACACCTTTCACATCCCTCCCCATCTCTCTTTCCTTCTCTCCCCATCCCATCGCACCTTTTCAAGTCACTGAAGGGCCTAGATCAAAAAGACAAGGCCACATAACAGTTCCTCCCATCCTCTCTCCCCCTCAAAATGATTGATTCCCCAAAGGGCCTTGATCTTCTTCATTTCCTCCCCTCCTTCCCAAACAAAGAAGATCCGGCCACAAATTAGTTCCTCAAAGTATGAATCCCTGTGGGGCCTTGGTTTTCCTTCCACCCCCTTTCCTCTCCCATTTCACCCGTCTAATCCTTTCTCCATCCATCCATCCATCATCCCGAAAAGGAAGAAAGAAAACCCGGTCCACAAACAGTTCCTCCGCACCAAAGAAAATAAAAATCCTCTACCCCACGGTCTCGAAACTACACCACACCAACAAATAGACGACCAAACAAGCAAAAAACACCAACACTTCTGTCCTTCTCGGCCAGTTAATCGGTCTTCTCGTCATTCTCATCCATCTCATCGTGTTTCATCTCAAAAGACTCATGCTAAGGGAGGATATAAAATCCAGTTGTCTTCCTGGCCTCTTTACGACTAAATATTCAAAATTGAGGGAGTTAGCAATTAATCAATGGAAAAGAATGAAGAAGAGAAATATGAGTTTTGCAGAAACTTTCTCCCAATATTTGCTTTTTAATCAATGTAGTGGAAAGAAAAGGAAAGAAAGAAGAAAAAAAAAATAGAAGAAAAAAAAAAAAAAAAAAAAAAAATTAGGMATGCAMAAACCTAGMAAAMAGAAAACTAGGGCCTTGTTTTCCTCCCCATTCCCCCACTTCCCATTCAATGGTCATAATTGTGCTTCGTTGTCGGTAAATGAAGAGGATGAGGATGAGCAGACGCGAGTGAGCGAGCGAAAAAGGACTTCATGGGCTCAAAACACACTCTCGGATGAGCGTGGAGACTTGGTGAGAATAATCCGGCAGTGTGCCGCACGAGGGGCTTCTGCTGGGTGATGGATTACCTGAACCAAAAAAAAAAAAAAAAGGTGAGGGAGAAGGGAGGGTTATATATCTTATGTTTTTTTTTTTGGTGGGAAGGGAGATGAGACGGTGATGAAACATGTGTTGAGGTGATCACTCGGTAAAGGGGATATGAAGCGATTCAGAAGTAAGGGTCGGCGTAAAGCATATGTATTGCAATATTATTACGGAGATGTTATATATATATTTACTTATGTCTTTTATGTCTATTTTTCTTGCTAAATTAAAAGTAGTTGCCTCATTTTTTTTACCTCTTTATTTATATCTCCTTTGATTCTTAGATTACCCTGATGATTTTGAATTCTACCTTTTAGTATAATCACATTTAGGAATAATGCTAATATTGGACCCCTCAAAAAAAACAAAAACAAAAAACTGCATTATTTCAAACACGTAATTCGTTTTCTACGCTTTCCCGACCCCCTAACTCAGAGATCGTATGATTTATGATTTATGCTCCCACTTGGACATGGGCTTCAGATTGTTCGGGGTTTGCTTTGATGAAGCGAATGTTTCACAGTTTAGCAGCAGCGAAAAGATGCATGAAAAATCATCCCATTTCTGTCTCAGATCTGAGAATACTATGCCTGTTTGAAAAACCATGAAAACACCGCGAATGTTTCTGGATATCACCGCACTGGCATCCCTATAGGAAATGTTCCAGACCTGTAAACTTCTACCTCTGGATTGCCGTGAAACCCCCCCCCCCCCCCCCCCCCCCCCCCTTCTTCGCCTTTGTCAGACGTCCTTTCGTGACTTGTTCTTTCTGACCCGTCTTCCTGTCTTCATCCCTCTCACTCTCACCCTTCTTAGCTTCCTCAGCAATCTTCCTATTCAAGGCCCGCTGGCAACAAGCCCCATTAGGATCAGGAATATGGAATTGGCAGTAGGTGAATCCATCTTTTGGAACGGGCTTGCGAGGATCAGCTTTCTTAGCAATCAATATCTCTGCCAAATTTACCTGCATCTCGACGACATCATGGAAGAATTGAAGTAGTATACCCCTTCCATGTTCAGTACTGCTCCATGTATTGATATCCTTTGGTGCGTTCTCGGCTTCGTAGTTAATAACGGCATAAGCGGAGACAGCAGCTGCGAACATTCGAAGTTTGCTCGTCTTGCGGGTATTGGCATATATTTCTTGAACTGTTCTCTTTTCTAAAAAGCCGTTGCGTTTGCCGAGATAGGATTGAATCTTGTCCATTAGCTTATTTCTGCAGTCTATCATCATGACCTTCTCCGCAAGATAATACAGTTTCAAGCTCTTTTCGAAAGATTCTTCATCGGTGACGGAGAATACCGCTCCTCGATACATATAATTGGCTAAGGCATCGAAGGCGTTGGCATCCAGTTGCGGAAGATGGAGGACACGGTTATCCCCGCCCGTAGATTTAGACGGTGGTCCCTCTGCGCTGAGAGTGCTATTTGCAGACGGCTTCGAAGCCAGAATTACAGCTCCTTCGGAATCCAGCAAGGGTTTTATTTCCGTTTCATCTCTCTGGACCGCCTGCGCTATCTCCTCCTTCAGTTTTATCTTGTCTTTGAAATATCCGTGCTCCATGAGTAAATTCTTGTGGATTGTGAATTCTTTTCTTTTCGGAAATCCAACAATCAGGTCGATAGTCTCCTTTCCAAGGGACCTAAATTCATATATTAGCACGTAGCAATGTCAGATTAAGAGTTCATCTTACTCGGAAGTCAAGCCTGGGACTGGCATGTTGTAAAGATCTTGGAGAAGGGAGATGAGATGTTGATTGAAGTGTGACGACTTTGAGGAACTTTTCACTTTGTCGAATAAGCACGAAGGTACCTGTAGATGATGATTAGCTTAATTCACATCATATTTTCGGCTTTGAAGATGAGGGTTTTTACCAGCGACCGTGGGAAGATTTAGAGATTGTTCGTGAGGATTGTATTAATAGTAGGAATGTGATGCGTGAATTAAGAAGAATTGTGGTGGACGAGTTGAGAAGACTGGAGTGTATGGAGTTACAGTGGAGAAAGGTATAAAATAGTTCGAAGTTGGGTTTAATTCTTGATCAAAGTTGATGTAATGTAAGAAAAGCGCGCAAGGAACGGGAAGGTGAGTTGATTGATACCCGCCTCTACATCCGGAGTCCAATGTCTGAGATGGGTATGAACTACAATTGCTTCTCACAAGTGGTTTAAAGGTGGGCGGGTCTGTTTCTCTGAAGTTCCGTCCTTCAAAACATCCTCAAAGACACTCTTCCGACTGGCTTCATAAGCATCGGATAACAAAACCAGACACTATAGTACCTCGAGAAAGAGTAACAAGACAAGATAGAGAATAGCGGAATGCAAGGACACGCGCTCCAATCTAAACTCTTCACCGACACCCGTCTATCATTAATATGTTTGTAAGAATAGAGTTGAAATCCTCTGACGATGACGAAAGTAATAGAAGCGCAATTGTTCTCAGTGGTTTTCCATCTCGAATTTTGCTAACAGTCTGTCTTCACACCTAAGAGCTACTCCATCTACCTGTCCTTGTTAGACGCGGATTCTAGAAGTTCGTCGAGCGGCCTCAGATATAAAGTAGGTCGCGGTACCCGTGTGTAATGAAGTTAATGGCATATACTGCCGTTAAAATGCAATTGGCCCGTCGGATTCGCATTGTTGTGCAGTCGAATAAGATGCAATCGAGTTGTATGGAAGAAAAACACAGATCGAAAAGTCTGAGAATCTTGATGTTGTTTCTAGCTTTGATGGGGATTTCTGTGGGCCTAGCAAATGAGTTAGTATGGCCAATAAACGTGAAAAGACTTGTGATCTTAATTAAATCCGTCACGGACTGTAGTAATTGCTGATTCATCATGTTACCTACACCTCGAGCCATTGTAGACGCAATGGTGCTTGTAACTTGGGATAGATGGGCGATACTTTACAAACCCAACGCCTTGTCAATCTTTGAATCACTATATATGGGAGGATATTCATTGACCCGTTACCTTTTCCTTATCCACCTTCTCACAATATGGCCACCCAAAAAGGAAATTACTCCGATATGACAGACGCAATTACAAAGACTTAAGACAGAGATATGTTGAATTCGAATGGGAAAAGGATGATAAGGAAGACGTGGAGTGTTAAAGGATCAAAAAGCGCATAGAGAGAGTATAATCGAGAAAATCGAAGTAGATATAGCCGTCAAAATCAAAATATATCAGAGCTTAGGGATTGGGATTGGGACTGGAATTCATGTACTTATTGGGAAGCCAAGCTGAAGTTCCATACTAGTTCTTGTTGAAATAGTCGACAAAAATTCTTACAGAGGATAATATTATACTTGCATAAATCTCTCAAGCTTTCCTTTTCTCATACCTTTGTACCAGGCATCCTTGTTCAAGGACTCCATCACTCCAATTGTTCTCTAGACACATTTCCTTTAGGCGCAAATTAGCTTAACTGCTAGACATATTGGTACAGTTCAAGTTCAGTGACGAAGAGTCGGCAAGAAGTATAATATAGAGATTTCGAATAAGTAGAAGGTAAGTCTGTAATATAACTTATACAGGCTCCCTTCTAGACCTGTAAACCGATATAGCAATCTACCGTACAATAGCATTATACAGAGCCCAAGGTCTTCCGCGGATGATAGCAGTATCACACACCATTCCAAATATAGTATGTCTCTTTCTGGTTACTCCCAGTAAACTGACGTATAATCGGTATCTCCGGAGTGCTATTAGGCCTAAGTGCTATCTTGCGGGAAGTTCGGCAAGGTGATAGCGCCACGAAGTTTGATAGTGTATTGCTTAGAACGAAAGATATATATATATAATTGTAATAATAACGACATGGGGAAGCTAACTTTTCTTTGATTAAAAAACTAGAGCAGGTGCAGAAGACATGCAGGCACCCGCATCATTATACGCACCAAACGACTTACTAAATGTCGACTGGAAATTTTGTGGATTTAGATAATGTGGAATATTGTTGTAGCTATAGTCCTATTTCTCAAGGCGTTGCAGGTAATTGGTTTGATCTCCTGACCTTTGCAGGAAAGAACCTCAATCCCGTAATTCAGCCCGGAGCTCCTTCAGCAAAGTCATGATGAAGGAGACGACATTATTGGTGTTTCTAGATATTGTATATAGAACAAGTGATGTCCGAGCATCGTATAGCGCCTATCCCCGGAAATACCGGGTACTTTCACCAAATATTTATATTGTCAATCCGCATATCCGATAATTGAAGCTAATTGCTCAACCATCCACCCTTTATTTAATGTCCTATATCTTGTCACTCCTATATTCTTGAATTCTCTTTACCCAAGCGGTGTCATCTAAAATCACTCATCGCATCTCCATTACTTGGCACCCACCTCTTCCCACCCAAGAAAGTCGCAATGCCTTCTCAAATCGCATTTCGTCCAGTATCCCAAAATGCCTATGCCGACAACCATCTAATCTACTTCATAAGCGGAAATCCAGGACTAGTGGATTACTATGAAACCTTTCTTTCCACGCTTCAATATCTACTCGCCCCTACTCTCCCAAACCAACCAGAGTCAAACAATAACTTCCATATATTCGGTCAAAGTCTCAAGGGCTTTGAAACTGCTTCGGATGCCCCGGCGGAACAAAATCAGAAGCAGCCGTATACTCTCAATCAACAGATAGAATTTACATATAACTCTCTCGTAGCTCAATCTAAAGATCCTCAAGGCAACCGTTACAAAAGCATCATTTTGATAGGACATTCAGTAGGATCTTTCATCCTCCTAGAAATTCTTTCCCGTTTCCGACAGAGTGTGGAGAACAAGCCAAACGTCAATGTCGCCGGAGGAATCCTGCTTTTCCCAAATGTAACACAAACAGCCGACCCATCTGGACAGAAATCGAATCCTCTTTTCAATATCCCGAATTTCCCCCAGGTGGCTGCTACGACGACAAAGGCTCTCCTGTGGCCAGTTCCAAATGCAGCGCTGCAATACCTCGTGAAGGCCGTGACAGGAATGCCGGCCGAGGCTGCCCAAACTACAGTGGACTTTCTCAGGAGCAAAACAGGAATTCAGCAGGCACTGTGAGTTAAATTCTCACTTCTTATTTTCAATTGCTATCAAACAAAGCCATATTTCTGACGATAAATAGGCATATTGCACAAGATGAAATGGGAGCCATGGCAGAGGACAAATGGGGAGAGGAGATTTGGGGAATAGAGCACCGGGATGAGAGTCAACAGGCTGAGATCCCGAAATTGGTTTTCTATTTCGGACAGAACGTAAGTTTAGTGCTCTCTCTGTACTTGTATTTCAGAGAGACGATATCTGACCGGAAACACAGGACCATTGGGTAGCAAACTCTACACGTGATGCATTGTTAGCAGCTAGAGGGAAAGCAAATGCAAACAATGCAAATTCGAAGCCAGTTCTGGAGATCGATCAAGATGGAGTTGACAATATATTTGGCTTCAGTAAGTACTGCACTCGAACTGCACAGCTTATGCTAATCAATAGAAGAACATAGCGAAGCTGTGGCTGAGAAGGTCAAGGGCTGGGTTACACAGATGGTAGAGGCCATTTGATTGCGAGGCAGAATCGATTCGGGGTACTATAAACTCTATGTGATATCCAGCGACCAGAAAGTTCGTGGACGCTTTTTCATAGTAGCCCAAGGACTCTTTGCTTTTAAAATTACGCGGCGTATTATTTGATATTTCAGTTGGTTTTAGTCCTTCAGTGGTTGAAGATGATCAGTCCTGTGGATGATTTTTCCTGGCTACTGCCCAAGGAGCACTTTCACTATGGCTAACATGGTTACTCATGCGAATAATATTTTGGCTTCTTTCATTTCAGTTTAACGTCAGGGAGTTGGGAAAAGAATGGGAAGCACTTCAATGACATTGGTCTAATTTTAGATATGAATAGATCTGAGTATCGTACACTCATTGCTACTGATTTGAATATCAAATCGAGTAGGTTTTCCTTCAACAAGAGTCTCTATGCAAACCTCACAAAGCTCCTACAAGGATAAGAGCTTTTCTCTCCTTGAGTAATTTAATAATGTGAACATGACTCAACTATTGAAAGAAATCACAAGGCTGGAGATACTAACGTGTTCTCTTAACCGTTCACTCAATTATAGCGAAACTACCTCGCTTACCAAAAGATCGCGCTCGTCTCGTTAAGTCGTGTACGCTTAATATCTCCTCTATTTCCTCTAACCCTATTCCTTCCTTCCATCTACCTCTTCATCTTTTGCCACGATCTGTCGCATCACCTACAACTACCAGCCGCGGTCCATTTCACAAGCAAAGGAGGCGCCCTTTACAAGGAACGATCCATGAACAAGAGCTACTTTCTAGAAGTCAAAATCTCCACAATTCAAGATGTCTTCCCAATCCACTTATGACGACTTCACCGGCCATATCGCACAGCAGCTAGCACAAGTCTCCTTGAGTAAAACAACTTCCCCCGCATTTCTTAGCCAAGTCAAAACTTCTCTAGTCGATCAAGTTGCTGCCGTTGAACTTGCCGCCTTTCAATCTGAATTCGGATGGACTCCACCAGACAACGTCCCCATTCAAATCATCCGCTCTCACCGGGTTCAGGCACGTCAAAAACATACTGTTCTTACTCATCTTGAGACTTTTGAGCCTCTCTACACTTAAGCTCCATAAAATCTTCTCACAAATGCTGACTTTTCATCACAGATGAGAGAAGCTGTAATGCTCGGAGCTCTCACAAATATGAAAGTCACCGTCGATTCTCACGGACACCTTCACACTCAAGATCTCCCGCCTTATGCCGCAACAGTCACTTCATCTCTCCCTGAAGCCATAACCACCCCATCCGTACGAAGACCCCCCCGCATGGCCATCACCAAAAATACCTCCTCCCCAGCTCCCATCAGCCGTCGTCGACACGATCCAACCGCTAACCTCATCAATTCGTTATCCAAAGTGCGCATTAGCAAAGACAAATCTACATTCGCTATCCTCAAGACCCGCCTAAGAAAAGAAAAAGCAAAAATAAACCTACCAAAACTAGCTTCCTATTTCAAGAAAGATCTTAAAAATGGCGAGGAGTTGGCGATGTTGTTTTATGTGGGGGAGGTTAGAAATGAGCTTGGGTTTGCTGAGGCTGAGACCGGGGATTGCGTGGGCGGGGTTAGGGGTCTTTGCTGAGGAGAGTGGGAAGGTGGATGCGGATGCGGAGGCTGATTGTTGATGGTGTGGTTGGGGTCTTTTGATCACTTGGGTCTCTTTGATTTGCTAGGGAGAGCTCCAAAATTTAGTTTCAGTCTGTGTTATGGTATTTTAGCGTTATGGAGAGACTCTCGCCTGATGTGAACGAATGGCACAATGAGAAGGAAACCACTCATTGGGATACTTGGTGTTTTGCTTTTGCGATTTCATCTGGATACTCACTGGAGGTCATTGTTTGCGATAACATGGTAGACTACACTTTGATGTATAATAGACGATTAATAATTTTGCTCTTATATAACATGCTTTTAAACTAAGTGAGCTCACGAATGATTAATTTATAGTCTTGTACAGTACAGTTAAGTACGCTATTCCAATATCCATTAACTATGAGCTTTCACAGCCATGACTCGGCATTCGTTCCTCCCATAAGCACTAATATCAAAGTAAACACGAGCACCCAGAATTCAATATGCAGATCAAATACATCTCCATCATCTCCCTACCTCGAATAACCCATGCCTGATCCTTCGAGCGAGCATGTATTTAGCTCAACTTCGCTTTCCCAACCAAAGCCATCTTCACACGCAAGAACATATCCACCCACATACCAGTCGCTAAATCCAACATTATTACATTACTACTCATAGCAACCAGCCATGATCTGGAAATAGGGATGGAGACTTACATATAACTAAGAATGTCACATAGCCTGGTACGTTCTTCATAATGTCGTCTCTTGGCCAGTCCTTTGCCCCCAACAATTCAACCAAACAAACAAGTGAAGATAGCACTAGGAACGTTGCAAAGACAAGAAGATGCAGCGGAACTAATTTGTCATCTTTAAAAGGCTGTAAGTTACTTGTACTTGTACAGTGCATAACGGAATTTGAAATACCTTTGATGAGACCACGGATCGCCCAGATGGCTAGCGGGAGCGAGTAGACGGCCTCGATGAAAACGAAGAGTTGAAAGAATGGCGGATTCTTCATATACACGGGATCACTGTAATTGGCATGATAATATTCGTGCAGTGCCGTAGCCCATGGCGGTAAGTTTATGGGGTAATAGGGGATAAAATCGAGTGCTATTTGCTGCATGTTAGAATGTATTGTGCGTATGTATGTATATATGTACGTGGGAAACGGAGATGTGACGGGGATTTTCACGCATATAATTAATGTACAGTACCTATGGGCAAAAAGACGGATCCTAGAAAAAGAAAGAGTATGTAGAACATATCTCTCTTTCGACGCCATATACATCGAGAAGATTGCACGGATGGAGACGATATGCTAGCCATGACCCTGGCCTTTACAATGTAGCGAATTGGTTGGATGGTTGCTTATGCTGCTTGAAAGCGATGAATTTGGAGGGGGGAACGCATACTTATACGGGTTATGATAGAAAGGGTGTGAGAATAGCGGGATAGGGGTGCGGCGTGATCCAGTTCAAAAGTATCAGGGGCGACCCCCTCGCTAAACCGAGGAACCACCAAGACTTTGGTTTACGTTTTTTATTTCAGAAATCTAAGCTAATTGAAGTAATTCCGTGTGTTTTAGGACTAAAAAGAAAAGAAACAATTCAGCGTTCTATTCTATAGAAGTTTTGCGAGCTAAGATTGAAGCCTGCATGTAGCCATGTTTTCCGTATTAGGAACAGGACAAACTAACTGGCTCTCCTCATACACAACATTTCCCACTTCCACCACTATCAGCAATTACAAATACAAAGCAACCCCAAAGGGAGGTCATCGCTGCCACCTTAATTACATTGCGTATTGCTATGCGTCTCGGATCTTGACAACCATTGTCGTATTTCCCATGGGATTTGGTGTAGCATGGCCTAGCTGAAGATCCTTCCGGTTCGGCACACACAGCGTCTTGCCTTCAAATGGCTCGAAGTCGAAGCCCATCAACAAGCTTGCAACTGCTCCTGGCACGATGGTGCGAGCAAAATGACGTCCCAAACAAATATTCCCGCCTCCTCCAAATGCACGAAAGATCTCCGGCATCTGCGTCTCAGGGTACTTCACGCCGAGGAACCGATCGGGAATGAATTGATCAGCCTTTTCGTAGAAGCTTGGCGATGAGTGGATCGTAATGCCAGATCCCCAGATAAAACCACCTTTCTTCAGCAGGTATTCGGTCCCATCTGCCTTGATTGTCAAGGGATAATCTTGTTCGACTCTGCGGACGGTCACACCCACCGCAATGAATCGTAGTACTTCATGGAATGATGAAAGCAATAGTGGACACTCATCTCCTACTCGATAAACATCGACAGTCTTACGGCCACGATCATCGACAGGATTCTTGACGTTTTCGAGTTCAACTCGAATTCGTGACAGTAGTTCAGGGTCTCGAAGAATGTAGGATAAGAGGGCGAAGGCGACAGAAGCTGCGTTATCAAACTGCCCAACTGATTGAGACATGGCCATACGCGCAACTTCACGTTCATTCAGACCAACCCGCTCTAGGACTTTCGCACGGCCCTTTGCGAGGCCACTTGCCTTATCAAACCCACCATTTTCGCCATATTCGACGAAAGCGTCGACAACTTTCTCCCGAGCTTCAGCTCCACGACGAGCGAAAATATTTGGGAATCGATATTTCATGAAATTGTAGCTTCGATTGAAAGTCCAGAACTGCTCCCAGAGCCCTGGATCGGCGCAGTATGGAGACATTGGACCCCATACGCCACGAGACACGGAAACCGTGATCGATTTCCGCAACCAGTGCCAGAGATCGAGCGGGCCCTGACTGCTTTCAGCAGACGCCATGAGCGATTCGATGAAGGGGTTCCATGCAGCGGCAAAGTCTCTCTTCATATCGTCGAGATTAGTACCGAGGGACATCTCCCTCAACTCCGTCTTGTGGTACTCATGCACGAAACCGGTGCCATTTCCCAAATCGGCACGATCAACTCCTTTGAACAGAAGGTCTTCGGCTTTCTTTGGCATCCCGCCCATACTCGCCATGACGATGACTGAAATCCATCCCAAGCCTGTATACTTAGATCTGGCTTGTATCACGGTTGTCATGTAAGGATCGTTGACCACATAGACTCGCCATCCGAGAACGGCGACGGTGAAGATTCCATGGGGGAATTTGTGTAGGTTTTTAGCAGCCAACTGGTCAAGGATATCGGTTCCATGCCGTAAGAATTTCCAAACACTGACTCGAATGACTGGTGGTTCATTGGACGGCGTGACTTCCGAATGGTTCCATCCCCGCGAGAGGATAACAATTATGATCACCACAACGGCCAACATTAGGAGGGGCAATGCCATCTTAACAAAGCTGATGAAAACTGAAGGGATGTTAGATGAAAGAGTTTGAAGTAAGTATGCTTAGGTTCGATTACCTGTCTTGACGCTCAATGAGTACGCAGCTTGGAAATGAACAGTTTTATCTCGAAGCTACTTTTCGATGGAAAGTAGTAATCAGTAGAAGTGTGGCCATGTCCATGTTACATATTCGGAGAGAAATGAAGATTCGCCAGCTTTGTCCTGTCAACGCCATTTAACAGTTATTTTTATCTACAAGATTACCTACGGTCAGACAGTATTCTGATCCGTCCGAGCTGACCAGGGATGAAGTCATTGTCAGCCCGTGTAGAATAGAAACCCGGTCCCTGTACTTTCTTGAATCCCACTCTACAGCGCTATTATTTTTTGATTTCTTCGCTAGAGGTAACTCTGCAGCCTGACCAACGAGAGTGGGGAATTTGGAAAGGTTTAGAGTAGAGTGGTATCCCACAAAGGAGAAACCCCCGGATCGGCCAGGGGTGAAGTCGGACTAGTTGGGACAGCAACTTTGTTTGAACTTTCGTGATAACAAATCTCTTTGGTAGCCGTTTCAAAGATCGGGAATAAAGTAGAATGAGAATCGTTCTGTCTCATTATACATGCTGGGGCTTCCTAAGGGCTTAGTCTAGTATTATCATGTTCAGCTATGTAATTTAGCTGGAAATATATATTACAAAAGAGCCTTTCAGATTTGCCTACGAGAAATTAAGTCGTCGTTTTAAAATGTGCTTAAAGGATTCGCAGGGCAAGCACCCGTACGGAAGTAGCTAGCACAGAAAACACTTCCCTGCGTTGAAACAACACTGCCGAGACATTTTTGATCCATACTACTTAAGATATAAATATTGTGAACCCCACTCTAATACCTTGTCTAATCTTCTTTCCAAGGCGACGGCGACGAGGGATTGTGGGGAAATTGAGAGAATAGACCGCTATTGGGCGTGTGCCCCCGAGAAAATATTCGGTAGGAATTGATATGAATGTCACTTGGAAATGAGGGCTTGAGTAGTACGTCTCAGGGCTCGACCCATATCCGCTATTTAAAGATTTGGGGGGTTTTCTTCTTTTCTGTCTGTGGGCCGTTTCCTATTAACACGGATCATCCTTTCTCATGTTTACCTACCTATTTTCGAAGATGGGGTTGGGGTTTCAATGGCCTGGAAAGTCTGATATCTATTCTCCAGGGACTCTACATGCGTGGAGGCAGTGCACGTGCTTAGAATACCGTCCAGCCCCATGCAACTTGATGGCTCACTCACATCCTACGCAGTTCGCACACCGGCTTGAGCGAGGATATGGAATGGAGAGAGCTGTATCCTAAAAATGCACCGTTCTAGTCCTGTTTAAGTCATAAGTGCGTAAGATTGTATATGTTAGGTGAGAGGTGATATCTTCCCCCAATCGTGGATGCACCTCCTTGAGAATCCTCTCAGTCTCTACCTAGGCTATCTATACCTCAAGAGCCCATCTACACATATTGTCAAACCAGTATATTTTTCTTTGAAGATGCTCTTATCAGAAGTTCATAAGTCACTTGAATCCGCTGTGAATTACTCCATCGACAAACTGAATGATGATGGCTGCTGGGTTGGAGAAGTGCATTCCAATACGACTTTCACGGCCCAATACGTTTTTTTGCGGCAGCAACTGGGCTTAGGATTTGATGAAAAGGAGACTGAGGCCTTGACTCGATGGCTCTTTTCCCAACAGAATGGGGATTCCTCGTGGGGACTTGCGCCTAGCGTTCCTGGGGACATTTCGACAACCACAGAGACTTATATTGCCCTCAAGATCTTGGGCATACCGGCAGCTGATCCTCGCATGAAACCCGCCGCAGCTTTTATCCTGTCATCCGGCGGGCTATCGGCGACGAGAATGTTCACAAAAGTCTTTTTGGCATCTTTTGGTCTGATTCCATGGTCATCCCTTCCAGCACTCCCGGCAGAATTGATCTTGTTACCAACGCTGTTTCCTGTCAATGTCTACAATATGTCTTCATGGGCTCGCGCAACGTGCATCCCATTACTTTTGGTCAGACATCACGAGCCTATTTACCCTTTGCCAAATGGCTTCCTGGACGAGCTGTCTCTAGAAAACGGCTCTACACCTCTTTCTTACGCAACACCCATGTGGACGCTGTGCAAACGTCGTGACTTTGCTGGCCTGTTTTTCACCGCCGCGGACCAAGCAATGAGTGTCCTTGGAAAATACTTCAACTCTCCCTTGCGTGGCTTTTCACGCAAAAGAATCATCAATTGGATCCTAGATCATCAAGAAGAGTCTGGTGAATGGGCTGGATACTGGCCCCCTCAGCACAATAGTCTTTGGGCGCTGTCCCTAGAAGGGTACCCTCTAGATCACCCGGTGATGAGACGCGGAATTGCAGCCATGAGCACCTTCTTACTCCATGATGCAGAAGGACTCAGAGCACAGGTGACTGTGTCACATGTTTGGGATACCGCGCTTATGACAATTGCCCTCAACGATTCTGCTCCAAGTACAGGACTTGTCTGCCCTAGCCAGACAATCGACTGGTTTTTGAAGCACGAGGTCTTCTCGCATCGTGGAGATTGGCGGGTCCTACGACCGGATCTCTCCCCAGGTGGATTCTGTTTTGAAAAATTCAACACTCTGTATCCGGATGTTGATGATTCCGCGGCTACATTAATCGCTCTCATCAAAAGATCGCCCGCTCTTTTAACGTCCGGCTGCGTCCTTCGAGCTGTGAATTGGATCTTGGGTATGCAAAATTACGACGGGGGTTGGGGAGCATTCGATGTCAGTATAACCGCTTTCCTGTTTATCACTCTCCTTCTCAGTTATCTTCCTCTATTCTACTTTTATGAATTTCCACTTGCTAAAACTGGGCAACTGCTGACTATCTGAACGTTAGTGGAACAATGACAAGTATTTCCTCAATAGAATTCCCTTCAGTGACATGGACAGTCTCTGTGACCCAAGCACACCGGACGTTACTGGGAGGATCATTGAATGCTTCGGAATGATGCTGTCCGGCTGTGATCGCTTCTCCCTGGATAGTTCACTCGCTATTAGGTTGCAGGTCTCATGTGAGCGTGCTATTGCATATCTTCTCAAATGCCAAGAACCGAACGGATCGTGGTGGGGGAGATGGGCCATTAACCATGTATATGGAACAAGCAATGTTCTGTGCGGTCTTTCGTACTTCTATAACGGCGAGAGCAGAAGCAACGTGCAAAATTCCGTGGAGCGCGCTTTGGAGTGGTTAAAAGCCTGTCAGAATTCTGATGGGGGCTGGGGGGAAGATCCGCGATCATATGTTGATGCTAGCATGTGTGGTTGTGGCCCATCGACGGCACCACAATCATCATGGGCCATTATGGCGCTCTTGAACTACTTGCCACCATCGGACGACTGCATCACTAATGGTGTCTCTTACCTTGTTAATCTGCAGGTCAAGGATGAGGGGGCAAACAAGGGAACATGGCCTCTTGTTCAATACACTGCGACTGGTTTCCCTAATCATTTGTACATGGAGTACGGTTACTACCGACACTACTTTCCCATCATGGCTCTTGGGAGATATGCAAGCAGAATGGCCGAGCTCAAGAAATGTAGTCTTTAGAAATAAGGTGGGAATCTGGGATGGCTAGGCTGTAAAGGGCTCTATCATGTAGGATTACTTTTATATATACCATAGTAGATTTCGTTTTCTAGTTGGGGAAAAATTAGACAGTGATTATCCATGCTGATTGACTGGGCGAAAGAGTTGTGATTTACCGCCGCAGCTCTCTTATTCATCCTCATAACTTAAATGTATATTTCTTAAGTAGTGAGCTATCATATATCTGATTAAATGAATGAATTAATAGAATATGACAAAGGAGGAAATCTAGAATCAGCCAAAACCTCCCACGCTCTTAGTAGCTACAAGATCTCATGTTGGATCTCCAATATTGCCCTCGCATATTTAGCATTCTTTTTCAATCTCCTCTTCACCATTTTCACCACTAGTGAGTGAAAACTCCATCCTCACGTCTTTCATCGTTTCCCTTCGTCGAATCAATACCTCCAAATCACCATCTGGTTTCCTAACCGCCGTTCCTGGCTTCTGATACACCGCCTTGGTCACCTTGAAAGGTGTTCCGTCTTTATTCTTGATCTCAAAAACGTACAGTAACATAGCTACAAAGCCGAGGATTTCCGTGTTAGCTAAGTGGCGGCCTGGACAGAGGTGTTTCCCGCCACCAAATGGAATGTATGCTTGGTTCTGAAGCTTGCGCTGTTCTCGTTCTTGCTGGCTGCCTTTCTCATCTTTCTTAAGAAATCGGCGGGGTTGTAAAATCGAGGCATCGGGTCCCCAGATCGATGGCGAAGAGTGCGTTGCCCCGCCGGACATCTGAATGACGGAGCCTGATTTCAGGAGATGCTGGTTGTTTAGGAGAGTATCGGTAGTCACTATCCGCACTGCAACAGGAGCAGTAGCAATGCGCAAAACTTCCTCCCACGTGGCGAAGAAAAGGGGACAGCGAGGACGGATGAGTAGAGGATCGATTTCTATGGTTTTCACTCCATCAACAACCTTCCACGTAACCATAAGCTCGATTTCTCCCCTAATAGATGCGGCTAACTCTTCATCAGCTAGAATGTAGCTCAACAACCAGAATGCCGCTGGAACAGCACTCGTGGTTGCGGTGTAGAGCATTGACATTTCAAAATCCGCGATTGCGTTTTCTGAAAAGCCGTGTTTTCTTGCGAGAGCGGCGCGGGATTGGACGAGCGAGGCACCATTTTGCCATAGTCCGGCTTTGTAGTAAGCACGAAAGGCCGAGTAGAGACGGGCGCGGCTGTAAAAGGCTTTACGTGCTGTGATCCAAGGCAAAATACGCATGACAAGGGTAGTGAAGTCCTCGTCAACATCCCTATGAAGATTTTCGCGTTAGTATTTTATTGAAGATTTGAAGTGAGTTCTTACCAGAGAGAATCAATAAGACTCGGGTCCTTTTCCATTGGATTATGAACCCCATAAAGAGCAGCGCATAACGCTGTAGTAAGCGTATCTCTGGTCCATCGGTAGAGGTGAACGGTTTCCCCCTCGGTGCTCATCTCCATAAGGTTGCTAGCCAACTTCGAACGGACTCTGGCATTCATTTGGGAGAGACTAGGGCCGGGAGCAAGAGATGCATAGACAAGATCATGAAAGGCAGTCAAATACGATGGACCACCATCAATGCCGGGATCTTCAGAAAATATTTTCGTTTCAGCATCACTCATATCGAGGAAGCGGCGAGCGCCTTCGACGACGAATGGATCAAAAGAAAAGGCTTTTGGATTTCCAAGGGTTTTCTGAATCAATTCTGGAGAGCTGATAATATACACACGGAAGCCGAAAATCCGGATAGTAAAAATTGGGTACGGGACTTTGCGACTGTTGTCATAGTTAGCAATGAGCAGAATGTATTGAGTAGATAAACAAAACCCCAGATGCTCATCAGGAAGAAGATAAAGTCCCAACCTTACTAAGGTGGGCAAACAGTATCTACACATACCACAGAATCTTTAAATATTCAGGCTGAGAACGTATCATGCCGAACAGATGACCGAAGATCGGGACTGTAGCCTTTACTTCAGGGGGTTCATTGGGATCTAGGCTCTTCATGAAGAGAAACCGGCAGCAAAGAAGGGAGAAAATTGCTCCCACCGATAGTATGAGGACGAATGGAGAGACTTCAATATCTTGAGATCTAACCCAATTTGCTATTGATATTGCCATTGTGAAGATTGTTGTTAATTCGGTGAGATCTAGTCTGGCTTCGATTGGAGAGATAGTGATTTTCGAACTGTAGATCGGTCTCTTGGTCTGGCCAATTCACAAAGAAAATGAGAATTTGTAATCCCGGAATCGTTCGCTTTACATTCTGCTTTTTCTGCGTGCTGACTGGAATTGGTGGGGGACTGCGGCGTTTCTGTTTCAGTCCATCTATCAAAATGTATTTGACCTGCAGCATATTTTACTCTGCTCAAGGGTTGCATCTTAGCTTCGTCGTGAGTAGATCCACATGTTTCTCGCTTAGCAATTGGTAACTTGTACCCCCATTCTTCCTGCTTCAACCTCGTATAACCCCGGACTCAAGACAATTCCAAGGCTGCGGGCTTACTGTAGGTGCAGGGTAAACCTGACCGAGCTTTACTTCGCTTGCAGCTGTACCATGCCATGGCTCCACTGTGCCGCTATCGCGGCACGAGATTTGAGTTACTCCCACCCTCGGAAGGTTCAACTATAGTGACAATCACTTGCTGCAGGGTAGTTGAAGTAAATCATGAGGAACAGCTTCCTGTTTCTATTTTGAATATGTTATAGAATTGTACAGTAATTAAGATCAGCGCTCAATGCTTAACATGGTTCAGACCAAGTCTTCTGTCATCAATGCTTGTTGCTACGATTCTGTTTCCAGAATCATTTTCTTCATACTTTCCAGTACTCAGAGCTTCCCCTCTTCTAATCTCCCCATCAACCGCTAGCTGAATGAGTTTCCGAATATGTCCAACAGTCCCTCTACCACCTGGCGATTTCTCTCTATCTCCAACAACGCACTCCCCAATCTCCTAACCAATCTTCTCAACTTCGGACTCCCTACCCTAGGAGCTTGAATATCCAAATTCAATGCATACTCCTCCTTTAACATACCGGCGATGCTATTTAGAATCTCTAGATATTCCCTCCTATCCAAACTACCTAAATTGACTTCCTTCCGATCACCTAAAAACCTCGGAAATTTATTTTGCAAGACAGCGGAAGCGTCTTCATCATTTTGTCTTCTCCGCAGTCTCGCTTTCTCTTCTGTAAATCGCTGGTGTTTTTGATTGCTAATTGGACGCAGGATTTGAAGTAATCTGTCAGGCCATCGAATGGTCCCTGATTCACGATCCCAGGAGCTGAAAGTCTGGAAGCAGATATTGTATTCCGAGAGACGACCTTTCCAATGTAGAATCGATCGATGTCTACTTCATTTCCAGAAGCGGAACAAGAAGATCCCCATTCATAAAACAAACTCCCAAATTTCTTTTCCCCTAAACCGTCAACTTTTGCCAGCTGCCATTTAAAACCCGCAATCATCCTCACCACTTTCTTTTGCATCTCTATCCCCGGTTTATTAAGATGGCAAAAATGAAAATAATCAGTTTCTTCCATCTTCCCCATCAAAATCCATTCACTACCCAATGTATTATTACTTGAAGAATTGAAAGCATACACTTGGGGAACTGGGATGGTAGTTTTCAGATGCACATACATCATCGTATACTTAGCGAATTGAGGCTACTGCTTATCCTTTCCTACTGACGGTAGTTTTCAAGTAGACATTCAAGCGGCTATTTGAATAAACATATGGGACTCTAAATGGTAGTATAATCGGTGACTGCCTTTCTAAGATCGGCATAAAGGCTCAAGAAGTTGATATTAACACAGGTGATGTAATTAATTAGCATTTTCAAACTTTATATTGCCGAAACTAAATCTTAACCACTACTAAATCCTTCAGTTCTTAAAAGTCAGGGCTGCTCTTAATACGACTAATTTGTCTAGGCAACGAAAGAAGACCAATTGCTTTGATAGACCTTAGACGGTATAGGCTTAAAACTACAATTGCAAGCCTCAATTAGAACTATGCACACGCGTAATACAATTACATCGATCTACAGAATAATGTTAGCCGGTCTAAACTCGCTAAAATTAGGGGTAAAAGGTAGAGTGAGCGGGTCGTAGACCGGGGAAAATTGACTGTGGTCAAGAATAATATGAAGTCGCGGTCAAAAGTAGCGCGAATATAAGGGCTACATCCTAAAAAGCTCGAAGCGGTCGAAATCAAAGGACAAATAATAATTTAGAAAACAGTACTTATAATTGTAAGTATCACGATCACATGTAGACATCTGTCAATAGAGGCCTATTCGACTATAATAGCTAATCTAGGGATAGAGGTAGAAGGGATAGCATTGGCATCACGTGATAACCTTGACGCATGCCGTAGAGAATAAATCAATAGCCATTAATTTTGAGTTTTGTATTAATATACTTAGAATTCTAAGTTACAGTACATCCAATCTCCCTCCGAAGTACCCTGCTTTGCCCCTAGACACCGAGATACTTAGTGACAATTGCCTCGTATGATCTCCAATTAGGTATGGAGAAGGTCACCAGAAAGCGGCATACTGTAACCTTGATGCAAGCCACAAAATGGCAAAAGGAAATAGCAAGCGAAGGCAACCACATTGTAGCCACAGCTCAATATTAATTGATGTCTGTTCCCCTGGGGGGGGGAAAAACATCCGGTCCCAAAGATAACCTGCTACCACTTATAACCCAGACTATCAGCTTCCAATCTAAACTTCAAAGAATGTCACAGCGTCCCTTCATAAGTGAAGATCGTCCATGTCCTGCGATCTGCTCGCATTGTGAGACTACACACTTTCTAAGCGCTGTTACATGTGACTGTCGGAAGCTGACCTGATGGAACTTCCACACAGATATGGCCTCGCGTAATGAGACAGAAACTGCGACATTTGGTTCGTTCGATGTTGGAAACGGATTGATTGAAATTGCTGCTTTGACCTCTTTGATAGGGTTTGGGACTGCGAATACATTGGCACTTGGGACGAAAGGGCCTGCGGGGTTAGTATGGGCGAACATGACGATCTTTGGAATGATGTCCGTTGTGAGAGCTGGAGTTGCCACAATTATACCTGCGTCTCTGCGTGATAGTTTGGGAGTGAGGAGTAAGGAGGCGGACGACGCAATCGGTTTGTCATTGGATTTGAATAAAAGAGGACTCCGGTTTAGGTCTAGAGCAGGCCTGGCACGCGGAGTGGAGTGCAAGGTTACGAATGTAAGTGTTCGACTCAATATATCAAGTATGCCAACTAATAATTTAATAAGCTGGACGAGCCGACTGAGCTTTGGCGAAGAGATGTGTACGCTTATGACCAGCGGACAGCGAATATCTTGAACTCTTTGTCGCCTTCAAATCCAGGAGATCCACTCGAGGTATACAGTTATTTTGAAGACCCATTTTACAGTACCATTTCTTCAAATCAGGCGTGGACGAATTGGATGTACATTCTTTTGTCTTCATTCAAGCTTGTCGAAGTTATCACTCTTTGGAAACTTGAGGCTGTGATGCTGGCTATTGTCACGTTTGTGACCTGGCTTTTCTTCTTCGTCTCGAGTGTCATCCTTCAAGTTCATTTGTCTTGGAGTTCGCAATTGAAGCATGCTTCCGTGACGGATACAGTTGTTTCAAATAGTCTCCCGGTGTCATCCAGCGCAGGAGGAACACGCAAAATCATCTTAGGAATTCCAAGTAGTAACAGGAAGGAAATAATTTGGAGGATCATATGGGGCTTGAGCGCTATTGTCTGCACGGTTTCCGTCATTACTACCTACATGGCTCTCGGACAAAATCCCAAGAACAACCTGTTCTTTACTTGGACCGGCTTTCAATTTGCATGGATCGGTTTGAGATCTTTCTATTTCCATATGGTTGAGGACCAGGAACGACCGTATGCTGCTAGTCTGAAAGGCAAGTCTTGGAACGAAGTTGGGGGCCAGGAGAAAATTCGAGTCAGAAACCTGGTACTCAGTTTGGCCAAATACCAATCCCACGTTCACCAACGAGGACCATGGTCATATGAAGAGGATATCGAAACCATGGCTCCGTTGCCACCATTATTTGCATTCTATCCTACGCCTATCTCACTCGAGGACACGGAAGTTCAAATTACGATAACTGGTGTCATCGGTGACATAATGCTCTCTAGTGCCTCCTGGATTTCTGGATCAAAGAAAGGCGGGTTTGATTTATACGACACTTGCGTTGTTATCCTCAATCTCAAAGGCGAGGATATCGCTATCCCAGCGGCAAGGGTCATCTCGGCATCAAATCCTAATGCATCGAAGGATGAAGAACAGGGGGATCAAATTGAGAGACCACCAAGGGGTAGCTTAAATTTTAGAGTGGGAACTGAGTGGTGGTTCTGGATCCCATGTTCAGATGGTCGATGGCTTTATTTTCATTCACATGATTTGAAGTTCAAGGGGAAAAGAACTGCCATTATTCTTCGCGATGCTGAAGTTACGGCAAGATTGGTAAGAGGAGATTTGTTCATCAGTCTTCAACATGTGAACGAAGTTAAGGACATTGTGAGGTCGTCTACGGAGGCCTGTAGCTATCTTATCAAACTTCTTTCGTGAGTACTATGGCTTACACAGATGCCCGGTTGGTGGAAATTTAGACCTACATCTTCTTCATCCCCCCCAACTGAAGCCTCTTTTTTCTTCTTCCCACCTTCATTGTCCGACAAAACTCGATACGTATGAGTTCCTGTGGGCTATATTATGCATTGTCCCGAAATTCACGTCTCGTGCTATAGTATGGTACTTGAAAACATGTTGTTTGATTGCATAAAGTCTGTAGGGATAACTGCAAGACTATCTCGAACCACATTTCAGAAGCTGCCTCCCGAGAAACAACGACAGGATGATCTCATAAGATCTCATTTTCGTGCAAGTGTTGATAAATCTACCTTGGAATCTTTCCATGCGAGAGACTAAGATGAGTTGTGAAGGGGCAAATAAACATGAGGAGGTAGTATTATAGAAAGCTGAGGTCACTGGGGATACGAAGAGCAAGGCAAGGGCAATGAGTGAGCTAAGAATATTACGTGCTGTTCAGAGTCGGAAGCTATTGGCTGCTGTTGAAACAACAGGTATTAAAAGCGCAACAAGTCCTGGGTATGTGTTCTCATCTTACGTCTCATTTTGTTCTAGTAGAAAGTCCCTAGAAATCGCACGGCATTTTAGGTGTTGAAGTACTACATTATACACCAAGACTGATGATTCCAAATTTCAAACCTTATAGATCCGAATTCCCCGTCCGTGAAATTACTTTGAGCAAGAACGTACATGGCAGATTGATATAGGTTTGCAACTTGAAAAGGTCTCCCAACCTTGTCACTAAGTTCTCCTCGGATGGATAACTGCAAGAATTAGAGTACTTCGCCCTGGAGTGATTAATAACAACTTCAAAGTTGAGGCCAGTGGCAACAAAGGAATATCATAGACGAGGAGAGGGGAGAGACGAAAGCAAGGCTAACTGCTACAAATTGTACAACCAAATGAAGTAGCATTCCAACCTAGCGGGTATCGGTTTATTTCCCCTTTCTGTGGTCTGCTCTCCACATGGTTCACTAAATCCTTTGATCAATTAGAATAAGATGGAAACAGCTGACACTGAAACAGTTATCAACCAACACGTTGGTTTCTATTTCACAAAGATAATGTATGTACGTACTTGTAAGACAAGAAATAATTCTTCTTTTCCCTATAAGTTTCCACCTGACATTTCTCCAGCCTGCGAAAGCTGTCGCTCGACCACTCCCTACCATTTATTTATTTCTTATAACTTCAGAAAAAGCAAGTTCGAGCGTAAAAATAGAGACTTAATGAAAAAGAACATCGAAGGTCCTTTATCGCCGAACAAAAACTAGTTACCTATATCACCAAATCAAAGAAGAATGAAGCACCTTATTTCTATAATCTTCGAAGCTTCCCAATTCCAGAGCTAATGAAGAGAATTTCTTTATCACTTCCATGTAATGCTATGCTTAGCCGAGAAGACGTTGAAATCGAAAGGAACTTAGAACAACAGCCCCGAATAAAGAGTGAGCCATTTATTTCCCATTAACAATGATCATAGTCAAGTATAACAGTTACTTCTTTTTAACCGCCGGTAAGTTCCAGCTAATATATACAACGATCAACTAAATAACCTTTTGTTTACACCACCCCCACCGGCCAACCCAAAATGGCCACTTCAAAATTCTGTGAAGCACGCGATTCAGGCGCCATCAGATTCTTCAAGCCGCGCAAAAAGCCTTTCTCACGCTGGTGGTTCCTCGTCCCTCTCGTCATTCTAGTCGTCATTTTCTCCATAGCCGTCGGAGTTATCGAGCATCGTTCCCATCAAAGTCATAGCACAACCTATGTTACTTCTACAGAAACTGTCTCTTTGGCACATGCTACCGTTGCTCTCCGTCCTGTACCGTCGACTTTCTGGACTGAGACTAAGACGAGCGATTCATCTACATTTATTGGTCCTCCAATCATCCCTTTCCTGACTAAGACTAAGACGAGCGATTCATCTATGTTTATTGGTCCTCCGATCATCCCTTTCCTGACTAAGACTAAGACGAGCGTTTCATCTACGTCTATTGGTCCTCTGATCATCCCTTACCTTCCTCTTTCTGCTTTCACTGCACATGTCTCGGAGCTTCCATCTGCGAAGCCGTCTCTTCAAGTTTATAGCAGTACTACTACTTATTTTGTGACTGTTTTCCCCTCTCCCACAGCAGCGGCGAGTACACTTCCTGAGTTTACCTACACGAGTACGGTTATTGTGACCGTGAATTAGATGAAGTAGAACTGTGATAGAGAAAAGGGGATCCCAATACCAGAATTTTTAATCAACTACTTATTTTGTCTTGTGCATATTCGTGACCTTTGAGTTGAATATCATTGTGCCCTACTCTTAAGTTTCCTTGATTGTGAAATTCAATGGACAACTCGCTAACCCTAATTTATCTCTCCGCTCTCACGACTCGGAAGAAATGGTATCTATAAACTAATTAGGACTTTTCCCGATAAAATAAATTAATATATAAATACTTCATGAGCTATTTAGTACTTAACTATAAAACTTACGGTGCTAAAGTTACTAGCTAGCTCATACTTCGTAATAAAAGCATAAATCACAGCAGTAACGCAAAACAAAGATTTCAAGATCAAGACAAAAGCAAAAATAGAAAGAGACAGGTATTTGAAGATCTCGTTAGGGTCTGACTTGTAGAAGGATTAAAAAATTGGATTTGTCCGTTTTACGTCTCTTGTATGTACAGGGTATATATTTAACTTTGGAAGCATTAAGTGATGTAAAGAGGTAAATTGTAATAGATTTGTCTGCGGAGAGAAATTAGCTAAGCTGGGGTTCTCTCTGTATTTACTATAATATCCTCCTGAGGTTTATTATAATTATATAAATGAGGCTAGTAGGAAACTATTAAAGTTTAAACAAGCTCATGACTTTAAAGATATAACCACTCCCTTATAAGAAGATCCCTTATTCCAACAGTATATGTTTGGGGGAGGAGAGCGCTTTGGAGATAATGTGGTGGTTGGATTACGAGATGGTACTACCTATTACCATACAAGTGAATCTGCTTTATGGAAAAACCTCTGTGCTTATTTTGAGCTACTTAAAACAGTAGATTGCTCTTTTGTATAATTGCTGAACTACATATGCTGCACCTTTGCCAGTTCACAAATGAGTGGCATATCCATGACTAGCTCTCTGCCTTCAACTGGCTCAAGGCAATTCTGTACTGAGATGAGAAAGCATATATGGCAGTCTAGGTCCGCAGCTGTGAATATCTGGGTGATGTGAAATTTCTGCTTATCGAGCTCGCTCATATCAAGTACGAAGACTTTAAGTGACTATGTACCTAAATACGTTCAAAGTTCTACCACCTTCCCTGTCTTAGCACTCTCCCTTGCCGCCTCAATGATTTTCAAAACATCCGCAGCCTCTCCAGCCTTCACAGGAACATCTTCCTCTTTCCCACTCTTGATAGCGTTCGCGAAGCCCTCATACAACTTACCATATGTCTCTGGGACAATATTTTCATAAACACTCTCCTTCACTTGTCCCTTATCATCTAAAACCACCAGCTTGCCCGCTTTCTCTATTCCCTCAATACCAAAACCATTATCACCCGGTTTCAGTCCTGCTTTCAACTGATCCTCCTGAACATCAAGATGAAACTTTTTCCAACTTCCCTTCGTGCCCCTTGCCCAATATCGTAATTGATCTTTTTCAATAGACAGCACTCCCCCTTTAATCGTCACCAATGTGCCATTGGGTCCATAGCTTAATAAGACGGTCATGGAATCGGGTTCCACGCCCTCTTTACCAGCATCTCCACGTTGATTAGCAAATATTGCGAAAACAGTTTTGGGGAGTCCGAAGAGAATATATGCCTGGTCAATTAAATGGGTTCCCAGGTCGTACACCACACCACCGCCTTCGTTCATAGGCATTTCTCCTTTCCATGTATCAGGACGCACAGGTTTATAGCGGTCGAAGTGGGTTGAGAATTCTACCACCCGACCAAGTGTTCCATCGCTAATCAATTTTCGGAGAGTCAAGAAATCAGTGTCCCAACGCCGGTTTTGATATACGCATAGTTGTTTGCTAGTAGATTGAGCTAGTTCCTGGAGAGTAGTGGCTTCAGCAGAGGTGGGCACAAAAGGCTTTTCAACGAGGACATGTTTGCCAGCTTCGAGGGAGGCTTTCGTGAGAGAAAAATGGGTAGATGGTGGGGTAGTGACAATTATGATGTCGATGGACTTGTCTGCGACGAGTTCATCGGCTGTGTGGTATAGTTTGACTGATGGGTGATCTTTTGATGCATCATTGGAGGGGGTGGGTTTTCGCTGGACGATTGCGGAGAGGTTGAAGGAGGGAGTTGTCTGGATGAGGGGGATGTGAAAGACTTTTGCTGACATGCTGGCAGAGGAAGGTAAGCCATGCTTTGAGGAAATGGGAGAGCAGGGAGATATACCCATAGCCGATCACGCCCACATTGTACTTCTTAGTTGCCATCTTGATTAGATTATTGGAGACTTCGTTGAAGGCTTGCAGAACGGAGAGGGAAGATGATGAAGATGAAGAGGAAACGAGGGGTTATGATGACAGAAGAGATACCACCTGCTGAATAATGTAAGTGGAGATCTTCAATACAATGAAGTCGTTCAGTCGGAGTCATGAAAGAAGTGGTACGATAGATAGGAGGAGGGGAAGCGGGCTTTGAAGGAGAAATATTTGAAGCTTCCCCGCTGTCGGCCGAGGAAAGCCCGGATGTAGAGTTGTAGATACTAGCCTTAAACACTTTCTTTCGATCCATAATAATTCTACAGAAAATGGCCAAAGGAATAGAGAGAATGTCCGATGATTAGCTTTCCGAACCGAATGAGCACTTGAAGCGATGACGCAAAGATATGTCCAATATCATACACATGGGGATAACGCTTAGCACCAGTTCTCCAACTAGCTCGATATTAATTATCCCCTTCCGCTAAAGTTCTACCGAAGACTATTAGCGACCTAGACGACTTTATAAGTAGAATTAGATGTGCTACCTGTATATTAATAGTTAATTTTCGCCAATTAAAGGAAAATATGCAACCTAGATTGTTAGAGATCATGAGACTGCGAAAATCTAAAAAGAATGGCTGCGATAGATCGATATTAATGTTACAATCTTTCATAACGCATGGGAGAAGCATCAATGAAAGATCAGATGGGCAAAACCAGCCACATGAGTCCGGAGGCAATCGAATAGTTTTCTCGGGCTCTGAAGATTAGTAATATTACTTTATGATAAAAAGAATTTTAAATTTAAAAAAGTAAAAGTTTTTACCTTAATTATTAGATGCTAACCTGCCACCAGTGCTTCATTATTCTTTTATTTCCACACTCTTAATATCTTAATATTCCACGCCATGTAAACACGGCCATCTCTTTCCTTTCCTTTAGATCAAAATAGAACAAGTATCTATGATGAGAATGGACATTATAGATATGCTTAAGTTCATGCATGTCTATCTAAAAGTAAATATAAGTCTTGAAACGCAATACCGTAATATGTTATTCGATATCTTACATCCCTGTCCGGTCTCCGCGCTCACTATGCAGACAATAATAGCTCCCTCCATTAAATAAGCATCCCAATTTCATGAATTCTTTCAATCCAACCATCAGACCTGTACTAAAAGTTTATGCCTTATATATAGTTCAATCACAAAATTTGCTTCATAACTTCGTCGCGTGAGAAATTTGTGTTGCGCCAGCGGGAAATATAGTCGTCGTGATTGACTTGAGTGAGCATCAGTAATTTGAGGCTCCTGAGATAAATTAGGAGTGGAAAGGAGGGGAAAATATCTTACTGTAACCACCACAGATGCGTCTCTTTCCTGTGAAAGCGGTTCGGCCGTGGAGGACTCGCCAGTTATCGAAGACTGCACAAATGGTTAGCGTGGAATTGAAATTTCGGAGGACTTAAAAAAAAAGGAAAAGACGGGAAAAGAGACATACTCAAAGCTCTACCAGGAACCAGTTGCTCACGATATTGCATATCCTCACTCTGCAAAATATCATTAAACCTTTTGGCAGCACGATACCACTCCCTAGCCGGCTTAATATAGTCACCAGCAGTCAGCGGAATAATTCCCCTATCATCATTATTCCACCTAATCTGAGACAGCTCCCTTCTTCTCGTTCTATAATTCAACTCATTGAGATTGATAACTGGAAAGTTTTGAGAAGGGACAATCGTGATTCCTTCATTGCCGCTTGCATGCCATGGAATCGGGATTCGGCTTAGGACTTTGAAGTCTCGGCGTGATTGGTAACGTAATTCTTTGGCGGCGTGGAAACCGTCTACGAGGATAGACTCGCCACCGGAGCCATCAGTATGGGAGAGTAAGTGGAAGGCTTGAAGGCCGGCTGGATCGGTGAAATAGGTGGTGTCAGTATGAGGACCTAGAGCTTCACTTGTGTAGGCTGTGTCCTTCATGGTGAGATCAGATGTGAAATCATAAAAACCACCTGCAGAGATTAGTAAATGCAAGACTTCGCGAGATGAAGTGAGGTACCATAGTGTGTGACCCGAATAAATGCAATGCGCTCAAGAAGCTCTTGGGTCCTCTTTGGAGAAACGGGAACGCCCTCCACAAAACAGAACCCATATTTTTTCTAGATTTTGTCAGCTATAATACTGGATGTAAAGTAGCAAACCTACGATCTTATTGGTCCACGTCCCCACCCCTTTATCGCTTGCCATTACTTCGTCATACTCAACAGTTGGAGGCTTTCTCCCGATTTCAGCTCCCCATAACCTGTACAGCATCAGTACGAGCAGCTGAAATTCACCATGAAGGATAAGTCACTTGTAGAAGGGATCGAAAAAAGACCTATCAGGTATATCCGACTCATTTAAAGAGGAACGAGTCATAACCTTGTGTCTATCAAGGAAATCCCAAGAATAGAAACTGACATGTTCTGGGGCTCGCCCTTTTTGAGTTAGCAAACGACGATGGTGGACATATCAAAAGACATACATGTGACTACTAGTCCTCTTTCCACAGGCTCAACCATCTTAGGACGCGAGATATTTTCGTACTTGAAGTTGTTAGAAGCGGATGGACTCTATGAAGAGAACTCACAAGAGCAAATGTATCCACGGATCTTTGCATCGTATCTTGACGCCTACATTGGGGACATGGACAGTTTTCTCTTTTTCATAATTAATGACTAGATTCCACTACACTTGCGACATCTCTCACCTCAGCCATAGATGAGGACTATGTACTTAATTAGTTATATTCTTTTAAATTCGTGAATCCTCACTTACAAACGAGAGATTTCGTCATGAAACTCAACAACAATGCCTATGTCATTGAATTTTGGTCGGCCATGTATATCCCGCTCTAGAGTATAGTCGACATCGACTCGCGGCGAATCACACCATTCCAAAGGTTCCAAGATCGAATACATTGCAGGCAAAGATGATGGGAATTTGGATGATCGCCCCATTGTCGAGAGTAGCCCAATATCATCTGTAGAGTCTTCAACTCGTTTAATTGGGATCTGGGTCTCATAGTGAGCGCTTTGAATGGGATGTGAAGTTGAAACTGAATCTTTAACGAAAGTTCCTGTACGAGGTTGTTTGACATCTGAAGCTGGAACTGGAGTTAGATCTTCAAAGAATGTTCCTATGCCAGGTTTCTTGATATCTAAAGTCACAGGCTTCTCCTTGAATTCCTTTTCATGTGCGCCGGCGGAGCTGCCGTTGCTTATGGAGAGCGCAGATAGGCGATAGGATGTTCTTGAGCGCAAAGCGCACCGAGCTCCTCGTAGTATCATGATGTTTATTATTTCAATCAAGAAAGCAAGAAGAAAGAAAAGAGTGTGGAGTTGTGCATATCTGAGATTCTCGAAGTTCGATGTTGACTTTTCGGCTATTTAAGCATGTTCTGTGAATTTGGAAAGAATAGCCGTAAAGCTTCTAATTCAACTTCAACTCGGTTTTTTTTTTTCCATGACAATAAATCAGTCCTCGTTTTCTGCCAGCATGATCGTACGATTCTCCGTCTTCAATATCTCCCAATAATACATCACCCGCCTACAATGTCCGAAGACGAGCGATACCGCACCTCAACCCAATACCGACTATGGTCATTTTCCTCCTCTTCCCTGCGCATCCTCCGGGAAACAACAAATAGCATAGCCGCCGACCGAGTACGAGAAGCTGTACGAAGGGCACAAAAAGCTAAAGCTCAAGCTCAAGCCATCTCTTCCAACGACAACAGTGAGGCCGAGAATGGCAGATCTGCAAGCGATGCGCTGCCAGAAGGGGAAGTAGATTGCTTAACTACGGAGGAGGAATTGAAGCTTTTAAGGCATTATTGTCGACAGACTATACAGTTGAGCGATCACTTACAGGTACCCCTTGATGTCAAAGTACGGTCTACTCAATTCTGTTCTCCTGTTCTCCTGAATTCAAAATAACACCATATATCCAGGCAACAGCTATCCAATATCTTAAACGCTTCTACCTCACTAACTCCCTAATGACCTACTCTCCCCCTTCAATCCTGAAAACCTCCCTCTTTTTTTCCACAAAAACCGAAAACCACTATTTCCGACTCACAAAATTTGCATCTATGATGGACAAAACCTCACCCGAAGACATTCTAGCCTCCGAATTCCTACTTACCCAAGGACTGCGATTCACATTCGATGTACGCCATCCTTTCCGAGCTCTAGAAGGCGCCGTTATGGAGATCCTTGCTTGGGCTACTTCTTCTTCCTCCAGTCCCCTATTCCCCGGTATAGAAAATAACTCCGAGGAAGAGCAAAGAATCAGAGCCAGCATGCCGAATAATCTCGAAAAACGAATCAAAGATGCCCATACTACTGCTCGTTCCTACCTTAAAACATCTGCCCTTTTAACAGATGTATATTTCCACTACACGCCCTCACAAATAATGTTCTCCTCATTATACCTCTCCGACCCATCCCTCACAACATGGTACATTTCCTTCAAAACCCTTCCCTCCTCCCCCTCTTCCCCTTCTACCAGCTCCAACAAAATCCTCCTCATAATCCAATCCTGCGCCGCCATGCTCTCTTCCTTACCCCCAAATGACGAACCCTCCCCGGAGGAAAAACAAGAATTAAAAGCCTTAGGGAAGAAATTACGGAGGTGTAGGAATCCAGAGAAAGCCGATTTGGTGGCGTTGCAGAGGGCAAAGAGGGAAGGTAGTGGTGGGGAATTGAGTGGCGAGAAGGCAGGGAAAAAGCGGAGGGTTGAGGGAGGAGAGGGGTTGAAGAGGGAGGGTGAGGAGTTGTTCGGGCCGGGGTTGATTGGTTGACTTTGATTTGATTTGATCTGATGGGGAAGAAAGGAAGGAAGGAATGGGCGGGTGGGAGTATGGTGTGTAATGCGAAGTGATGTGAGGTTAGGTTATTGAGCCGGTGTTTTGGCAGGGAAAGGAAAGGAGAGGAAAACAGGCAGCATTTGGGAGGCGTCTTTTAGGTTTGAGCAGGAGCATAAATCTATGAGTAGGTGTTTTTTACATAGAGAATAGATAAAGGGAAAGAAAGACATTTCGATACTTAACCCATTACCTAGTTTCAATAACGAGGCTTTCTTTCATGGGGAAAGGTAAGTAGCATCTCGTCGGCATTAGTTACAAGATAAATCCAATTCATTCAAATAATTATTTTCGTTTCATTTATTGCTATTTCTATTTCTATTGTCATTCCTTGCCCCTGCTTTACCTCTCCCCGCCCTCCCCTCTCTCTACTTAAATTTTGTTTTCTGCTATCTGTTTGTCGTATGTAACCCCCTTTCCTCCCGAGAAATCTATAAATCCCAAACTTGCTTTCGAAAATGCTCCTTTGTCGAGGCCATGAAAATAAAAATACATTAAAGGGAAAACTTCGGAATCTTCGAAATGTTCGCAATCACTGGCGTTGGTGAGGAGAAGTCTAGAGATCTCTTATTTAAGATCCATACTTCCAAGCTCCTTCTACCCTTCCGCTCTTTCCTCCTCACTTCGGATTTTCTCTCTCCTTCTCCCTCTCCTGCTCCCTCATAATCCTCGCAACAACCCACGGTAATTCCTCCAGCTCGACCTTTACACACGTTAAATACTTGATTCCCATCTCCTGGGCATCAAGAATACACTCATTGATATGCAATCCCCTCTTTCTCACCTCATTTACCGCAAAATCTTTCATCAACGCTAAATCCTCTTCAATTTCTGCCTTCTCCCAAATACCAACTCTTTCTCGCTTTTCTATGCCCTTAAAATCGTCTAGTGCCTTGGCTCCACAACCAACTCCTGTCTTTTTGATCATATTGATGACGGAAGAAAGTGGGAGGTAGGCTTCTCCACCTTTAGCTAGAAGACGATAGAGCTCTGCTGGGGATTCGGGCATATCTGTTCTTTTGTTTTTCTTTGAAATTGCGTGACAGAACCAATCTCTCCAAATAGAAACAACAAACCAAGAACCGAAGGATTTTTCGTCGTCTGCGCAGTTGTTCAGATCTACCTGCTGACCATCAAGACTAATGCTAGATGTAAATAACGCCGTTTGGATCTCGTTCAACTTCTTATTTAATTCCTGCTGTTTCCACATGATGAGCTCTTGAATATGGTTGGGGAGGGCAGAAAATTTAGGTGTCCAAGTTGGAAAAAAAGAGGGGGCGCCGATGAGATGTATAGATGCCTCGGAGAAGATAAGAGGGTTTTGGAGAGCGATAGCCAGCATAATCCAGCGCGGGGGATTATTGGCGATACTCTGATAGAGGGCGCGGCCATAAGAGAGGATAGGAGCGTTGATAGCATCGCGTATACTTGCAATAGAACCATAGAACTTGGCGAGTGTGGTGAGAACTTCGGCTTGAATCAAGGCATCTTCGATAGAAGTGGTGCTAATACGAAGGTTTTCCTTGTAGTAGAACAGAAAAAGCCTGTCATAGCCGTTTAAGATTTCGGCTGTCGAAAGGTGGGCAGGCTGCGACGAGCTTGGGCATAGAGAATTGGATTGGAAGGTAGCAACCGGGAGAGGAGAGGGGTCGCGCTTGATGTTTGAAATAGAAGATGAATTGGTGTTGGCCGGTTCGAAGGTACTATGAACGAGTTGAGAGTTTCCTCTGCCTTGAGTGCGTGAATTGTCACCCTGTCCGACCTTTATAGGAGTATCGTTTAAATCTTTAAATTTTGTTAAGCACTTCAAGCAGTCAGCATATATCTTCAGTAAATTTCAAGATATTCAGAGCTAGATAAAATCGTAAAGAGCTTTCAGAGGCTCACCACTCGTTCCATCACTGGGATTCCATTTACCATCTGCCCAGTGAGTTCATATCTTGCGACGACACCATGACGACGGACACCCTCAGCACGGCCTTCGCAGACCTCTGCAGGTTGGTATCGGAAGGTTGTGTCGAACCAACACGACACACCACTCAATTCTTGAGAGTGAAGACGGTAAGCACGCTTTTTACCTTGATAGATTAGTTCAATATAAACATCCCCAGATGAAAAAATTGGAAATTTGTCCGTCTTCGGCGGTGGTCGAATCATTAACTTCACAGTGGAAAGGGCTAGTTTCTGAGGATCATCATCGCACAGATCAATGACCTCTGAGTATGATGAATCCGTCATTGGGGGCAATTGAGAGGCTGGTGGGTTGCTGGGTTGGATTCTTGTAGTTGAAGGATTGCTACCACCTTTTAGGTCATCTTTGGTGTTATCTGGAACTCTTGTTTTATTGTGACGATTCTGAATTCTTGTAGATGATCTAGTTACCTAGTGAAATAGTCAGCTTGAGTCAAGGGCAACAAACTATGAGAATAGACTGACCCTCGCAAGAGACTTAGATGTTAGCGGGGCGATATGTTGCATTGATCCTATCTGGGGAATCTCACGGTCAGTGGATGGGGTATGTTCCTGTTGAAGCGGTAAGTCCTGCTGTTGAAGTGGTTTGTCTACTTCAATCATTCCTTGCTCTTTTGCTATGATAGATGTAAGATTTTCGGGAACAGAAAGCTTTTCACCAACTGGCTTTAGGACGGCTTGGATTGTGAGTAAAAGTGGTGAGTCACTTTTTCCATTTTCACTATTAACATATGAAATATTTGTCTGCCGAGCGTGTAAGCTTTATTAGTTACAACAAGATAAACTGACTGACCTCAGGCACGTTCTCATCTGCGGAAGAAGCGGTAGATTTCTCGGACAAAGTAGGTCCCTTGCCACCTAGTCTTGACTCGACGTTGATGATTTCCCCGAACAAAGAGTCCGTATCACCAGATCCCCTAATGGGTGAGGTATTCGCCTACGAGAATTAGTAAACCTCATTTAATCCAAATGGTATAGATGTATTGCTGACTTCTGTGATATTTTGCTTTTCTATAGGAACAGATGTAGATCCCTCATTGGGAGCAGGCTTTTCGATAGCTGGTCCTGAGAAGGCAATGATGGAATCCGGAAGTGATAAAGTAGTGCCGACATTCTGACAGCTGCTTGATTCAGATAAGATATCTTCCTATCGAAATTATAAACTCTGATAATGTCAACAATGCGAAGTTATGTACTGACCTCCATGACATTCTGCATCTTAGCAGTAGTTGTTGATTTCTCAGGAATATGAAGCTCTTCACTCGCTGACTCATATTTTCCTGTGTGAGGAGATGTGAATTTCTCGAGAGGAATAAGGTCTTTGCCGACTGGCTCTGAGTCGAGGTGCATAAAATCCTTAACTAAGAGCGTTATGTTGTCATTCTTACCATCATCAACTGACGCGGGCATTAACTGTGAGAGTTGTAAGATGCAGCAATGGAATGTGAAGAATATCATATACTGACTTTACTGGCTTTCTGGATCTCCGCTGGAAGAGATGAAGGTATCTTAGGATTAGGAAGGTCTCGAGTTTCGGAGTGTGATCTCTGCTTCTTTGTAGGAGGGCATTCAGGTTCCTCACAACGAGCATGCTCCTCAGAAGCTGCTCTCTTGGGTGTCGTCATTTCTGGAGACCTGTCTATAAAATCAAGTTGAATAATAATATTTTGCATAAAGGAAATGAAAACAAATTTTTAGAGAAATTGCTGAATTAAAAGAAAAGTGGATATTATTAAGTATTCGTATTCGATGCAATGCCGTGAGATGAAGGTCCAAGTAAGATTAGTGAGATGAGTAAGTTGAAGAAGTAAATGCTGTAGACACCTTGAGAAGTTTGAAATCAAACAGGGAGATTGTTCATGTGAATAAGCGATCGGCAAACAAACAAGCTGAGAGATGAGGCTATTCGAAGTTGATGAGCAGGAATCTGAGATATTGGGAAATAATATTAGGAAAGGGGGCCTAAAATTACTTAGAAGGCTGTAGCTATGAAGAAGGTGCAAGAGGATTCGCGTTGAGTTTGGAAAGAGTGATCAAAGTTGAGATTTTTATGTGATGAAGCTCTTCAGGAGAACACTTAGCATAACGGAACTCCTCCACAGTTAGTGAATTAAGATGTTCCAAAATAGGTTTCCAATTGCGTGAATGATACGCCAGAAGATGACTTCGTGAAGTTAAGGATATAGACGGTCATACCAAAACTCTCGAGGATCAGACGAAATGGACTCAGCTTTTATGTTGAAAGCATCGGAATGAATATGATTGATATCGATCGAGGGTTTTCTCTTAATTGGTTTTGATAAAGCTCTGGAAAGAACTCGCAACAGATGCGTTCCGTTGTTCTATCCTTTAACTTTGGATGTCATGGAATAGAGCAACTTCACCCAACCCGGCCATAGCCCCAAAGAGTCCTCCTAGCCATATCTCATCACCTCGACTTCAATTTCAATAGCTTCTCTGCATTCTTATATGCAAAGCCCTCCAACTCCTCCTCATTCAACAACCCACTTTTCACCACCTCCTCAAAAAACTCCTTCCCCGTCTCATTACTCGAAAACGGATAATCCACACTGTAAAGCACCCTATCCACACTCGTAGTCTTCAACAAACAAGCCAGTGGCGCAAGGGAAAACATCCCACTCGTCGTAACCCAAAAGTTCTCGTCCCAAACCTTCTTCAATCCCCTTTGCCTCCCCCATCTACTCGCAATATTCACACACCTATCCAATTGAAAGGGCAACAACTCGCCCATATGGCCAATCACTATTTTCAATTTCGGAAACTTATCAAATAAACCACTAGCGAATAGTCTCAGGACATGTAATCCAGTTTCAGAATGCCATCCCCACCCAAAAGCACTCAATTGCAACGCCACATTATCATCATAATTCCCCTTATAATGATTCATCATTTCTTGAGATGCAAAAGTAGGATGGATATATAGAGGAACGTCTAACTTTTCGGCGGTTTCAAAAACGGGCCAGAATTCGGGGCTGTCGTAGAATGTGCCTTCGTCGAGGTGGTTGTCGAGCAAGGCGCCGACGAAACCGAGGTCTTGGATGCACCGCGTTAGTTCGCTAGCTGCGGCGAGAGGGGAATTCATAGGTAGGATGGCGAACCCGGCGAGGCGCGTGGGGTGTTGAGAGATGGAGTGGGAGAGACTGGTGTTTATTTGGGTGCAGAGGGAGGGAGAGGCGTCGAGGGGTGTGTGGGAGAGCACTTGCATGGAGACATGGCCCTTGTCCATGTCTTTGACTCGGTCGTCTCCTAGGGTGCTGAGTTTGGTGGCGATGTGTTCGGGGAAGGGGTCTGTGGAGGTACTGAGGGGTGAGGTATAGTGCTCTTCGAGGGTAATGAAGGAAACCATCGTGAGGATGTTTTGATGCGTGAGAGTAGGAGTAGTATTGACGTCCAAAAAAGATGATTCTATCTAAAGTATTTATACAGAAGCCGGATATGTAACTGCTGTGGTGTCGGCATTATGAATGTATTATACCCTTAAAATCCTCTGTATCCTTAAATCCGAGTCCGTTATCCTAAATCGAAAATCAGGAATAGAAACCCGAATTTTATATCGCCGATTTCATGCCCTTTTTTTTCCACTTGCGCGCATTTAGTTGTCCCGCAAGCCCAAGCCGAGTAAGAACTTCTGTATATATTTGATAGCAGAATTAGACTCGAAATTAGACTCGACTCGTCTACTTTAAGAGAAGCTCAACTCAACTCGGGAGTTCGAGTCGGGCTCAAGTCCATACTAATAATAGCGTCATGCCGTCATAAGTAGTATAAAAATAGCTGGTGACATAGAGGGGAAGTCAGCCACTTTGAGGGGTAATAGAAGGGGGCTTATTCCAGGCAGACACTTAGGATATCATTTCTCCAACACACTCTTTTGATCACTGTTCTCTTGGTTTGCATGCTTCTTTCTTGTGCTATTGCGACTTGAGGTCCCTCATCTATCACCGACCTCTTCTACATTCACAATACAATATGTGGTTTGAAGAAAACAAGAGGAGAAGAAATACAATAATAGATTTTAGTAGCATTCTGATCCTTCCTAACTCAGGATAGTTACCTGATTAATCAGGTGCATTCGCTGAGCACCTTAACTAGCGCCTCAGCTGATTAGGTGTTCGAGTGCCCGAATTAGTTCTTGTAAAAATAGCTACTCGTTCCAGAATTGGACTCTTTTCACTGATTCAATTTACATATTAAGGTTTTCACTTTTATAAAATATATTGTTAATTCTTTTCTTATAATCTTCAAGCTATAATCTTTATTGAATTTACTATGGCTAGCAAATCTGAACAAAAAATGAGCCTTGCTTAGAAAAGCGTATGAGATAACAGGGTATTAGTGGCTGAACCGTGCGTGACTAGGTGATGTCGCCTATAGCTATCTTGAAGCATTCTTCTTCCCTCTTAACATTGTAACCTCTCTCATTATGCGTAGATTCTCAACAACAATATTACATATTAATATAGGCCGGGTCATTCAGGGCAGACATGCCATCTATACAATTACTACCCGACTTTGCAATCGTCTAGAAGGATTATGGCTTGCTATGTCTGTAATTTCAGATATTGCAGTTTATACTAGTTTTTCCTAACACGTATATATATAAAGGTTTAAATCAGGAAAAAATCACTATTAAAACCACCCCTAAAAACCGCTTGAATAATGAAGTTAAAATGCTCGATTTGTTAGTTGGTAGATTAGATTGATAATCCGGAATTCGTAGTCCTAGAATATATAGATAACAATACTTTTAACCTGTTAAAGCAGAGGAAACTTATAAAATTAGAGGCGAAATATGCTCTGAAGGCAGCGCTTAAAGGGCTTGTTATATTATATGATAAGAATATTGTATATATATAGGTAGATCTTAGAGGGATGCCTATGCTAATTGCTAATTTATTGCTATAGATATTAAACTAGATAATATTCTTGTTAAGAATAATATATCGGCTCCTTAGTATAAACTTAGTAATTTAGGGGATTTTATACTACTAAATATATTCTTAAATAATAGGGGACATCTGATTGGTGCCACTAGGTATTTTATAGATTGATAAAGCCAATATTTGGGCGGCTAGCGCGATGGTAAGTTGTCTGCTATATGCGCTGAGTTTCTAAGGCTAAATTCTTAGAGAATTTAATAGATAAAATAGGGTAGTCTTATATGTCATGCTAAAATTCATTGTGCCTTTGTTGGAGGAATTTATCTTCTGAGCTGCATGCCTATCATGTACAGAGTTCTTGGGGAGATCGAAGGAATAAGGGCGTGGCTATCGAAGCTTGTAACAAAGTAGAAGAAGTAGCTAGAATTCAACCTAAAGTAATCGAAATATAAGGTCAATCCACAGGTGTACACTAAGCTATAGGGCAATGCAACGCCATCTATCATTTTGTTTGCGACTCAAACCAGATGTGACTGGGAGTTCCCACGAGTCTGGACTATAAATAGCGTCTTGATAGAAGTTACCGTCCAATAACTGAAAGCAATCCGCTCTACTTTCCATTCATTAAGTGAAAGGTCTGATATAAGACCATTAAAAACATTTAGATCATCTTATAAGCCCCCGCTCCCTTCCTTTGAACTCCATCCCCAAGGTGACAGCAGGTCAACATATTAACAGATACCCCGAGAGATTTACGTGGCATTTGGGAACTCTTGAAGTGTTATGCATCTAACCAACTCGCGATCGTATTTCTTTGACTCTTGACCCCTTACGAGCTCTATTCATTCTCCTCCTTCCCTATCCATTAGCCTATCAAGTTGTCTTGGGCTGTTTAGAGGCTTGTACAAGGCGAGTTGAAGTCAGAGTCTAAACTTGCCTCAAGTCCAACTCGGACTTGCGGAACGGGCAATATCGTTGACCCCTTCCATCGCACAATGAGTAGATTCTTCGCCATCGATTTCATTATAAATAAAAGTTGAGGATTAGAACGGTTGATGACAGCCGATTCCATATGTAGGTAGCTCATTCTTTCCAACTTCCTTTTAAAATCTTCACAAATAATAAGGGCGATGCTGTATTCTCCCTCCTTCTCATCCTCACAAATTATCCCTCCCCCTCACAAACCCTAGATACCTCTCTCTCGTCCATCTTCTACAACTCTTCCCCCACCACATCATCGGGACCGTCACCATAATAAATACAAAATCTAACACCGAAATCTCCACAAAACAATCTCTCAACTGTGTCCCTCTATCATCACCAATCCAGAGACTCGCCACAAATGTAAATATACATCCGATCGTATTATTTATCACGCTTACACCTACCATTCCTTCAAGAACCATTTCAGGATAGGCGTCCATTAGGTAGGCCATACTCAAATCGCCGGCGGTTCCCCAGCCAAATCCAATCAAGCCAAGTCCAATGTAACAAGGTGGCCAAGACCAATTGTTAGAGGTGCCGATGCCAAAGAGGAGCATCCCAAGGGGAGAGATGATAGCACAGGGGTACATCATCCATAGTCTATCTTCCGCTTCAGCGATTCCGCCTCGTTTGGAAGCTCGCCAGTAGACAAATCGATCTGATAAGTAACCGCCCCAGAAACAGCCGATGACGGCACCGATTAAGCATGGGATATTCATAAGTCCACTTTGGGCGGTCGAGTAGTTGGTCGGAGGCAGGGTCCAGATGTCTTCTTCTAAAGTAAGGTAGAACGTTAGCCAGGCGTCTTGAGAGCCCCATTGTAGCCCGGAGTACCATACAGCGGGGAAGGTGAAGATGCGTAGCGTGTGGAGGAGACGGGAAAAATATTGTTTGAAGCCGTAGCCGATGAGGGTTGATGAAGGGGTAATCAGACGGATTCTTTCCCAGTAAGTTTTTGGAGGATCACTGGAGAGATCTAGATGAGAGAATTCTGCCGGAGGTTGCGTCTCAGATGAGTTCTTAGTGTCTCCCAATGCATTCTTCTCATTCTCATCTGATCTGAGTTCGGAGGAATTAACTCCGAGGATAGCCGGTTCTTCGTATGCGGATTCTGGACGCTCATAGAGGCTTTCTTCGAGTGTGAAATAGAAGATAATGATGGTGACACCGGAAATTATTGCACCCCACCAGCCTATCCACCGCCAGCCTTGGTTGCTGTCTGCAATGTATCCTCCGATTAAGGGACCAAGGTATGTACCGATGGAGGTGGCTAGGACGTAGATTCCTAGAACAGTACCGCGCTGGTGCTGGAAGAATAGATCAGAGAGGGAGAGTCTGAAAAGCATGGCATTAGCATATTAGAAATATTAGCCCTAGAGCTTCTAGACTCCTCGGAAAGAAACAACAACATAACTTACTGAACATTAGCCTCAGCACACGCCTCTGAAGCACCCACGAAGAGTTGATTCCAAATTGAATCTTCAGTTGTTTGAACCCTAGCCATCCAAATTGCTCCCACCACCCCAAGAAGCAAACAAACCAGGTAAGTTATCCTCCTCCCATACAGCCACGCTGCCGGACTTATTATCAAAGTCCAATAGCCAATGCCAATAAACAGCACTCCAGCCCCGGTGTTCATGGAATTGTAACTCAATCCCAAATCGGAATTCATGCCATCCTGAGCCGAACCAGCATCATTCGAAGTCGCAGCCGTGAGACCTGTAATAAAGCACACGAGAAATACATGCCAGTATTTTCTCGGTAAAGACCAATTGAGGGGATCATTGGGGGAATTCGTGGGTTGTGGTTCTAAGACGATGTCGCCATGTTTAAGGAGAGTCGAATTGATACTTTCGTCGCTGCGGCTTGCGACGAGACGAGTGGTTCCAGGCAGGAAGTCATCGCTGTCCATTGCGTTGGAGAACGCTCATGCGGCTATAGCTGTGGCTCTCGTGTGAGGAAAGGGAGGATGAGGAAAGAAGAAAAAGTTTGGATTAGGGGCTAGAGTATGAATTTGCAGAAAAGAAGAGCATCCTAGTCTCGAGAAAAATGCAACCTGTGATTTCGATAGAGAGAAGAGAGAAGAGAGAAGGAGGAAAGAGTTTGAGTTGAGACTGATAAGAGAATTGCCATCCACTAGGAAAGGCAGGTGCTATGCAGTGAGAAGCTGGTCATCATCTTCTGCAGGTCGACAACCAAGTCGACGGGGTCCATTGATAAGAAGATGAATTGTGTTACACCATTATCAAGAAGTCACGTCCAATATTCCGATCATCCTGGATTCCTCGCTGTGAGTGGTGTAAGGAGTTGATCGTCGTGCATTTCCTTGCTGGTGTTGTTGCAGAACTTGCGAAGTTTGAGAGGAGAATTCGGTATCGCCGAGACGCTAGTGATGGGCCATGAAACGAACAGTTGCACGGCTAAGTTAAAGTCTCGAGACATCTAACGGAAAGCCAAGGGCTAGGAAACTTGCTTTTGAATGTCTCTTTATTAAACCTCTTCTCATTTCAGAAAACACATTACTCAGCATAACCCCAATCCATCTGCCTGACTACTGGCTGCTCCTGAGTTATCGGGCAACGCAGCCACTCGGAGACAAACCTATCGAAAACGACACCTCACGATTAATGCATTTAGGTGCAAATATCCTTCAATTAGATATTACATCTCCCCCAAGAAACGCTCAGTACCATTTTCCAAAATGCCATTAAGCTTTATAGTAGACTCAAGGTATTGATTAGTGGCACTGGGTATCTTGAGTTCTGATATGCGTGATGGTCGTGCTATACTAGGTATTGGATACGAAGATCTAAAGCTAAACAGAAGGAGAGGAGCTTCTGAAGAGGGAGAGCGGACCAATATAGGGGTCTGTACGCTCACGTGACGCACTAGCCATGGGCAAGTCAGGTGAGTGATCCTTTTATAGTCAGAGAAAGAAAAAAAGATAGATTCAAATTAGGCTGATTTAGGATTTGCAGTAGTGAGAAATGACTTGATCAATTCCAAACGGCTATTCTAGGTGCCGCGAATATCACGAGAGCGGCCCGCCCTATTTCAGGAAGGACAAATCTGGAGTCATTGCATTCATTGTTCTCTTGTTAGCTAGGGAGGTGTCACTCGCTTGGTTCCAGAAAGCGTTTTGTACCCAGCATAGTTTAAAATACTACCATCCTCTCGCCGCTCGTGTTCATGTGCAATAGTGAAAGTGAATCCGCAATTGTCAATGGCAAGATTCAAGGCACCCGTTATCCTTCCAGCATTGAAGAGTTGTCAACGGCATACAGATGATGGCCCGACAAGTAGCGGTTACCTTGGATCGATTTCCAAGGCTCTCATTGTACGACTAGGGCTCAGAAGAAACTTTAACGCAAGAATTCAAGTTTTCCAGCCTATTCCCAAGAACTAGATGCCCCATTACCCCTATGAAGCCACTTGTTCGCCAACTTACTCTTATTTATGGTCTTCGCTAGCAATAGTGGCTTGGAGTATTAGTGTGGGTGTTTGTATGTGATGTTCAATCTATTCTGGAATTAGGTTCTATATAGAGGAGATTTTCTAAGTGGCGATCAGACGTAGTCATACATTTTATCTTACAATCTCTCCCGTCCTAACTTTAAAGTTCCTTGTATCCCTCAATTCCTCACACTCTCCCCACAATCTAATCTTAACACCTGTCTTATCCCATCCCCAAACAGGGCCCATGAATACCACGTATGAAAGACGAATAAACTCCTTGGGAAAGGCATCTCCCCATTTCTTCCATATCCCCCTTTTCCTTGCGGATTACATGATATACTTGAAAATACGATCTTTACTTCCTCTCCTTCCTCTTCTGCTATCATCTCCCCCTTTTCAGTCTCGCTTATTGGAGAGGGAGAGGGACGAGAACGGATAATTTCAAAGCGATGCATTCCCGCAAATCTTTTTCTGTTGTCTCCGAATCCTCCTTCGAAGAAACTCACTGTCTCTGTCCTTCTTTCTTCTTTGTCCTCATGTTTATCCCTCTTCGAATTCTCGACTTCAGAGACAGCTTGCGGGGCAAGAAAAGTATCCAACACAAGAAAATTACCCCAGAAGAGAAGGCTGTGTTTTTGAGGAAGTTGATTTTCGCTCTTCGTCTCTACGTTATCGATAGAACTCGATTCTAGAGAGAGCGGTGTGATTCCTTTTTTTCATATCAGCTTCTTTTCCTTTAGTTTTTCTTTTTCTCCTCGTGCCATTGCTACCACACCTCACCACCGCAAATCAAGCTACTATGGTTCTAGAAGAAAAGCCACAAAGGGGGACAGGGAAAGGAATAGGGGAAATACCAGAGAACCCCACCCTAAACAAATGCAACCCAAACAGATTCAAAGATCTAAGCAGGATACGTTCAGGAAAGAATACCCAACCGCCGAAAAAGCCGCGAGTGAAAGCGGATAGGAGCTGTGAGTCCGGAAACGAATGTAGGTGTTTGGGGAGGGTGAAGGTGTAGGAATCGGTGGTGAAGGGGTAGGAGTGAGAGTTTATAGTTTTGAGAGAGGGAGATGAGAGAGTGGTGGGTGAGACTGTGCGGGAAGAACGGATTTTGATTGATGGGTGGAGAGGGCTGGATAGGTAGATAGAGAATGCTGCTGCTGCTCCGGTTGTGAGGATGAGGAGGGAGACAGGGACGCGGGGTAAGGCCATTTTGACTGAAGGGATATTGGGTTTGGGGTTGGTGAGGTGAAAGAAAGTTGTTGGGTTTGGGTTTTGATGTTGGATCGTAGGTTTTCCGGGAGGTAGCCTTACGTAGGAGTGAGATTTGCGATTTCACCCGACCCGGACTTTCGAGTTCGGCGAGCGGAACTCCACTAACGCTCTTCATCTTGTAAGTTACTTACCTCTCGTGGAACAATTAGATTTCATCTGATCTTACTTGTCGTTGTCATTTATTACTCGTCGCTCTCTATGTGTTTACTACCTCCCACGTCTAGGGGAAAAGCGTCCAAGCTGCTAGTGCACTTGACGTCAAATAGTTAGACGCATCACAAATTAATTCAAATTAATTTAAACATGGCTGAGGATGAAGAATTGAGGTTGGAAGTATAGATGTAATGAAATGAGTTGATGAGATTTTCTGAGTAAATCACTATACAAGATAATATACTCCCTCGTGTGAATATTATTGGCTTTTTACTGTTCTGAATTACTACTCACTTACCCCTAGCAGGATAATTGACTATTTTATCTAATAAACTTCTTTGGGACGACAGTTTTGTTGTCAGAGATTCTGGTTATCTTATAGAAGTCCAATTACTAGGGCAGGGAAATTTCTCTACTATAAACGATGTTTTCTTTACATGTAATCCTGGGAAGTAGAGATAGGTTCACAATTTTCAAATCAAAGTACACTCGAAGTGTGGAACTTGTTGCTCTATACCGCTTGTATTTTTGGATGTTTATTAAGCTTAATGTTGCGAATAATGTGGAACATCTAAAGCTCACTATACTATAGAACATTTACGAGACATACGGATCGAGACGGAGGGAATAATTTGCATTCATTTTGTCTATACCTACCTATAAGCCAAACTATACACAGCCATTTCCCCTCATAGAGAAATACTCTTCGTCGTAGTATCCTTCCCATCATACAGCACACCCAATATCTCCAATAAATTCCTCGCAGCTCTCTCCCCTGTCTCAAAAGCTCCATTCACACACCCATTCCCCTCATAGATACAATGTTCGCCCGCAAACTGCAGTCTTTTCCCCTTATGTTCCTCTAATGCATCATACAGAATATACGGATCATCGCCTACCTTTTCTATACTATAACTTCCATACCCTGCTAAAGGATCTCGCGTCCATTGTGTGGTTTCAATGGAAACTAGTTCTGGAACAGGTTTCGACTGATCGATGCGTAAGAGGGAAAATAATGGTTCGAAAAATTCATAGATCGCTGAAGAGGAAGTCATGCTTTCAATATGTTGGGTTAAAGGCTCGCAGATTTGGACGCATAGTTGACTGGATCCGGACATTACATAAAGATTAGCCGTTTCTGTTGCGAAATTGAGGATGGAGAAATCGGATGGAGAGGTTGAGATCGTTGAAGTGCAAGAGGGAGAGGGGTAGAACACAAAATGATCGTTTTCCTTTGCCCAGAAGACGGACGAGAATTCGACAAATACTTTTCCCAAAGCACCGTAGGAGAAAGATTGGATTCCAGCGTGGATTGAGGTGGGAATGGGTGGTGAGAAGGAGATCATATCTCGACGCAGGACTCCAAGTGGGACGGTGACTACCACAGCGTCTGCCCTGAACATTGATGATTCGTTCTCTTTCGTAGAATGGACGAGAATTGAATCATCTTTAGACCCCCATTCGATCTCTCCAACAAGTTCACCCAGACGAATGGTCTCCGGATCATCTAGCAGCGGCCTGGCAGTCCAGTCAATGAACCTGTCATACCCTCCTTTCATATAAAGATTCCTCTCCACGCCAGAATAACACATGAACTTCGCTGATGCCTCCTCCATACTCGCACCTAGCCAAAGCTCAGCCTCTCGAATAGCCTGTGGAGCCCATTTCCGTTCTTCATCCGATAGTAATAAATGCCTATCCACAAATTCCTCCATAAAATCCAAAATACTTCTATCTGGAGCATCCGGATTCTTGCTATAAAACATTTCACAGTGATCCGCGAATTCATCAGCGACTTTCTTAGCCTTAAATTGTGGGCCTCTTAATCCATCTCTTGTATAATACAAGGGTGGTCCGTCATCATACCAGTAATCGATACCCAACTTAGATATCAATTGAGCCAGTTTGTTTTGGGAAGTTTCGTGCATCCAAGCAGCTCCTAAATATAAAGTAAATATACTTTGCTAGATAAGAGGGGGAACAATCTACATTGTATGGTCTAGACGAGAAGTCTTAACCACCACAGACGAAGATATTGCTTTAGGTATATTTACCAATGTCTCTAGGAGCTTCCCCTGGCTTCCGGATCGTATATATTCGTCCTCCTATTCGATTTCGTCCTTCTAAGATGGTTACTTTAACTCCATGTCTTTGGAGGACAGAGCCTGCTCGTAAACCGGCGATTCCTGCTCCCACTACTATCACATGGGGAGTCTTCTGATGTTTGTCGGATTGAGACTTCTCGTTTTCAGATAGTGCGGACATGATTTAGGAAGGCTGGATTGATGATATCTCGGGCACTGTTTGGTTGATGAGGTCTCCAGATGGTGGAAATACTGTTGCCATCCTGACACTGCTTGAAATGGGGGTGACGTGAGATCTGCGTGGCTTCAGAGGGTATTTCGAGAGATAATAGCGTGAGATAATGAAATTTATTGAGAAAATGTGACTATCAATGTATAATATATATAGAATGAAACCTTGGTCAAGTAAATACGCTCTCGGAGGTTAGAAGAAGGAAGCACGAAGGAACAACGAATTATGCGCACAGCCTCGCTGCCTTGCTGCCCAGTCAATTATTAGGTGGGATTCAGGCAACACTCCATATATCGATATAACATTCATAGTTGAAGATGGAATTGAAGATTAAAAATCCGAGCTAGATCAAGCGGCACGTTCTGAGGCCCACAGACATATCTCATCTAAGAGTACAAACTGAAGCGACAAATAACAAAGACAAGCTCTGATTAAGCCTTTTCGTATAAATAACAGTCAGAAGTCTTAAAAATGGCGGGGTACGTATTTCACTCACCTCTAGTCAAGGATTGACGATCAACATCGTTCGATTTAGAGAAGACGTAAAGAAATTCGTTGAACTTAGCCGATTTTTATCTAAACTTTCGTTCTTTTTCTCCTTGGTTCGCATAGATTTACATATTGGGGGACCTATCGTTATGAGCGCCTTCGCCTTGGAATCTTGTATCAATCTTTATTTTGCGGCCTCCTAAAATGAAAAGATGTAACATAATAGAGTACAAGGCATGACTACGCCTGATCATGAATAAGAATACTTCCTCTATGGAAGCTGCTTCGGAATGAACTGGAGATCGCATCAGGTATTCTATTATACTCATGCTCTACAACCGGAACGCCAATCATGATATCCTGCCTTTAAATACCTGCTGTCTTAATTCCCGCTACTCGGTCCACCATGAGGTCCCTTACCACCATCAAGCAATAATTTAGGTTTTATAAACCCTTCATCAAGCTGCTTGAACCACGCCGCGTGATCTTCTGACGTTCCATGTAACAGCTGGCTAATAGCCCCCGAAGCTGTAAGTTGTGGTCCGTCATGATGTGTGCTACCCGACGTGGGGTACGGCGAGCCTAAGTCACCATCATCCGTAGGTGCTGGTCTTCTCTTTGGGGATTGTCTTGCGGCTGGTGGAAGATCGGATGAATCGCTATCGAATTCCTCGTCGCTCGTACTGCCTGTCCTACCGAGTAGGTCTTGTTCACTCTCGTTGTCTCTTCTTCCAGTCGACCCTTTTCGACTGAGACTTAATTGTCTATTATGTGGGCTTGCGTTTCCACTTGCATAACTTCCTCTTTCATTTCCTCGAGCATGGCCATTTCGAGAAAGGCCGTCTAATGGCACTGATCCGCTTCTCCTTGGGTTGTTGCCAAGTCCTCCCCCAGCGTGTTTATAATAATTTGCTCCTGGAACAGCTTCGATATCGAACTCATCGTCACTATCAATTTCCTCAACCACCCCAGTCTTGATACCGAGAATCTCAAGCATTCTGGCCGTCGTTCCACCGAAAATGATGACTGTAAGTACCACAACTACTAAAACGGTGGCTTTTAATGCCCATTCATCGGTACCTGTCATTCCAGCTGCCAAAGCAACCCCTACAGCTCCACGTAATCCAGCCCAGAACAGCATAGCTTGATAGCTATATGGTAATTCGTCCACCACATCCTTCCCCCTCCTCTTTGCCCGGTACCTGATAAACCAATTGATGGCTTTGGAAAGTGGGAAAACAGCGCACCAGCGTGCAATGCAGATTCCAAAGACAGTCACAATGATTAAAAGAGGTTTGAATAGGAGATCCTTTTCGGTGAACAAGGAGAGTCCGAGATAGATGAAGATAAAATTCTCGGAAAATTGAGCCAAGACCGAAAACATCCATTTGGTCGTAAGCTGCGTTTGTCGTGACATATTGTAATATGCGTAATGTTTAAGTGTGATTCCGCAGAAGAGAAGCGTGACAATTCCTATTCATGTAAGAAGTCAATTCAGGAAATATTGTATCGGAACTTACCAGACATGTGCAAGCCATTAGAGAAGAAGTAACTAGCATAGGCAATCAACACAACCAAGCAACTCTCAATCTTAGGAAATCTCCGAACATAGGTATGTTTCAAGACCAATGCCGTAGATATTCCAACAATAACCCCAATCATCAAGCTTCCAAAAAATACGACCAAGAAAATGCCAATACCTTCAAGCAAGCTGATAAAGCTCAAAGTTCCCGCGGCACCGCCTTCCTTGTATCTTTGAGCTGTCTCGAACATGACAATGGCAACAGCGTCATTTAGGATGGATTCACCGAAAATAACGGTATACAACTTTGGGTCGACTTTGTATGTGTTAAATATGGCCAGAATTGTTACAGGATCCGTAGCTGATAATGTGGCCCCAACTGAGATTGCATCGACAAACGTCATATTGACTGATTCGATTGGGAGCCTCGTGTAAAGCCATAATACCAGCCCAAGGACAACTGCTGATATAAAGGTCCCGGCAAATGCAAAGGTCAAAATCGAGCCTATATTCCGAAAGAAGTTTGCCTGATGTAGCTCGTATCCCGAGGCGAGAATAATTGGTGGTAGGAGTAGATTAAAGAAAATCTGCGAATCGAAGCTAACGAGGTCTTGTAATGAAGTTCCGTTGCTGACTCTGATGATCAATCCGATTGTCATACCTATCAAAGCCTTAGTATATGGGATGGAATCTCGAGTAGGCTTTCTGACCAGCAAATATCGAAACAACGGTTTCATGGACTGCCTCCACCTTTTTCTGCTGAAGCATATAACTTGTAAATAATGCCGTTATAATCAGCATTATTAATATAAAGAGCGCCCATGACGAAGATATCTCTTTTTGGGCCTCATTTGGAGCTGGATATCAATTAGCTTTCTTTGGTATTGCTGAGTATTGAATTCCATTCATCCTTACGTGGTTCATCTTCTTCTGACTGCCTCTCTGCAAAGATGGTTAGCTTGTGTGCGGAAACCAGTATCGCAAGATTTGACTGGGAGACTTACTGAGAAGCTCGAAGAGTGTGTTGGCAACTGCCGCAGACATGTTGAAGGCTTGCTGGACTAGGTACAACACTCTATTCGGGAACAGTATTGGATGACTGGTACGTCGCTCAAAGGAGAGCTTGAATTCGGGAAGAGAGAACACATGTATTTGTCGTTGGGGTTTGATGATGCGAAGCTATTGCTTAGGGATTGCGCCAGCTTCAGGTGTACGGCTATCGTCGACCGGACAGATATAGCTCGGGAAGGCGGCAGCCTGCCTCACCTTGTCTTGGCCTGCAGGATGAAGACTTGGATTGAGTGATTTGAGGGGATATCGTAACGTAGAATAAGGTACAGTATAGTAGTAATTGTAAAAGATGAGGATTTATTGGAATGTGTACTTAGTCATAAGGCAGCGGGGGGTTTGTTGCAAGGCTCGAATGGCGTTGGATTCGTTCCTTCCCCAACTTCCATCTTCCCCATTCCCCATAACCAACTTCGTGACTTCCTGACTCAGCTTGCAAGGATTCCGGCCAGCGCAACTTCGAGATGATATTGATCGCCTGCGCCTGCCAACTGACAGTTACTATTCCAATCTGCAGCTTCACAACCAATAGCCAAGGCTTGCCTCCGAACAGCAGGCTTGTGCTCGTGATGATCTGAATCATAAAAACCACGACATTAAATCCCCCTTCCGAAAGAGGAACCCCACATTTACAGCTTTAGAAAGCTACAAATCCCCCCCCGAGTACCTGTGCAGAACCTTCCCAGGTCAAGCCATTGTCGAAAGGAATACACCGAGCACCAGAGCGAGGCTGAATACAATCCGCGAAGCTGGAGGAACGGGGGAGTGTCAGACTTGAAGCATTGTCGGTCAATACTACAATGGCAGAGGATGAACGGGCTACCCCTCGCGGCGAGGAAGCCAAAGGGACCTCGCCCGTCCTGTCTGGCCAGACGATCATACCTCCACATGAAGAGTCACCTTTATTATCACCAGGCAGTGAAGAAGAAGAAGAAGAAGAAGGGCTTATGGGTGGACCGGAGGTGGAAGACGGAGAAGACCACTTTAACGATACAAAAGGTTTTTGGTACATGATACTTTTGACTATCAGTCTGGCAGGGTTACAACTGGCATGGGCAGTGGAATTGTCAAATGGAGCTCCATATATTTTGTCTCTGGGATTGAGCAAGTCGATTATGGCTTTGGTATGGCTTGCAGGGCCTTTATCAGGAGCTTTGGTTCAACCATACGTTGGAATCCTCAGTGATAATTCAAGATCACGGTTTGGGAAACGAAGACCATTCATGATTGCAGGAGCTACTGCGACGATAATCTCTCTGATCATTCTCGCATGGGTCAAGGAAATCGTTGGCGGGTTTTTACGATTGTTTGGAGCAGATGTACAGTCAAATGGGGCCAAAAACACAATCATTACAGTGGCCGTTTTTTTTGTTTATGTCCTAGACTTTTCTATTGCTACTGGTTTGTTTCCCTTCAAGGTCCATTTAGCATTTACTCATACTTTACAGTACAAGCTGGTATCAGAGCATTCATCCTAGACTGTGCCCCAAGTCACCAACAAGGTATGCAGAGCCAAATAATATCTGACCAAGTTAACCATTTGCAGAGGTTGCAAACTCCTATGCCAGTCGTGTTTTGGGTATAGGGAATATCCTCGGATATACTGCTGGCTATGTTGATTTGCCCAAACTCTTACCGTTCCTCGGAAACACTCAATTCAAAGTCCTATGCATAATAGCTAGCATCGGTCTTGGAAGCACAGTTCTCTTAAGTAGCACTACAATTCACGAACGAGACCCTCGTAAAGAACCTCCTCCGCCCAAAGGAAAAGATGGAATTCTCTCCTTCATCAAAAAAATCCTCACCTCAATCAAAAACCTCCCTCCTTTAACCCGGCAAGTCTGCGAAGTAGAATTCCTGGCCTGGATCGGATTCTTCCCTCAACTATTCTATTCTTCTTCCTATATAGCTGACATTTACGTCCAACCATTCCTAAAATCCAACCCCAACATGACGCCCTCGGAGCTCGATATGCTCTACGAAGCCGGCACACGAATCGGCTCTTTCGCCCTGCTAATGTACGCCATCACCTCCCTCTCAACAAACATCCTCCTCCCCTTCTTCATAACCCCTACCTACGACCTCCAACTGCCCTCCTCATCCGCAAAATCCATCCTCTCGCAAGCCTCCCACACTACACGAACATCCCGCTTCCTCTCCAAACTCATTATCCCCTGGCTTACCCTTCGCCGGGCCTGGCTAATCAGCCATCTCATTTTCGCAACCTGCATGTTCTCCACCCTCCTCGCACGTTCCGTCGCCGCAGCCACCACACTCGTAGCACTCATTGGTATTTCGTGGGCGATGACCCTCTGGGCTCCTTTCGCTATGATCAGTGCAGAAGTCAGTAAACGCGATGCTCTCCGTCGAGCCCGTCAATCCACCTCCCCGTCTAACAATGATATCCTAACCATCTACGACGAAGAAGACCAAGCCGGTCTCATCCTCGGAATCCACAACATGTCCGTGTCCACACCCCAACTAATCGCCACAGTAGGGTCAAGTATTGTTTTTAAGTTTTTGCAGAAACCGCGGGGAGTACCGGGAGATAGGAGCTTTCCTGTTGTTATGGCGTTGGGAGGGGTTTTTACATTAGTAGCGGCATGGTTGACGAGTCGGATTAAAGATGAGATTGAGATTGAGGGGTTAGTTGAGGGGGGTGTTGAAGAGGGGCGTGGTGGGGGTAGGCTAGGAACGAGGGATAGGAGGAGTGAACATAGTCAGGCTTTACTAAGGGAAGGGGGCTTGAGTGAGTATTGACTTCATTGGATTGGGGGAGAGGAAGATGAGGGAGATAATGATGGATGTTATGAGATGGGGGAAGAGTAACAACAATACTAGAATATATTGGAACTAAATGCAAGAAGAAAGGAGTGGAATTAAAGGAATTGTAGTAGATAGATATCTATTTTTGTATAACTCGATCGATAGGAATTGTAAATTCTTTTATCTTTCATCCACCTCATTAATTAATCGAAGAGATGAATTTCTCTCGCTATTTATGTTTATCGATATAACTGATGGGAAAATCTATGGGTATAATTTACTCGCCAGTCCAGTCTAAAGTAGTGATTCAGCTAATTTGAATATTAGATACCTACCTACCTTCCTTACCTTCCTACCTAATATATGTTTAATCTTACCACGTTTCGAACGTAAAATATTAGTAGAAAACTTTCATTTCATTTCGTTTTGCTCATATACATTATAAGTTAAAGTAATACTTACGACGGGATACGCGGACGAGAAGCTGAATGTAATAACATTTAAAATTCCCTTGATCTCTTATTACCTAGTCTAACTTATTCTAAACTCAACCTTCAAATATCCCTTAACTAACTATTGCCTCTTCTTCTCCCCCTCTTTCCCCTTTCCCTTCTCAGCTACCCTTTCCTTTTCCCTCACACTACCGTAGCCCTCCTTCCTCCCTACTGCCCACAACACCCAAAGAACCCACAAAAACCCCAGCATTACCACCGCCGCCGTTCCAAATTCCACATATTTACTCCCTTCTATATCTAATACCGGTACTGTTATGCCATTCATCATCTTTTCCCTCCCATTATCCCCTACTCTTTCCCCACTAACCCCTTCCCCCTCCCAACTCCCTCCATCCTTCCCCCCAATCACGGACCCAACAGGGTTCAAATGATAAAAAACAGTATTCTCTCCAAATAGTCCATCATAACCTAGATTTCTTCGGTCAAACGGATTCCCCCCCAGCGGATCTTCCGAAACCGCAGGACAAGCCCAGAAAACCACGGGATAGGGAATTTCAATCTCTAAATATCCTCCCTCCTTTGGTGGGAGATATCGGAGATGCGTTGGTATCTCTGCTGTGAATCCTTTCTCTTCCTTTCCTTTTCGTTTTCCGATATTAGTCGGTGGGGATAAGGAGAGTAAAGCAGATGATCCCCATAAATTCATTGTGTAAGCTGGAGCTTCTAAATCCACGGGGGATGAGATATAATGAAGCGCGGAGAGGTTCTTTGAGGAGAGGAAGAGTGGATCTGAGAAAGGATATTTGTCGATGAATAGTGAACTGGGGAGAGTGAGATATGTGTGTAGGGTACAGTCACTTTCTCCTTCCCATCCCTCTTTTTGAGAATCAGGGGGTATAGCATCCGAAATTGATAATTGTAAAGTAGGATGTAGCCCCGTAGGAAGAAGGAAAGTACTAGAGAAAGTGGAAGAAGAAGGATAATGTCGAGAAGGGAAAGAGAAGAGTGTAGCGGAAGGAGAAAGATCGGCTCCGAGGACGGTGAGGAATCCGCCGAGCGAGATTTCATTCGGTTGGAGTGCTTCTTCGAGGGATAAGAAGCCGACTTCGACGCGGGTGGAGGGGGAAGAAGGCGGGATGGTGATGTTGAGGGAGGAGGAAGTCCATGTTTGGGGTGGGAAATAGGTGGTGAGGGTGAGGGTGTGGGAGATGGTGTCGTAGTCGAGGTCGAGGGAGGAGGCTGAGAGAAGGGATTTTGCACGGGCGAGGCAGGAAGAGGAAGAGCATATTTTATTCGATATATAGGTACTCAGGAGGGAGAGGTCCGAGAGAGGGGAATGGTATTGTGTTGTAGTGGAATGGGAGAAGCGTGTGGAAGGGAGAGTTATGAATGATTCCTGTAGCATCAAACATCAATCATAATTCAAATGGAATAGGTTGGAGGAAGAGATAACATACTTCAGGAGAAACACAATCCAACTCCCCAAATACCTTCTTCAACATAGGACATAGTAAATCCCTATTCTCATTAGTACAGCTCACCTCGCTCTCAAACCTTGCAATGGAAGAAAGACGGAACATACGAAGAACCCTCCCTCAACCCCGTCCAAAAAACATGGAATCCAGGACTCGCCCTCGAAACCAGGGGGCTAATTGTTTCATAGCCCCACGGACTAACCCATCTAATATGTAACTCATGACATTGCTTTAACACCCTATACAACTCTTGTGGTAGCTCATCTAATCCAAACGTAAACTTTTCCTCTTTCGCTGCCTTGACTTCCTTCGTTGAAATACTGTTTTCTGTAATATTCAAGAGTTTGGGATTGATTGAATCCTGGGGTTGCTGTAGGAAAGTTATTCGTTGGCGCATTTTGTATGATATTTGAAGATTGAAGAAGGGAGTTGAAGGCTCGAGTTTTGAGACTTGGAATTGGCACGGCAGTAAATTCAATACCCCTGTTCAAGCGGTGAGACTAGCGCGAGGCTGAGAAGTTCATACTTTCGTTATCCCAACTCCGCCACAAAAATGGAATGATGAAATGCTGTAGTATCGAGGAAAGGTAACAATGGAAATCTGTCTTTAATCACAGCCTCTTTCTCCTTTTCAATGCATCGAGCCATCTCTTTCTAATATCCCTTTTTATAACCTCTCCTTCCTTGAAAAATAAGAGAGCTGCAAACCTCCACCCCAAATCTCGAAAGAAACCAACAGACCGTAAAATGCACATTCTCCCCCTCCCCCTCTCTGTCTTCCTCCTCCTCTCCCCCTCCCTCACAACAACCGCACAAGCAGCACGCTCGCGTCCCCGCGATGCCATCCTCCTCTCCTCCGTACAATCTCTCACTCTTCGCTCTAACGCACGAACATCCCACCGCCGCGTCTCTGCCATCCCCCAATTAACCTGCGTCGGACCAGCATGTAAACACTACACCGTATCAGTGATGAACTGCAGGAATATGGGAGCTTCGTATTCTCCAGAGGATATTGAATGGGCCTGTAGTGCAGAACTGCCGGAGCAGTTTAAACTGGGAAGTACGGAGGTGTGTATCTTTTGGATCTTCTTCCCTTCATATCTCTGTGCTTGCTCTAGTTATGGGTTCGGAACAGGCATGAGATTCTGCAAAGGAATTCTCTATTCCCAAACGAAAGAGCCATCTTCTCCCCCTTTTCTACTGATCTCAGAACCCCCCCCTTCCAAACTCCAGACCAACCAACAACTAATCCCCTTACCTTCCTCACAGGTAATCTGCGAAGGCTACGATTCCCCCTCCGACGAATACATCTTAAAAGGCAGTTGCGGCGTCGAATACCGCCTTCTTCTCACCTCAGCCGGCGAAGATGTCTACGGCAAAGAATCCAAAGAATGGGGAAACACAGTCTTAACCATCCTCTTCTGGATATTCTTCCTCGCCATCCTCCTCCTAATCCTTAACGCCGCCCGGAACTTCTTCCCTGGTGGAGGATGGAACGACCCCCCACCGCCTTACGATGACACTTTTGGCTCTTCCTCTAGTAGGAGAGGATACGGAACGGGATATGGTTATGGAAGAACAAATTACAGTGGAGGATGGAGACCTGGATTTTGGAGTGGTGCTGCGGCGGGAGGGGCGGCTGGTTATGCGGCTGGGAGGGCGACGGCAGGCAGAAATGGACAGAGGAGTGAGTGGGGAAGTACAAGGGCTGATAGGAGGGGAAGTGGAGGAGGCAGTGGGAGTGGGAGTGGGACGACGAGTACTAGTACTGGGTTTGGAGGGACGACCAGAAGGTGATTGGTGGAATGTGATGGTGGTTTTATATCTTCTCATTATGAATCATGTCAGCAAAAATAAGATTCTTCATCCGTCCAGGAGTAATTGATTTCTTATATATATTCTGAGTTTTCCCTACCCAGGGTGACACATACAGCGTTTAGTAAGGTTAGACAAAAGGTTATGAAGCGTCATTTCTCTCTCCAATCTGAGGGACTCCTTATAATCCTTCTTAATGCCCTCCTTCTTCTCTTCCCCCTTTCTCAATATGAAGAAAGATAAGCCCAACTTGAAAAGTATAGAAGAACGGGACATTTCAACCAACCCCCTCTCCCACTCCCGCACAAAAGCTAAAAACAAAAAACAAAAAACAAAACAAAAACAAAAACAAGACTACTATAAAACTATAAAAGAAGATAATAACCTATCTCCTCCCCATACTTTACATAGCACTCTAGATCTAACGTCCATCCCTCAGCAATCCCTACTGCCCAAGCCTATCCATACCATCCCATCCACCTAGGATTTAGCTTCAAGCTACACATGCAATCCTTAGGTTTAATAATTATGTGCTCTGTCCAGTATTGATCAGCACCTATGCTCTGCCCTTCCTGCTCTCCTCTCTCTCTCTCTCACACACACACACTCTCTCTAGAAACCTATGCTCATCATCGCTAAGATAGAGGTGAGTATATGCTTCAGTAGTAACTAACTATTCGCTCTACATTTTCTCATCCATCCATCACTAAAACATGTCACATCATTAAAACTACAAGGCGAAAGCAAGAATGAGAGAACGATCAACAGTAATGTCATGCCGCAAAAAAATTGCTCATTTGGTATATTTCTAGCGCTACAAACAATCACTGCTGTCATTGCTAACGTACCTAATTTGGGCTTTTCTTCCAGAAGAAGAAAACAGTATAGCCATCCACCACCCATTCGATGAAATCTCATTTTAAAGTAGAGTGAAGAAGAAAAAACTAGTTTTTGTACATGGGAGGTGAACTCGTGAGCAAAAGCAAGCGAAGAAAAAAAAGCCATTAACCTGATCTTATGCAATCATCATACAACAGCCCTGTTTGGCTTTCCCGCAAACGCCGTTAGAAATAACAAATCGTAGGTAATCCCCTAATCCAAACAAGTTCGAGATGATGAGTTCTGGCGAGCTAGAAGATGAGAAGATCACATGTGAGCGGTCATAACGTCCATTTTGTCGAAAGATTTCGCGCAATTGGGACATTTTCTCATGCGGTTGGAGATTCGATCTTCTACGCAGTCCTTGCAGAAGAGATGGCCGCAAGTCTTAAGAATGGTGTTTTTGAAGTTCGTTCGACAGATGGTGCATAGTGCAAGAGTCTATCATATGTTAGCGGGACCCAAAGCATCAATCACCTATCACTTACCCTGAGCATTTCTTCCTCTCCTGATTGATTGCTCAAACTCTTGTGCTTCCACATGTCTCTATCCTTCTGGGCTTGCTCATACCTCACCCGAACCTGCTCCAATTCGAGTTCGATGGATTTTATCCGTTGCTTAGTGTTGGAGTTTGCTGAGTCCTTCAATTTTAACAAATTGGTGAGCTCCGTGACTTGATTTTTAAGCGTCTCCATTTTGCTAGTAGCGTCCCGGCTCGATGCCTCTAGTTTTTTGTTGTCTGCCACGATACTAATGTTCACCTGTCTCAACTCACTCAGCTGCTTCTCGAGGTTGCTCAACAGAGTACGGTTCGAGGTTTCCACATCTTTGAGTTGCGAAATAATTTCCGAGCTTTTCGAATTCTGCGTCCTTAAAGCCCTCACTTCTCCAATACGGGTATCCATATCCTTTCTCGCAGCAAAGTATTTCTGATCTGCCTTGGCCTTTTCTGCCGCTAGAACCTGAACTCTTTCCTCCAAAGCAGTAAAGTCCATAACTTTCTTGCTTGACAATGCTTGTACACGTTTGTAGGCATTCTGAAGGGCAGGCATCTCTTTGTTTATCGATTCAAAAGCTTGTTGCAAAGCCTCATACTTTTGTCTAAGTTCTTCAATGCCCAACGAATCCACATCAGATCTTGGTGTTGGCGCACAAGACTTCTCTTCGGCTTGAGATCTGATACGCTCTACTTCCAGCTCTAGTGATGCAATTCTATTATCCTTAGCGCCTACAAGTTCTTTCATATGCTCCAATGCTGAATGCTCTTGCTCTTGAGAGCCTTTTCGCACGTTCAGGTCCGCAAGTAATTCGTCTCGAGTAGACCGAATTCGTGTAAGGTCGGCATCAATTCGTTGTATTTGGCTCTCCAGCTCTCCAGTAAGTATCTCTGATTCATTCTCGATTCGGGTTCTGTATGCGGTTCGTTCGGCTTGGTACTTCTCGGCCTCTTCCCGTAATTGAATATTTGTTGCCTCGAGATGATTAATTCGTTTAATAATGTCCTCATGCTGGGTCCGGAATTGCTTAAAGAGTTCAGTGCGAGCGTAATCATCCTCGGTCAAGTTGGCGAACTTTGTGCTAGCAGCTGTGAGTTGTTCTGTTAAGGTTTTGTTCTCCAGCATGACTGATTCGAGTTGCTCTTTTTGCTTGGCGACGACTGCAGCAGCCTCCTTGTATGCCGATTGGGACGCTTCTATTTCCTCTGATATGCCATTGGTCATTTCAACATCGCCATTCTCGTTACCACTAATTCCACTACCAGCGCTGTTTCCTGTACCAGCAATAGCTTGTTGCTCGATCTTAGCCACAGCGGAACTTCTTGCTCTCTCTAAGCGCTTCTCGGATTTGAGGTAGCGCAGGGACGCAGTTTCAAGGCGCTCACTTAGCTCTTCCTTTTCTGTACGTAACCTATCAACCTTGGCCATATATTCCTTCTGGGAAGCTAACAGTTTTGTAAATTTTGCTTGTAAGTCTTCAAGATCGGGTGCTGGTTTGCCACGGGAGTTGGTAACATTGCTGAAAATTGTTGACAGTGTGGACTTTATTTCTTTGCTCTTCGCCGCAAGACGCTGTGAAAAATCTTCGATACTCTTAAAATGTAATGCGGTGGGGAAAGATGCTATCGAGGATCAGCGTGAATATAAGTACGAGGGGGAGGGGCCGAACATTCTAAACTATCTGGCGCAGGTAATTCATCTTGTGCAAGGAGTCTAACTTCGTCCAGTAACTGTTGAGCCGTAAGCATCTATTCCAAATATGTGATATGGATAGTCATACCTGTGACCACCATCCATCAACAACGCGCAGATGATCATCATGATCGGTCGACTTTTTTTGAATATCCTTCAATTGAGCTTCTAATAACCCTTTCTCCTTTTTGTACTCGAGCATTTGTCGATAGATCGCGTCTTTCTGAAATTTCTGTAAGGTGATATATCTGTCAGCATACCATCCAAGCTGACCTATTCTTGTGTTCGAGGGGGGAAAGGTAGATTGACTGTGAATTGAGGATCTGTTGTAGAGTTGTGACATGGGGGGGAGACGAAGGTCTACAGGCTAAGCAAGCTGTCGACAGCAAGCTGCGCATTAGCAACAGCCATATAGATCACAGAGCAGCCTCCAGACTCTTAGACGATGCTGAGATAATGCGAACACAAGAGAGCAATGGTGGGGGAATGTGTGTGAAGACAGGACAGGATGTTCTCAGTTGTCGTGACACTTACCTCGAGGTCATCTTTCCATGGCATGTCAGCGTCGGCAGAAGCCTTACTGCCACCATTGACGGCTTGTCTCTTTGTTGGCGGGGCGAGATCATCAGCGTTCTGGCCGGCTGGCCTCTTCCTATCCTCCATCTTGATGAAGGAAGGGAGAGTGGCTGATGTTGCTATTGGCATCATCAGAATGAGAAGTTGCAGAGGCTCATAGATTGCGATAAGGCGAGAACGATGTAAAGAGAGATGCGCCTTGAAGAGTAGAATATGATAGACAGACTGATGATGGGAGAAATGAGGGTTGTAGATCGTAGCGACCGGTGATTGTGATTGTTGTTGTTGTTGAAGTTGCTGATTGAAGACTTCGCCTTTTTGAATGAAGATTGAAAGATTGAAGTTGAATCTTCGCCAAAGTCGTTCAGTTCTGATTGGTTGATAAGACAGTTTAAGTGGGGCAGCGAATTTGGTGACGATCAAGTCCGACCAATTTAATCAAACTCCAACAATAGATAATGTATTATCGAGTCACAACAGCATCTTCCAACTTACCTACATATTCGAACCACCAACCTGAATAATGCTTCAATTGCTTCGCCTTTTACCTTTTACGAGCTATGAGAATTAAATACCGGCAAGATGAGTTCTATGTTAAATAAAGGAAAGAAATCTTTCAAGCCAAACGCCCCGCGCAGAAGAACAGCTGCACCTGCACCACCATCCATTCAATCTTCAACAACTCCAAGTGTTGAACCTCAATCCCAGAGCAATGAAGCGGGGTCGCAGACTCAGACTCCTACTCCAAGTATTCCACCTTTAATTTCTAGCGATGTTACTCGCGATCCAATACCACAACAAATTCAAATTACCCCGCCATCGACTCAAGAACCCGATCCTACACCCACTTCAGATAAAAATGTGTCTACGGGTGACGCGGGTCTAGGGAGGAAGGAGACAAAGAATAGGGGGGCCGAAAGCGGCTCAGGTCAACCTCCCTCCAAGACTCGAAGATTAAGATTAGACTATCCATCTGAAGATGTCCAATCAACCTCTGCGCCAGTTACTATCGCCAGCGCGAGTAATCAGGCTCATTCTACAGTCGAAAATGCACCTTCATCTGTATCTGAAACGGGTCTGAAGAGGAAGGCGACTGATGACAAAGAAAGTGATGAAGGACCAAGCCAGCCTGCTTCCAAAGTTCGCAGGTTATCTCAACCACCTGAGGATGTGCAATCATCAGAGAACAACTCTATAACAGTCACTGTCTCGAGCGGAAGAACCACAGCACCTGCCACGGATGAGCAACCAGGAGTATCAAGTTCGTCAAATACGAATATTCATGTCTCTAATCCTCCACCAAAACAATCAGATACAAGACTGCTCGCACCCGCCGCGACCAAAGCAGACCTGCATCATGATCCGGCTGCAAGCACGAATGAGAATCCCGTCGAAACTCAACCTCCCCTAGAAGAAATCATTACTCCAAACGCAACTAATGGAGCCATTCAAGAAACCTCTATACCCCAAAACATGCAACAGTCAGCAGATGCACTAAACACAGTGCCCATAGTTGCCGACCAACCCGCAGGCCATTCAACACCTTCAACTTCCGCAGACAACGATACTTCAGGCGCCGAGGAAACAGATGGAGACGATGGATTTGAAGGAGATGCAGCTGGATTGGTTGAGATTAGTGCCGATTTACAGGAATCATTGGGAGTTGAAGGTGATGAGGATGGAACCCCAGCACTAGGATCGAGTACAGGAGGAACTTCAACTGAAGGAGCAGCCGCAGGAGCAAAATCCAAGAAGAAATGTCCAACAAAACGAAAGAATGCTCGAGGTAGTGATCTTCGTGCGGAAGTCGAGATTCAACTCAATAGACCACGTCGTCCTCAGGGTCAAAAGCGACCTCGCAAGAAGAGGGACGGTGAAGCTAGAAAAAAAGCGAAGCGTGCTGAAACTCCAGAAGGTGCATCAGATGATGAAGTTGATCCTACTACAATGAAGATGGTAGATCTTTGCAAAGATATTCGAATTGGAAAGAAGTTCAGTAAGCATGATGAAATTAAGAAGCGGTTATCAGAAAAGAAAAGACAAGACAAGCTTGCAAGGAATCCAGAAGCTGCAGCTGTACTCGACAGCCTCGTAGGAGCAGATGGTGAAGGAGAAACCCCCGATGGGGAAGCTCCAGCAGCAAACCACGGGGGTCCACAATTACGAGTCGTTGATGGCCACGTCGTCATCGACGAGAGCTCTTTACAAGTTGATCGACACGCACGAGCACAAGCCGATAGAGAAGTGTTGGAAGAAATCGAAGAAAACGAGTTTTCACGGGCCATCACATCCGCAACATACCTGAAGCGCGAAAAAGTCCAGCGTTGGGATGATGCCTCGACTGAATTATTCTACACCGGTTTACGCCAATTCGGTACAGCATTCGAGATGATTGCCGATATGTTTCCCAATCGAAACAGACGACAAGTCAAACTAAAATTCAACAAAGAAGAGCGAGCCAACCCAACCAAAATCAACCGCGCCCTTACAGGGCAAAAAGAAGCCATTGACGTGGAAGAATACGAATCTCTGACTGGCAAAAAATACGAAGCAGTAGATGATATCAAAGCACAACAAGAGCGAATCGAAGCAGAACAAGAAGCCGAAGAAGCTTCTCGTGTAGCGGAAATAGCAGCAAGTGATAAATCGAAGAAACAGAAGATTGCGGAACAAACGGCAGCTGCGAGGAAGTTGTTGGATAGTGTAGATGATAATGAGGGACCGGAGAAGGAGAATGAGACGCAGAACCAGATGCAAGGAGGGAAGAAATCGAGGAAGAAGGCGGCGCCCAAAGTGTCGAGGAAGAAGAATCCACATATGAGTGGGCCGGTTGATGATACGGTGGAGATTTTGGGGATAATTGACTGATTAATTTACTAGATTTGGGGAGATGGCGTCTATATGAGAACTGGGAGAGCGTGTGGTTACTTAAAATGGCGTACATTGAGATTTTTGGGAAAGCGTGTGATGCTTGAAATGGCGTACATTGAGACTTTTGGGAAAGCGTGTGATGCTTGAAATGGCGTACAATACATGGTGAACTGAGATTTGGCGGAGTGTGTGATTATTGGCGTACAGATAAAGGAAGGCATGGCAACTACAGGCATGTATTTACATTGGAGTTCCGGCCTGGTTGATATACCCATTGAACTGAACTGACGAATATTTGATTTATGATCTGTATAGCATTTTTACTCTGGCTCTACTGCGTCCCCCAGAAGATCTTAAGAGGAAAGATAAATAAATACCACCGTAAATTTAAAACCTAAAGACTAGTCCATTTGATCTGTGATCTATATGGTAAGCTTTTCTCACTCTCATTCTATTCCATAAGAACTTGAGATTTTGAGAGAGAAGATACAGATTAGAAAGGGATTGCGGTTCATATATCCTTTCCTTCTCTCTCTTTTTCTCTTCTGGAGGAGATTTAAGTATTTATTTATTAATATCACTCTCATTCTCATTCCCAACTTCTCTCCGTTAAAAATTAAATTCATTATGCATTCCCCTTAACAACAGCACCCAACGAATTCTTTCCTTCCTATTATTAGATCAAATCAATTTATATAATGTAATCTTAACTAGAGCCGTTCTCAGTATTCCTCCTTCCTGCATTGAAATCCATCTCTCCCCTCTCCCAATTGCACCATCCCCATCCCTATTCCCATTCCCGTCGCCTTAGAATCAAAAATCAAACACCCAGATCACTGAAAATCTCCTTCACAATCCTACCGCTCTTTTTCAACCACCTCTTCTGCCCGCCTTCGTAATCCACATATGTTACTCCGAATCTCCTGTTTCCAGTCCGTTCCATATTAGTATATATATAAACCTCTCCGTCCATCATCCATCTACTAGTTCTTACTTTCAAGGGGAGAGGGAAGTGGGATGGGAAGGGGAGGGGAGGGGAATTAGGGGAGTGGGGAAGACGAAAGGGGAAAGGTGAATGAAAAGGAGGAAACAAACGTCTCGTAACCCTCCGCCCACTCAAAATTATCCATCAAACTCCAGGCCAGATAGCCACGGGCATCTACTCCTTCTTTTACTGCTTTTGCTCTGTTTTTTGGGGAGGACAATGTTAATAGGTATGTGATTGGGAGTGTGATAAAATGGAGGGGAGGGGAGAAGAGGGGAAAATGGAAAGGTAAAGGAGGGGATATGGAAGGAAGTGTAGATGGGAGATGTGGATATAAAAAATAAATAAAAAACTCACAAAGACGCAATATATCCCCTGAAATACTGACATCTAAACTCATCCTCTAGTATCTCCTCTCTGGACAAATCATTTTCCCCTTTCAAACTCGTCCCATTCTCAGTCACGTAAATAATCGGTTTTCCATACCTCTCACTAATCCATTTCAGTAATTCGTAAAATCCATTGGGGTTTGGACGCAGCCAGAAGGATTGTGTTTCTGGACCGATTACTTCGCCGCTTTTTGAGATGAAGAGGGTCGAGAGGTTGCCCAGGAAATCTTCTGGTTCCTGGCAGTGAAATGTGTTAGCTAAAACCCCGAATTCCCTCTCCCCATTTTACAAGAGGAAAGGAAAGAAAGTCTCTCTCTCTCTCTATCCCAAAGAAATAAACCCCCCTCTCCAACAAAGAAAAAAACATACTGGTTCACCCTCACGATGCCGAATAAAATTCGCCGTATAATGATTCATGCCATAAAAGTCATTACTACCCAACACCAGCTTCCTCTCTTCATCAGTCCATTTGGGTAACCGATCACCTAATTGGGAAATCATGGAGGCAGGGTAAGAGCCGAAATAGATTGGGTCTGCGAACCAGGAAATGGAGAATTCGAGTTTGCGTTGAGCGGCTGCGATGTCGAAGGCGGATGTTGGGTCCCAGGGGTAGACTGCATCTCCTTTTTATTTTTGTTAGTATCGTTTATTTCTTTTTGTGTGATGGGGAGGGAGTTAGAATGAGAAAGGAATGGATAAAAGGAGGAAGGGGAGGGACGAAAATGGTGTAGAGAAAAAAAAAGGGGGAAAGAAAAGGAAAAATACCATTAAGAGTGATACCAATAATACCACCATCTCTCGGCTTGAATTCCTCTCTATAAATCTTCACCGCCGTCCCATGAGCAAGCAGCAGATTATGTCCCACGATCCAACATTCCCTACTACTATCCCCTTCTGCACTTTTCGACCTATCACTCCTATATTTCCCACCATTGCGTCAGTACCTGCTTCGTCCTTGCCCATTCCTTAAAAGAACTCCTATTCCGTGAAGCACTCGCTTCAACATCAAGGAACACAAGATATTAAAGAAATACTCACGTCCTCCCCGGCGCAAACAACCCAGTATTATACCCCAAAACGCTCGAACACCAGGGTTCGTTAAACGTAATCCAGTGTTTCACTCTCGGAAAGGCCTCAAACAAAACCTTCGCATAATGTCCAAAATCCTGCACGAATTCCTCTTTATTGAGAAGACCGCCATAGCGTTTATCCAAAGCATCGGGTAAGTCCCAATGGAAGAGTGTTACGAAGGGAGTTATGCTTGCGGCAAGGAGGGAATCGATGAATGTTTTGTAGAAATCTATTCTGTGAGAATATTGAGTTATTGTTTTTAAGTTATCTTGGATGGGGGGGAGAAGGAGGGAAATAAAGGGGTTGAAGGCTGAAGGCTGAAGGGGATGATGGGAGGGAATGGATATAGATATGGATAGGGATGGGTAGCATACCCCTTTTGGTTAATAGGGTCATCTCTCCCCCCAAGAGGAATAATACGGCTCCAGGAAATGGAGAATCGGTATGCCTTAGCACCAGTTTGTTTGAGGAGTTCGATATCTTCTGGAGCGCGATTGTAGGAATCACATGCCACTGTTTATGATCAACTGGTTGCTTTTATTGCGACATCTTTTAGGAAGAACAGTGGAAGGAATCTCTCTCTTGTAACTTCTTGCTTACAAGAGAGACGGAGAGACAGAGAGAGAGAGAGAAACTAAGAGGAGGAGAATTAGAGATGAGGGAAGAAAAGACAAACCAGCGCCCGAAGAACCATCGGCAATTTTGCCCGGGATGGCACAGAATGTATCCCAGATTGAGGGACCACGACCATCGGCTGTGGGGGCGCCTTCGATTTGGTATCTTTTGATTTTGAATGAAGACGTCAGCTGTTGTAGGAAAATGTGGGAAATAGGGGAAGAGAATGGGGAGAAATACGCAGCAGTAGCAAAACCCCAGAGGAAATCTTTTGGTAGGATAGCTGTAGATTCTGCCATGGTGATGTATGAATCTTTAGATTAATTGAAACAGTTGGGTAATTGAGCAATCCGAAGTGATTAAACAAGAAGCACCCTCAACTAGAGGGGTCCTAGATATATAAGGTATTCCTTCTTCCGGAGGTTGCTCAGCAGGGCAGTAATAAGGCATATAAGATGACAAAGTATACCGCAAAAGCAATGAATTCAAAACAGCCTTCGGACCGTAAACACCGAATTAAAATGCCTCCTGATCGATCTAATGTTCCCAAAAGTTATGCGGGTAAGGAGGCAAGACAAGTAGAACTTTGGTAAGGGCGGGGTAAGAGGTAGGGGGGGGCTTTTATTTATATAAATCATTTCTCTCACATCTAATAATTATACGCGGCAATAACTAGCAATCTCTTAAACAAAGAGGCTCTGCGGCGATTTACAGGACTTCTCAAAAAGGAGAACGAAAAGACTGCGCTAACTGCAATGAAACTAAAGCATGGAATATAGGTTAATGGCAGATCCATCATATGAAAGAATGCAGGAGCGCTGGAAGATAATTTGTAAACATAACAATGGGAGGAATAGGTTGACGCTAGAGTATTTTATGGTGTTTTATATATAATAACACATAACCAGATTTTTTTATATAATTAGCTTCTATTTTATATAAAATACTTTGAGGTGAGGAGGGATTGAGTGGAGTGAGATGGAATTGCGGACCGTTCTCCCGCTTTAAACACCAAATCACCTATCATCCCTTCACATACCCAGGCCGAAGATCGCATGTCGTTGATCTGAATGGGGGAAAGGAAAGAGAATGGTTGAAAGGAGAGGAGGAAGCATATGTATGATATTATGTTATTGTACAGCGAAACAGGTAACTATCTAAGTGTGAAATGGCGGTCTTTTGGCTCCATTACAATATATAATTTGGCCCCATCTTCCTCTCAGTCTTTCTTTTTGCTCGTTGTGTATTGTAAAGCTAAGTCTTCTCTTTCTTCCCTTTCTCGGAAAAAGAGAAATGTGACGAAAAGAGCGACACATCCCCCCCAATATCTCCCAAGCATTTCGAGCCATAGTAAAGCCAGTACTATCTATGCCATCCATGATTAATATCTGAATTTGTAACTTTCCATATCTCTGTACCATCCCTCTGAACTCACCAAACACTGCACGCCTCATATTAGTTCTCCTTCATCGTGGCATCCTCCTCCCCAACCGCCTCATCCAACTTCCTCTTTCCTCCCGCCATCCCCTCGCTCCCCTCGTCAGTCCCAGTCCACTCCACAACCTCCCACTCAACACTCCACCTGCCGCTTTTCTGCCCTCCTCTACTTCTCCTCATCTTCCCCAATCTACTGCCTTCCACCAATTCTTCAAACCACGGCAATCCCTCATTCACCTGCACACTCACATCCCTAATTTTCTCTTTATCACTTTCAGAATCAGAGAGCGCTTCGCGGGGTAATAAGCCGAGGTCTTCGAGATTTCGGAGGTCGCTGAGGGAGAGGGAGCCTAGAGCAAGAGATATGTAGTCTGCGTGGGAAGGTGGAGAGTCTGTCCACTGTTATTTTATCACTGGATTAGCTTTTATCTACCAATGCACAATCCAAAGACGCCTTGAATGTCTTCGCCATCCAAGATAGAGAAAAACAAGGGAAGGAACATACAGAACTAATCATCGTCCCACAAAATCCACAGAATCCCCTCTTCACACTCCCTCCCCCCTCTCGAGTATTATTCGTCTCATAAACCCGCCTGATAGAATTATGTGTTTCGTCGCCGAAATAGGCATATGTGGTCGAGGAATACCAGGCTAGAGGGATACGGAGCCAGGCACTGAGGGGAGAGGAACCTGGATCTCTTAGTTGAATGGAGGGATGGAGGGGAAAGGAGGATAGGAAGGTGGGGGGTGGAAGAAAGAGGGGAATGTGAGAAAGGGGAACGAATACGTTGGGAATGAGAACTATCGAAGAATACGCGGCAGATTTGGGGGAAGGTTGATGTGCTGTCGGAGGGGATTTGAATGGTGTAGCGGTTTCTGCCGCAAGAACAGCCTCCTGTTAGGAGACGGTTCATTTTTAGATTGTGTTATGTAGAGAGTTATTATCGGAGAGAGTTTGTCGCAGATCCGGAAACGGTAGAGAACAGTGATTAATTGAGCAGGCAGTTGATGATGTTGTTGTAGGAAGAGGCAAGGGAGAGGTCAAACTGGCGGGGTTGGAAGAAATCCCCTCGCTTCGGATTGGCCGAGAAGGTGGTGTGACTTTAGAATAGCTTTTAAAGATTGAAGTTAATATTTGATCTAGGTTAATATATTTTCAAGTAAGTAAGCTTTTCATTATTCAATAAAAATACTGCAGTAAAGAGTAAATTTCATCGATTTCAAGATTCGCTTTTGAGGACAATAATCACATCATGCATCAGCCAAGACATAAGATAGAGTAGATATTACTATTAAAATCTACTTCGTAAGGACCGTATCTCGTCATTTTAAAAATGAATCCCCAAAAAGAAAGACGCCATCCTGTCATGCAAAAGAATTCAATCTAAACCCCCAGCCGGCGCTATGCAGGAACACAATAAAAACAAAAACAAGTCTTGCCCCTTTCAATCTTCTAAACCTCAATCAAACCAGGCCCAGCAACAGTCGCAAAAGCAACAGCATCCGCGTTCGCAAAGTTGGCATTGAGACCACCAGTCGTAAGGGCAGCATATGAAAGTCCATTTCCAAATGTAGGATTGTTGTAGGGGAAGTTGGCTGTGAAGCTCAAGACATTATTGGATACAGATGTACCGTTGATGGCAACAGTAATAGGTGCGTTTTGCTGGTTGACATAGGTCAATGAGAGGGCAGAAGCATAGTTAGGTCCGTATGTAGAGGTGATATTGGGAGTGAGCGCCACACTGAATTGGAGAAGCTGAGCCTTTGGATCTGGAGTAGAGTTGAGGACTGTGAGAGGCGGGAGGATGGGGAAACCGGTGAATGTGAGGTTGCCGGCGTCGCAGGAGTCTTGGCCATCAATGACGTTATCGAGGAGGATGGAAAGAAGCCAGACAGGTGTACCGGCTGTGAGGAAGGGGAGATTGGCGGCGAGCTTGCCTTCCATGATGTGGTAAAGTCCTTCTTGTTCGGCCTCATTGCCAATGACTGCTCCAATGCCGGTTATCAAAGAAGAATCATTGTTCTCAGCTAGTCTTAGTTGAATGTTTGCCAGGACACCAAGGGAGACATCGGTGAATGTAGCAGCGAAAGAAATAGCCTCGTCAAAGGTAGTCACGGGGAAATTGTATGCGCAAGGAACGATTTTGGAGTTTCCAAGAGCACCGTTGACTTTTGTTTCGTGGAGCTTTTCCGTAGCCAGAATAGCGCCTAAGTTGTCCTGGACGATGTCTCGCTCGAATTCATCGACCCAGGAATTGAAACCGTCCACTTTGTTGGTGATATTGGCGATAAACTCGGTGTAGAAAGCTACTTCTGCTAATTCGTTGGTGGCGAGGAGTGCGAGGAGGCGTTTTGAGGCGTCCGAAGGACCAGCTGCAGCTCTACACAGGATTGGAATCAGTATTGCTAGAGGATGGTGAGACGGTGGTACTTACGGTGCGTTTGGTGGAGCGACAGGAGCAATGGGCAGAGTTCCTTGTGCCAAAGCCTCGATATCGGCGACCTTGTCGGTAAATGGGAAACCATCATCGGTAGGAAATTTGAATGGAACAGCAGAAACGAGGCACGAAAAGCCCAAGAAGAAGGCTGCGGCGGTCTTGGAATGCATTTTGATGGATATTGTCATGGAAGTGGAAGGATCAAATAGAGTTGAAGTAGCAGTCAAGGGAAGAGGACAGATGTGAAGTGACTGTGAGGAGATAATAAGGAGATAGTTGAATGGAGATGTGGCTGGAGAGTTGAGGAGTGAATTGAGATGGGATGAAAGGCACATGCAGTCATATTTATATAAATGAATAACATTCCCATTCTCACGTATCCTATCCCGATCCCGGGCATCCGATATTCGAATGGCTGCAGCTGCAGCCAGTTAGTTTTCAGTTTGGGCTCTCCGGAGTCAGAACATTAGATTATTTTGGGTGGATGACTGCATGTTGCCGTGGTAAGATGCCAAAACCCGCGTGGAAAACGCTATTGATGGATTGATGGTTGATGATGGCGCATGCGGAAGGATTAAGAATAGATTGACCGTGCAGACTGCTTACGGAATAGACGCCGTGTACAAGGTCTCTGTATGGTTGAAATGCTTCGTGGGCGGTTACGAAGGATTTGGCGGTCTAAGACACTAGGACGGATTGGTCTTCAACCCTTGCATTGTGTTCTACAAACGACACAGCCGCCGCCTTGAATAACCAGCCACACATGTTTTCACGCACCGTTGCACTGCCCCGCGACGCGGAACTATTTTCGAAAGGATGCATCTGTTTGTTGTCTTGGCAGCCAATGTTTGGTTGTTTCCATCAGAGACGTGAGATAGCCGACGGTCAGAACTTTGAGCTTAACATCTACACCTACTCAATCAGCTATTACCAATCCGTTGACCACGGGTCTCTGATGTTGCAGGAATAGCAGGAATAGATGAAGATCGGTTTCAGAGTAGAAAGGAAGTGCAGTTGAACTGCAGAATCAAACAAGGGGCTCAATGACGAAAGTCTCCGGCAGTTGGGATAGAGACACGTTTCCGAACAACCCGATGCCTCGTCTCCCCAACATTTGACAGGGCTGAGCTGGATGTGCGGTGAGTTGGTCAAGTGAGCCTTGGCCTTGGGAGGATTCCGGGAAGTCATTATTCCGGAGACTTTGAAGCTTGTCTCTTTTATGATGACCCAGTAAGCACTTGTCCTTGGGCCTTTCAATATCGAAGCCCATCATCAAGCGTGGAAATTGCATCACCTCACTGGGCTCGTCGCACTCGACCAGGGAACTATACATCCTTTTGATGCTCCGGCGCATGCACTTGCGCGCATTGTTCATTTCAATTATCAATTTTCAGGTAATGACATTCGTTTGAGGGCTTTATCCATCCGTTGAACCCGTTGCCGACGCTGGTCCTTTCCCTTTTACGGTCTCTGCAGGCACTCCGAAAAATGAGAAGTCTCTCGTGTGGATCAGAGCACCTGTAAGCTACTATCCGTTGGCTCGTCCCCGCTCTCGTAGCTCGAGCGGATAAAGCAAGCGAAGTACATCTCACGGCATCTAGGCTAATGCATCATCTCACTGCTATTGAACGGCTTTTGAATACCCGGATACAGCCACATGTGAAGTCATCCTGCTCCCTGTGAAGGAGCAGGATAAGATGACCACCACGTGCAATAGTTGATTTGCCATAAGCAGAGCGAGCGGCACGAGAATAGTCACTCTTCCTGCTCGATTTAGCTTGTTGGTGTCTATGCTTGCTCGGCTGGTTCAGGTACACTCGTTGTCTTGAGAAAATATATTGCGGCACAAGTAGGTCTCAAAATTACATAGCCGTTGGGAAGTCCCACTTCTTTTGTCTAGTACATTTACCATTCCCGCCGTGGCAAGAAACGAGTGCTTTGCCTTCCTCTGAAGGAAGAACGGATGTCTCTTTTCCGATTTTTCAGCTCGTTGAGGCAGAAACTCGATCTCATTCCGCAGGGGCCCAAAGTTTTTGAGTGGCCTCCGAACGATTATAGAAAGTATTCTTGTCGTAACGCCGCTGCAGTGTAGCGAGATGTTCAAGCCTAGTAATGTGCGTGCAAACTTTAAATCTACTTGAAATCGATCGCGAAAGAATCAACTATTTACCCAGAGACTGTTAGCTACACCTGTTTACATCTGCACACTATTCTGGAGACTCCAGAACTAGCCATTGCAGGCAAGAATTAGACATGGTTTAGACATGGTGTCGTTGTCAGAAAATCAGTAATCATTGAAAATGGAAGTCCATGAAATCTGCACTCTTTCCAAGATTTATTTTTCGCGACCCCATTCATCCATATTTTCGTCTCCGTTCCAAGAAATCAAAGTTTTCATTTCTCGGTCTACATAAATACCCCAAGCATCACTACCTAATTCCCAATTTCCACACCTATTCATACCCATCCACAATCTCCTGTCGTGACCAAAGCCTTGAGACCCTCTTCTAGAATAGAGCTGCTCACTACATCGTCCCCCTGATTTTCAATATAATCTGCAAACCAACCGACTGCGTGGGCACCGCGGCCGCGTGAGGAGCCTGTTGTAACGTTATTACAAGCTGCAGGAGGTAAGATAAAATGGAAGTTCGGTGTGTTTTGTGCAGGGCAAAGCAAGACTAAAAGTAGAAAGTACATACATGAGAGGGAAATAGAGATATACCACAATACTAAATCACCATTGGAATTTTTGCGTTTGGAAAGAGAGTGTATAATCTGGGAGTGTTCTCATAAAAAGGTTGAGCGGGGGGTTGATCGAATCGCGGATGGTGCCGCCCTGAGAAATGAGCGTCGGCATTTTCTATTTCATCTTACTTTCTAAACCAAGATCGCTGCAATTAGTGACGAGTGGTGCTTTCTTAGATTTCAGAATCCGAGCATATTCACCTCATGATCAGTCCTTCGTAAGTCCAGAAGAACAATATCTTTGCGTCCCACCTTACCTTTTCGCGTCTAGGCGAGCAGCGTCAACCCGACTGGTACCGGGAGCGGCTTTCTTGATGGTGGGATAGGCCGCATGTCATGGTGGAGAAGATTCAGGTCATCTTTACTGTTGGCTATGACAGGGAGCAATTGCTGATGACGCGGTGGGGAGCTTTCCACGATGGAAGGAAAGAAAAGGAAGGCTGAAGTATAGAATTGATTTGTCAAAGTTAGGCTTTTTATTATAAATTGACAAAGGTTGCTAATATGAAGGATTATAGAGCTGTCTAGAATATACCGAGCAGAAGACAATTTTAAAGCGATATCGAAAGAGGAGTTCTATCTCGTCAGGGAGGCGAGCATGCCACTCGCTTATAGCAGGAAGAGAACGTCACTGCCTGCATATGATTGGTCGGTTGGATGAAAATCCAAATTCCCCCCTTATGCTCACTGACATTTGAATTATTTTATTTTTTCTATTTAAGACTTGGGTTTCTCTAGAATCTTTATTTGCAGTCATAATAACGACCTTCGATATCAACCAACATCGAAGGTTATTTGGCTACACAACTTTTATCTACTTCAAAAAACCATCCAACTTCTTCAAAATGTCAACTTCATTACCAATAGACAAACCTTCCTCTCCTTCTCCTCCTTTCCTCGAGAACGCCAATAAAGAAATTCCAATTTCAGAACCAACCACACCTCCATCCCTCTCCCAAGAAAGCAAATTGGGAGCTCAAACCCAGTTCACAGGAGAACCTCAACCGTCCGATAAGCCAGAGTCAGCATTCAAATCTCTTGGCTTCCTAGATCGTTTTCTCGCTTTGTGGATTTTCCTCGCTATGGCAATCGGTATTCTTCTAGGGAATTTCGTGTCTAATACCGGGCCTGCGTTGCAAAAGGGAAGGTTTGTTGGGGTTAGTGTTCCTATCGGTGAGTTTTGTCATTTTTCTTCCTCTTCTTCTTCATATATCCATCCCAAGGAATGATAGGTGATGGATCTTGGGATCAGAAATGGTTGAGAAATCATATGCTAATGAAATGAATGGGTAGCGGCAGGGTTGTTGGTCATGATGTATCCGATTCTGTGCAAGGTTAAGTTTGAGACTCTGCATCGTGTTTTTAGGGATAGAAAGATTTGGGTGCAGGTTGGGTTTAGTGTGGTTGTTAATTGGATTGTTGCGCCTCTCGTTATGGTATTTTCTTTCTTCATTCCATCGACACCCTTGGTTCTTATGCTAAATCATAATGTCAGCTTGGACTAGCGTGGGCTTTCCTCCCCGACAAAGTAAGGACCCTCTCTCCGTATCTTTCTCCTCTTTTAAACCTCACTAACAATCCTCTCCCCAGCCTGATCTCCGCACAGGCCTCATCCTCGTCGGCCTCGCGCGCTGCATCGCTATGGTACTAATCTGGACATCCCTCTCCGGCGGCGACACAACCTACTGCTCGATCCTCGTAGCCATAAATTCGCTCCTACAAATCCTCCTCTTCGCACCCCTATCCATCCTCTTTCTCACCGTAATCTCCACTTCCTCTCACACATCCCTTTCCTACTCTATTGTCGCGAAATCCGTAGCTGTCTTTCTTGGGATCCCTCTCGCTGCTGCTATCATTACCAGATTGACGCTAAGGAAAACACTAGGAGAAGAGTGGTATGAGAGGACGTTCTTGAAGTGGATAGCACCGTGGAGTTTAATAGGTTTGTTATTTACCATTCTAGTACTTTTTGCGAGTCAGGGACATAGAGTCGTTCATCAGATTATCTCTGTTCTGAGAGTTGCGGCTCCTTTAGTTGTTTATTTCGGAATCATCTTTTTTCTTACCTTAGCGGTGACGAGGAAACTGGGGTTTGGGTATAAACTTGCTGTTGCCCAGAGTTTTACCGCGGCGAGTAATAATTTTGAATTGGCGATTGCGGGTAAGTACCTTTTTCTTCTTTCTTCTTTTTTCTTTTCCCTTCAAGATGTGCCGAGGATAGATGAATCCTAATGTGTTGAGTCTGGATAGTTGCCGTTGCGACCTATGGCCCAGATAGTGATCAAGCGCTGGCTGCGACAGTGGGTCCATTGGTGGAGGTTCCGGTGCTTTTGGGGTTGGTTTATATTGTTAAGGCAATTGGGAGGAGGAGGGGTTGGAAAGATTAAGGGTGAAGATTGCCGGCGCGCTGTGAACGGAAAAGAAAAGGCGGAAAGCATCCGAGGATTTATTTATCCTTGGGAAGATTGGCACACAATTGAGGAATGGGCATACGGTTCTACAGTATATGGAATGTTGTTTAAATCCCCACTTCCGTAGTATTAAATCTACTTGAGTGCATTTCTCGTTTTTCATATGAGAGAGCATTGCTGTATTGTGACATTCCTCCTCAATAGGAATACCTAAGCACCAACAATGCACCGAGAGACGAGCACTTTTTTTGAAGTTGCTATGGACTTGTAGTGACACAGCGAATTTAAGAAAAAAAAAGGTGGGTTGTAGTGAGGGACACATCTAAGGGGAAATGTTATTTTCGAATTCTGCGCACTCGAGTAGTTCAATAAACCGAAGGCTTGTTCGCAAGAAGATTCATCATTAAAAAGGAGAATCTCAATGCTATGTAAGGTAATTGTGGTATACCTTCATTTCACTAGATGACAACAAGCAGCGAGATCGCGGGGCTGGCTGAACGACAGATCTCATAAAAGTGAAGTTGATTATGAATACACGGTCTATAGGGGTAGGTGCTCAGAAGAGGATGAATTATCATCCATCTATAATACATTTCATCAACCCCTCCAAAACCCCTTAATCCAATTCCAGCCCCAAAATCCCAACACCATCCCCACTGCCTGTAGCGTCATCTTCTCCCAATCGAAAGCTAGTCATTTGCCCCCGTCAACTACTTTCGTGGCGTCTTTCTCGGCATCATCGATATCTAATTTCATGTTCGTCACTTCGCCACTTTCCTCTCCTTGTCTAACGACTCTTATCGTTGCCATTGTTTCGTGGGCGAAAACTCGGAGACCGAGAACGCAAACGGCGTTCCAGGGATCTTCCGGTTTAGGCGCTGGGTTTGGTGTTGAATCAGATGGAGTATCTTGAGTAGAGTCTGCTTCGAAGCCTGAGGACGGCGGTGTGTCGTCTGTGGTTGTAGAAATAATGACAACTTCCGTGGTTATAGATGTTTGGGGTTTAGGTTCTACTTCAGATGCTGAACTTGGTATGGGCTTTTTCTCTGTAGGAGTAGGATCATTGATTTGACCTTTTGCATTGGCGAGATCATAGGAAAGACCAATTCGCACTAATTTATCTCGCCGAGCGAGCCAATTCTGTTTGACGACATCCTCGACTTTGGGTAGAGTTGAATCACGTTGTCCTGAAATTTGAAGGAAGACTTCATACCTGCCAGCTTCGAGTTGGACTTCTGTTGTAGCGGAGCGATCACCGCTTGAATAGCCGCGGATGATATGTACAGCCTCACCAGCTCTATGGAGTCTGAAGGCAAGCTGGAAGCTGTATTGACCCGTGAGGCCACCAAAATAGCGAGAATCAATTTGAGAGAGGACGATTACAGCGGTTGTGGCTTTGGGAAGGTTGAATTCGAATTTTGTGTCGTTATAATCACCTGCCCATGGGACTTGGACGGTGGTCCAATGCTGGGTTACGTTCCAGGAAGAGGTAAAGAGTCTGGTGCGCCAGATTTGAACATATCGACGAAGGAAGTCGGCATATGGCATCCAGAAGATACCATCATTGCCAAATTTGTGGCCGAGTGCTGATAGTGCTTCTGGTGTCCATTCTTTCTAATAAGAGTCAGGAATTGAATGGTGCAAGGGACTCAAGAAAAGAGCAAGAGCAAGATTTTGGTTGCGATGAGAGAGATGGAATCTACCTACCGAACCATCACTCCAAGGTCCATTCCATTCCGTTTCGCCCCATGGGTTTTTGACCAGACAGAGTCGATTTCCCTTATATTCAGCAGCTCGGAGAAGAGAATATGCATGGCCATCTTCTATCCCTTGACGACCAAGTTCCGTAGGATCTGCATGACCGTATTCCCTAGTTCCAGCACTAAAGAGAAATTCCTGGTTGACTTTCATGAATCCTTCCTCCCAAAATTGATCCTTATCAAGAATATCGGCGGAGACAAATTCAGTAGTGACCCCTCCTGTCAAGTCCTCGATCCCTTCACTGTCAAAAATTAGCAGCCATTACTACGCCTAATACTAATAACTTACCCAGGCCATCCGCCATCAATAGCTTCGAAATCTCCATGCGCCTTCGCAAAAGCCTTCTCAATCAATGGAACCCAAGTTTCATTAGGGCTCGCGCAAGACCCAAAAAATAGTGCATCCGAATTGCTTTGGAAAGTCTTCCTGTATTCCTCTCTAGAAACCTCTGGGTCGAATCTTGAATGAGAGCGATCCCAGACTGAACGTCTAGCATCATCGCAATCGTCGTAATCCGGATTTGTCAAATACAATTTATCGTCAATAACCTCAGAAATCCATTCCCCATCTCTGTAAAAGACGAAACCGTAAACACCAACCTTTTCATCTCTAGCTTTCTCGGGACACAGCTTCTCAATAAGTCGCGGGAATTGTTCTTCGACGGTCAGACATCCCAAGGACGAAATGAACCAGCAATCTCCTTCAGCTCCTTGGCGAATATCCTTTATATGTGCATCTCTTTGGACGTAAAACGTTGGACTGTCGAAGATATCCCCTACTCGTTTGGCACACGCCGGTTGGGGATTGCTGGGTGGAGCAGGATCATCTGAAGTTGGCTGCACATTTCCCCAATATATCGGTCCTCCGCTCGAAGTAGCCTTTTGTGTGACATCGAATGTCACGGTATTGTCTTCGGAATCGTCAGAGGTGGCAGCAGGAGTCGTGGCAGATAGAGGGTTAAGGCAATAATCGCTATCATCGAGGTTGAAGTGAGGATCGGTGTATTTGAGATTATTCCTGCGGCATTCGGCTACAATGGCAGCGACCTTTGCTTCGCATTCTTTGACCGCTGCCTCGTAGGATACCGAGATGCTTTGTCCTTTGACTTCTCCTTGGGGCATTTGCTCGCCGACAAGTTGAGCAAAGACATGCTTAGGGAGAACGGTGGGAGCTGGTTAATATTAGCATTTAATTGCATAATGAAGCTTGTACAGCTCACGTTTGGTTGTAGGGCTTGCGGGCTGAAGGTTGGTCTTCCAGAACTCGTCGATAATTGCTTGGGTAGAGAGGGTAGATGCAGTTGTGGTGGGTGCTGGAGCTGTCATGTTTATGGCCCGTCGTAATGATATTGTTTGCTAATTGGGGTGGGAAAAGTGGCGCTGTTTGGTGTGAAAGGACTAAAGATATGATTTGAGACATGGGGGGGGGAAGGCTAAAGCTTTATATATGGGGATTTGTTTGTTTAAAAAGGCTGGTTAATGATTTCCAAGTTCAGCTGAGCTGCATTTGTTGTCACATGGTGGCGTGTCAGGGGGCGGCGGCATGGTAGCTTAAGCTAAGCTTGTCTTTAAGTCAACGTTATTGTTTCAGCCGCGCCGCAAGCATCTGACCTTAGGACCATCTTTTGACCTCGATATTCCCTTCTCATCTTTTTAATTACAATCTGTCTCTATTTAGGAGTTCTGATATCAAGCGCACACGACGGGAAAGTTTTTCGCCTAATTGGTTGCCTTCTAGAGGCTCCTAGTGGAAGGCCTTCTGAGCGCAGGAGCGTGATGGGTTCAGTCTTGAGTTGGCGTGATATCAAGTGGTCGATATGACGGTGCTTTGTACTTTCATATACCAATATTTCCATAAGATGTTTATGCAGGCTGTTCGAAGTGGATGCTGCAAGCTTGTTTTTATACATCTATTGGAAGTCCGTATTATGCGAGCTAAATAGTTCGGTGTTTGAAGAAGGGTACCAAGCTTCTTTTCGAGTAGATGCCTATACCAGAAAACAGATCTGCATGTCGATGCTGTCTACAGGACAGGTCTATTTATCATCACACCATCCCAAGAAGTCCCATTGCTTTAGCAGCCGCGCCACCGCCTATGAAGAACTCCAGAGAACAAGGTATATATCGAAATCTTCATCCATCGATCTAGGAGTTGTTCGCGATTTTTATTACAGTTTATTTAAGCTTCCAAGCTCAGAGGGACCGTACCACCGGTTCCTAGTTCTCTCTGGTTGATGGGTAAGTGCCTGTGTCTTTCTGAGTTCGATTCGCACATTTTTCTTGGTTATTTCTTCGTTATTTTGGGAAAATTTTGCAGTACCTTGTGAAAATTTGGTCAAACCTATTCATCTTAGATGCCTGTATCACTAATATATTCAAGGATCAAGCTAAGATTCATCAAAAGAGGGGTAATCTGCTATTGATACAAGCCCTTAATTCCGTCTACAACTTCGTCTAATACGAATCATAAGTGGCAGATATTTATCCCTAGGTATGGGTTAATGCCCACTTTACTCCAATGAGTCTACCCTAGAGACTATATTGCAAAATACGACCCAGACTGGTTACATGGCATTTGAGCTCTCGACGAGACCTAAGTGACAGCAAGGCTCTCATTCATAATCAGGTCTAATTATTGCACTGTAGTTTAGCTTGAGATGAATGCCAAAAAGGCTTATACATAAAGTTATGATAGTATCAAATTGCAATCCAATTACTACAGCACTACGTAAAATAGCCTTTGATAACCAAGATGTTTTCGAGAGAGATTCAGCCCTTGATAATACTGCATCAAACACCCAACAAAGCATTTCCAACCCAGAATAAGATCACTAGGTCGAAGAACGTTTGATATTAGAAAGATCAAAGCTAACACGGGATGGTCCGAATCCCCAAATTCTACATTCCTGGTGGTTTCTTCATACCGAAGCTTGGCATGCGGTTAGGATTGGGTATTATCTCATTCGTTGAGTTTCTCTTATGCCTCTGTGGCTTATATTTCTATTATAAACACCTAAATTTCATGACTCTTATCTATCGATGATCTAGATCTTATCTAACGTACCATTTATAATGGAATGCGCCTAGCTCCCTTTGGCTGTATTGTTTATTATCAAGAAGATATTCCCTTGAGTTTCCTCCTTCAACTTTCGAAACCTCGCCAGTATCAAATCTTCATCATGTTAAAAATTTCAGTCTTTACCTTGGCTATTGCCTTTACTTTCTGGTCTTTCCTCCTCCAATTAGGATCTTGTAATCTTACATCGACAATCACAATCATTAAAACAAGTACGGTATCCACTGCCTCAATATCTACGAAAACTCTTACTCCCTCTCCATCTGCTCTCACAACAACCAAAACGCTCCCTCCCTCTACCATCACATCAATCTCACTATCGACGAAACCGGCATCAACTATTTTTATCACTGTGACATCAGTTACCACTTTGACTTCACGCCTTGTAGAAATAAATACTGTCCTCATCTATGCAACTTCGTACATTGAAGTTCCAACTACGATTGCCCTATCCACCACCACAATAGAAACTTCAACTGTACGCATAACGGAAATATCAGTATCCACGAAGCCCGCACCAACGATTACTTCAATCAGCACCTCACATATAACTATTACGGATATAATCTTGAAAACAGCTACCCAGACTCTCCCTCAAGTTACTATTACAAGTCCCTCTTTTGTGACTTCGACAATCACAAAGCCAGCTTCTACTCACGTCGTCACTAACATTTCACTGGCCACTTTGACCACCCATGTTATGTCAATAAGTACGCTAACTACCACCTTGACCTCACGCACCACGCTTTCTGCTCTTCCAGCAAGCAAAATTACAGAAATAATCACTCAAAGTCATTCAATTACCATTATATCAACCTTGAGTATACCACCCATAACAATCACGAAATCAGCCCCTGCCCTCACAATCACCCAATCAGCAAGCTGTCGAGTCTCCCTAATCACCACCACCTCCATTTTTACATCCAGGATCCCCATTCTCACAACCATTGTCTCCACAAAGCCAGTCACCTCTATATCGGTATCGACCTTGACCCTCAGCCCTCCCCCCGCCTCCACGATAACCATCCGAACCTTAATTTCCCCATCCTGCATCTCTACAATCACCCTAAACCCCTCTAATACCCACAATGCTTATACTTCGACATATACACTCACAGTCACCAAAACATTGCCGCCAAATACCCTTTTGTCCACCGACCCCACCGTCAATGCAGTCTATTTGTCGAGTGGGACGCCTCTTCCCATAACCACCCCCGCCTCAACATCAACCAGAGGCGTCGTCTCCGTGCCCAGCTCCCCATCCACATACACCACACCTCCGGGCCCCACGCAACGAGGAATCATCTCCACCTGTGACAAATGGACACTGGTTGTGTCAGGAGAAATCTGTGCTCAAGCATATGAGTCTTATGACATCACGGAAAGTTTGTTTATTAGCTGGAATTCGGCGTTGGGGCCTAGATGTGAGAATTTGTACACGGGCTATGCGTACTGTGTCGGCGTAAAGGCGTTTGGTGGTCCCCTACCGACTTCCTGATGGCCAGTGAAACATTTTTAAGCATATGATCTCATGGGTGATTAAGTGACTATGTATATGTAAAGATAGAATTCCGTAGTGACTGGGTAATGAAGTAGCATCATCCTGTTCCTACTGGCGAATGAATCACTTTTAAAATTACCGTCACTTAAGTTACCCCAATTCTAGTAGAACAACGAGCCTCCATTTGAATTTGTTTTATGTCAAAGACATTATTGTCATTATTAATCACCGTTTTGGATATTCCAGGTGATGATTCCAGTGAAGTTCTCTTCTGGGTAGGTAAGAGGGAGTAAAGAAATATTCTTCAAATTACTTATGAGCTGAATTACTGAACCATGAGAGAACATTTGAATTTCATCTGAGCTTGATTGAAGAGGATATATCCTTAGCGTTAATATTTCAATGCATAGAATAATACCGCAAGCTTTTAAAATAAATTTTACCTTATTGATTACTGGCATTGGGATCTCTACCTGCTCTCGTCTTAAATTACAACGTCAAGCCTTCACATATCTGGCATATCTGAAGTCTCGTGAGACTCGGTCACCGCCTATGCGTTTGAGCTTTCTTTCTCCTTCGACTCACTCTTGCGCTGGTCATCAGGATGTTCGTAAGACTCAGTAATCTCCCAATCCGTTTTTATCCAAACTTGTGAGGTTTCCCCTTTCTTCATATTGACAATCTTGCGTTGACTATCAGGAGTTCCAACATGTACTCGCGATAAATTAACTCGACTGTCGTTTGAGCTAACCGTCGCGTCATCAATTTCATGGAAGTCATGAACGCCTGACCGTCTTTTCTTGTCGGTTCGGAAGGTTCGCATCTGCCAGGCTTTCGAGCTACTCGGGGTCATACCCGTGGTACTCTTATTGGCTGTACTTTGGAAGGTATTCGGGAAAACATGTCCAAGTAGATATCTCACTGAAGGCATGGACGTACAGATGATTGCTACTTCGGATTCGATAGCTGACCAGTAAGTTACAGGTACGTAATCAACTGATCAGGTTAGAAGCTTATAGCTCAGAAGGCGGACCTGACTTACTGGTGGGGTTTTGTGAGGCGGCAAACTTGATAAGTGATTCTAGTCGCACAATACTTATAACGGTAACGCTGTAACGCTAATTAGTAGCAGACCATAGGGGCTGGGAGATCAAACTTACAATAAACCGACACTGAACATGAAGTACAGCTGTATTTTCTTCTTCATAGAACACTGTAACCTGTAGAGTTCTGAAAGGGGCAAGATCAAAATTGCAATATCTTGGACGATATTTATGCCAGCTGACCAAAAGGTTTGGAGATTGACGTCTCTGCAGGTGCCACCTTTGCTTCCGTCCCAGCTTTCCCAAGCATAGGATACTGGCGTACACTGGAAGATTGTGAGGAAAACCATCAAAGCTCCCCATAGAGCGACAAAGACAACAAGAATCCAAATGCTGAGTTGGAATTTGCGGGCTGGAAAGATGCGTTGGAGGAACAACAAGAGCGAGATCTTCGTAAGAGATAGAATGCTAAGATAGAGAGCCTCATCTATTAGGTAATACTGCCGACAATCTTTTAATGTCCATTCAAGAGCGTAGGCTGACCGATCATACCTTGAAAATAGGGCTGATTTCTTCGATCGGAATGTTCCATAGATCTTTCCCAAAACCTTTATCGAATACTGACAAGCTTCGTCAGCGATGTCTAGCCTAGACGGATATTTCAAGCATTGTGAAGACTTACACATGATAGCGAGCACGAGGTAAACGATATTGATGCACTGAACTCATCAGGTTCCTTTCCGCCCGGATTATACTTTTGAGGAAGACTCACTCCGACGAGAACAATGACCCAATCGCCTGCCTTGAAATTCTTTGCCATGAAAGCGTTCACATAGATGCGGATAAAAATAGTGATTTCGCCTAGTATGCAGAACACATATGCAACTGATTTGAGGAGAATCTGATAGTTCTTCGCAGGTATCGAACAACCCAACTGGTCAACTTTCTCAACCGCTAATATCACCATAAGTAAACTTGAACAAAGCCTTTGGTCGAAAAGTCCACATACTCAAAGCCTCTGCGACTGTGCAATTCGCAGACACACAGGCTGCTGAAAACGAGAGAACCTCTGCATTTGTGCATATACAAGATGAATTCGTAATACCACATGGCGACCGCGCAATGGCTTCGACAATACAAGTCAGCTACGGACACAAAATCAGCATCTTTCCAACAAAACACCTCAGCTAGAAATAACTCACTCCACACTGAGGCAGATCACTAGCGTAGCTCAACAAATCAGCCGCAGTGCTGCTTACGAGCATGCCAATTAGGAGGAACAAGATACGGGAGAAAATCATCTTTGGCATAAAACACAAAAGTTCCAAACTTCACAGAGACATGAGCACTGCAGAAAAGAAGGCCTGAAGACGAAGATGCGAATAAATGCATCACGCCATCCAAAAAAAACCTTTGGGCAGACCAAATTCTTATGCTAATTTGTGAATGCTTGCCTGCAAACCCGATCCCATGCGGTTGTCTCCATAATGCGGCATGAAGAGATACAGATCTGCACTCATACTAAGCGTGCATAATTCTACCCCAGAAAGACCCCTGCACACCTCTGGGTACCCCCTGATTTCAATTAAGACGAGAAAACCTTTCGAGAAAATCAAGATTCGCCTGCAAAAGAGTTCTTAAGTACTTATAGAGCCCGCTGTCCCCTTCAGAACAAGAATGGCAAGTCGACCCCAAAGAGCCCTTAATTCTTCACGCTCAATCTTACTACAATCCATACAACCCATCTTAGAATAGCATAGTTTCCCCCAAACATATCCGGTAGAACTTTCCTCGCCGTTTTTATGCTCGTGGGTGGTTTGGTGGAGGGCTAGGGCGGGTGGATAAGAAATCTAGGTTGTTGATCAATTAAGGTTGCGGCGCCCAGGGATGGACAATTATATAATAAAGTGAAAAAGCTAACCATTTTATAATTGCAGACTCATCCGTTCCCGAGTTTCTATGCGAGCTGCGGGAGCTATACTCTATAATAACCATTCGGAAGTCATCTTGTTGATGTTCATTAACTTCAATGAAAACAGGAGACTTGTACCCAAATGACGACTTCAAGGAAAGAATTCTCTGAATTAACTGAAGAAATAGGATTCAAGTTGGATTTTTAGCGTAATGCGGAATGAACAAGAGTGCGCCGGTCATGGTACCGATCTGCGAAGGAAAGATGTTAGAGAAGGCAAGATGTGCAAAGCAAGAGGTTAAAATTTTGATCAGCGTAGGGTCCTTCGGTAGCGGATCCGCGCTTGCCGACACCTCGCCTAAAAATTCAAAAATGGGGTCAGGTGTAGGTATCACCAGTGTTTTGCATAGGAAAGGTAAAAGGAAATAACAAGTCTGGTTCAATGAATAGTTGATTCTTCTACCTACGAAGGTTGATGTTATGTAGGCATCGCCTTGCGGCTCGCCTACTAGCCGAATGTGGTTAGTTAGTCATGTGACATTCGTCATATGATATTATCCCAACATCAGGGGTTCTGATTCGTAGAAAAGCTTCATGATAAGTAATGAAAAAGACTAGAAGATGGGGAAATCAAAAGAGCGTAATGTCTCTTGGGGGAGCTGGTAGTTAAAAGAGTGTGAAGGGCTATAAAAGGCCAAGGTATTATGGTATTATGCGGTTGTATACCTAATATAAAGCTCGGGTAGCTAGGCTAATTCAAGACTAAAAAGGTATAGATAAAAGCTTATCATAATTTTGGGGACCCCAAAAAAACTGCCTGAAATCTAATATGTTTTAAACAATCTAGCCCTACATTATTGATATAAATCCCAAAGCTCCGAGTCTCTATTATACGAGCTTGAAAGCCTACAATAATCCAATTATAACATATATCTGCCCAACCCTAGCGGTGCCATGTAAACCGTCCTCAACACGGATGCAACCCGGAGACCGGTTTCGTGCTACATTACTACCGGTGAGATAGAAAAAGGTATGCGGATGAAAATGTTATTGTGCACTTTTCCGCGGAGCCCCGAGGTAAGTATTCCCATATTAACATAACAGAAAGCCGGCTTTCTATAATGCACAACCAGATGCTTCCGGAACTCGCGGTGGTCTTTACGGTCCTAAGGCCGACAATTTAAGACTTAACGTGGATTACTTCATGCATCTTTACAATATGCAAATCGACGAGACCGAGCTGAATTGCTTCAATACCTTATTGATAGTTTACTCTCACGTCCATCCCTACGTGCCGAAAAACCGGTGTGCCGAAAAATATGATAGGTAATCTTACTTTGACTTCAAGCATCTTAAAATCTGTGTACACCTTAATATCTCATATTTTTTATGTTATATTCCATAGCTACTCCTAGACGCCCTAAACCACTCCTACTAGAAAATCACGTTCAGGTAAGATCAGCACCGTAGACCAATTCTCTAACACTCTCTGTCCAAGGTCGCTGTTCGCAACCTGTCATGTATAATTAATCTGAATTCCAATCGCCATCAGCATCGCGTGAGTATACGGTCATTTTCGTCCCAATACCCAGACTCCCATGAGAACTGCCCTCTTTTGAAGATGAAATCGCCAATATAACGACATCGTATCTCTTCATAACCATATGGCAGGCATTTCTCAACGAGTTCCCTTGTCTCTGCTCGGCCATTAATGTCAACTTGGACAATGGTTTCTCGACAAATATTGACCAAAGCATTGTAGAAAGGGCTTGATCCATTTAACCCAGCAATCCATCTCCTGCTCAAGTGAAGGGGCACCATGATATGACGAAGCTTCGACGGGCTGCTCGGCAACAATACGCAACCCCTTCAAAGTTGGGAGGATAGAAGACCACAATGCATTATCCGGCATTCTCGCTGGCTTGTAAGAAACACCCATAGGCTGTGCACTAAGCACTAAGTATCGCATTCTTTGTCGGTTTGCCTCGGCGAAGTTCTTCTTGAAATAATATTCGCCTTCTCCATGGAGACGAAGGTCAAAGATATTTTCCCCGTAGAGGATATCCAAGCTTCATTACTAATTTGCTTCGATACGAGGAAAATGCTGTTGTTGTTGCTACAATTCCAATAATCGTCTTCCATATCCAAGCTGTAGCCCTCTGAATACACGGTATCATCCTCATTCTCCAATTTCAGGGTGCCCTCCAAGCTGAGGGTGTCATCCTCCAAGTCCAGGGTGTTATCCTTGAAGTCCTCCAAATCGAGGGTACGGTCTTTCCCACGAAGGACCATCGGATATAGAAGCGAGGATTGCCCACTTCAATAACGTGCTTTCGTGGAATGCAGTAGTGATAGATTTGTAGACGTATTTCGAATGGAAGACGAAGCAGGCCCGTAGGTGAAAGAGGAGGTGGAGTTGTCTTCAGAGGCGTACCAAGCTGCTGTAATGTCTCCAAGCGCGTATTAAGAACGTCGCGGTGTTTTTGGAACAGCTCTACTGAAACAGCGGTATCCTCCATAGCTGTATAAAACGGTACAGTATCGAGTGCCAGATCCCCTAGCTCTAAACCCTTCAGACTGTGTCGTTTGATCTCGGCAGGCAGAGTTGCATAAATAGTTGGCAGCTTAAATATCTTCGTTAGGACTGCCGCTTCTGCTGCCTGACTTCGTTGATACTGACCTAAAATGCTGGGACCGTTCATCGACTGTGTGACTTATGTGAGCCAAACCTTGTTGATTAGGCCGTAACTAGTACAGGACACCAGGGATGGGAATATACTTCCGCTATGGTTCGTGCAACAGGAATGGCAAGGGCAGCTGTGCACATCTCGTTCTCGAAGTATAAAGTTGTTCATAGAGGGAAAGCGGGGTTTGGCCGGCTGACGGTGGCACGTGCTGACAAAAAGATGCATCCGAGATCCAGGCGAAGCGGTTAACCCAATCTGGCATAGCTTGTAAATGACTTAACCGAGCCTCTGTTGGAACATAGGGAAAAGGGTATATAGTCACGTGCCTTGATGAGTCATTAGCTTGGCTACTTCAGCATTTTCGATCCTTACGATCTTCTTCCATCTGCAGCCTACGAGTAACAATGAATATGAAATAGGCCATTCCAGTGCACTAAGGTGATACCAACATTATCATCTGCATCCAGACCGGCAACTACGCGCTTAGCAATATTTATGTGGTGGGGAATTAAGAGATCGACGTTAAGCTTCTTCTTACAAAGTCTCTTTTCTCTCGTCGGACTACATCTTGGTTAAGTTATTTTGATGTCATGCAGGCAGGACCCTTATGAAGTTATGCATATCACTTATGGGTAGCTTCTTGATTGTCTTTCATGAAAGCTTATGTCTGATTTCTATCGCGGTTTATTTTTCATTCATACCTTATTACCTGTCTCCAAATCACTAGTCTCTTAAACGCCTTGTCTAACTCCCATTACTCCATCTCTCATCTCCCATTCCCAGCCTTCTTCTCTCAGTCAGCCCTTAGCCCTACGCCTCCAGCCCTAAAAGCCCAAGTGCCATCCCAACTATATGCAAACTCCCCGTCATCAGCGCTTTCATGCCCGTCCCCCTAACCAACCCATCCTCCTCACCAATCGCCCTCGCAATGCCCATAGCGCCCTCAATCGATGCATGCGACCAGATCTGCGAATCTTCATCTATCTCCTTCCATGTCTCTTCATAAGCTTGGAATCGGCTTTCTCTGTCTTTGATGCTTTCTTCTGACTCGTTTTCAGTCTCTGAATGCGATTAGTATATTTGTTAGTTAATGGACGAGAAAAGGGGTAGGAAGGGAGAAAAGCAAAGGAACATACCAGTTTCATCATAAGTTGTGAAAATAACATGGTTAATCTTCACTCCCCTTTTTAGTAACACTCTTCCCAAAATCCTCAGCATCTCTGCTCCATCGCGCCACGAAAATTGGCTGTAGATGAGAATCTTTACCTTTTCTCCGATGGGAAGAGGAGATTGAATTTCTTTAATGATGACTTTCATCTCACTCTTCTTCTCTTCCTTTGTCATTTCCTTGGCGATTATTTCGTCGTCTGCTACGTCTTCGGGTCTTACTTCCGTCTGTTCGCTGAACTTTTTTGGCGTGGAAGCTTCTTTCTTCTCATCGGCTACCTCTTCGACCTTCACCAATGCCTCCTTTTTCATTTCCTCCGACATTTCTCTTGCTATTATCTCGTCATCTTCTACTTCATTCATCCGAAACCCTACCCGCGCCTCGGATGGAGATTCCTCGCTGACTTCCTGAACGCTCACTATCACCTCTTTCTTCTGCTCTTCTTCCATCATCGCTTTGGCTATCACCCCATCATCCATCACCTCCTCCAAGCCCATCTCATAGATGATAATTTTCCCATCTTCCTCTTCTTGGGCTACCTCCTCAGAATTCACCATCGCCCCATTCTTCTCCATTTCCTTCTCCTTACTCTCCATCCACTTCTTTACTACCTCCTCATTAAAATCTAAATTCATATCCTTCGTCTCAACAACACAGTCCGCAAACCATTCCGCCGCAACGGGGACACTCATTTCATTATGCGCCCCATCCAAAAACCATTCGTTCGTTCCCTCTTGCACATATTGAAACCTTCCTGGCCAAGAAAACGAATCAATCGCTAGAGAGATATCAAACTCATTTAAGACGAAATCTTCTGCTCCTATAGGTATGCTTTCAGTTTCGGTTTTTATCATTGAGACGTGCTTTTCCTTTGCTGAGGTTTCTTTACTGCCAATCCTGGATTTTTCTTCGGCGATGATTTTTCCTTCGGCATAGATTTCTTCTTGGATAGGAGTCAAGTCCGAACTCGAGAAGCCCGTGAAAGAACTACTCTCGGAGACGTCTTCAGAAACGGGTGATACTTCAGGTGAAGCATCCCTAGTCTCGATCGAGACGACGGAAACATCTTTTTCAAGAGCAAGTTCTATAGGCAGGTTGACTTTTTGCGCTTCTTTAATGGCAAGATATGATTCCGCGAGGGCGAGAGCAAGGGATGCGTTCTGTTTTAGGACTGATGGACCTAACTTTGCTGAATTTAGGAGCCGGGAATCAATCTTTATTTTATTTGTTGTTAGTTTTATGTTCCCCCCGTTTTCTTTCTTTCTATGTTTTAAATAGAGGGTATGGACAAACTCACATCAGCAAACTGTAACACTACTCCCTTCTCCGCCGACCTCTCCTTCAACACCCTCTTCGGCACCTCTTCTTGCACACTCGAAAATGCCTTCGCACCCTCCCTCATAATACCCCCTTTATGCCATGCAATACTCTCGAGAGTCCCGCCTAATCTCTGCATATGATCCATTCCAATTGGCGTTATACCGGTAACCAATTTCCCAAATATGTTCGTTGGGTCTTTCTCACCCCCTACATGGGTTTCTAAGATAGCCACATCGACACCTTGAGAGATGAAGGTGTGGACGGCGGTTAGAGTGAGGAGTTGAAAGAACCGTGGCATGAGAACTGGGGCAATTGTTAAGGAGAGTGTATCCCAGACGTGGAAGAGAGAGCTGGCAAAGAGGGATTCAGTGATGGGGACGGAGTTGATGCGAATACGTTCGCGATAGGAGAGGAGATGCGGGCCCGTGTAGAGTCCGACGGTGGAGGGGAAGGAGGTTCGTTGGGAGTGTGCGGTGAGAAAACAGGATGTGAACATGCAGGTTGAGCCTTTGCCTTTGGTGCCTGCTACGTGGATTATGTCTAATTGGCTGGGCTGTTTGTTTTGTGTTAGCGAGGTGAGTTGAGATAGGGGAGGGAGGGGAGGTACAGTGTAGCCGAGGAGGGAGAGCCAGTCTTGCATTACTTCAGCTTGGTCTCTAAATTTCGGTTTGAAATCGCTGTTGATGGTGGTTAAATGGTCGAAGATGGGTTTTTGAGAGCTGTAGGATTGATTTTCTAGTATCGCAATTGCTTGCTTGTTGGTTGTCAGCTCGTTCGGTTTCAATATTAGCAATGATGATTACCTTATAAGTTCTCTCCATCTTGAATTATGAATACCGAATATCTCAACTAGTGGGATTTGATATCGATTGGACTTAAAGAAAATATGTATGTGATTAGGAAAATTAGGCCGAGAAGCGAGGAAGCTTTTCAAGGGGGAAATCCTTCCTTCTTGTAGGATATTGTGGTATAGTTTCTTCAGGCTGAAATGTTGGTTTGGCCTCATGGGTGATCTCCACATGCCAAAATAATGCGAAGGATAGGAAGGAGCGACGGTAAGGATTTCGGATGACAAGATGCGACCCGGCGTTGGGAAAAGCAACACACGTGGAGACAGACGTATCTTAACAGAGCCCAAGAGATTCTATGATAAGAAAATGTCTAACGTCGGACAATCCTCACAAGGCTTTGACACAACGGCTCTAACCCAACCGATTTCGTAGAAACACCTGCGCCGCTGAGATGAAAGAGAAATCCAGCTGATTGGTGTAACTGTGCTGGTGATTCAAAGATGGGGGTGTGGGGATGAAGCCTGACTTTATCTCAGATGCGGGACATAACAAGAAAAAAGAATGAATGAGGGACTGTTCGTGAAATATTAATCGTTTATGGTCATGTCATCATCTATGAGCCAAGTGTGTGAAAGAGGGGTGCATTGAAGCTCTTCGTGAGTAGAGAAATACGTTTTATCATTAGTCCTTCATGACTTCTCCTACCCTCCGAGATGGAGCCTAACGGGAAAACAAGAGGCCGCAGAAAGGGAACTAACAACCAAGGGGCCCAAAGCCGCTAAATTCTTAATAATCTTGTAAGTATGATAATTGTAGGGGAAATCTAGTGCTTACGAGTCCGTATCAAGATTTGAGAGAGGCAATGCTCGTTAATTATAGGGAGCATCTGCTACCAAGAGGAAACTCCCTACAAATAATGCCGTTAGCCCATAATCCTATATTTCTTATCCCAGCTCCCCAAAACCTCAAAGAAGGAAAACTGAGAACCATATTCACCCCCAAATCTATCTACCATTATCCCGGACCCTAAGACCATATTCCTATTAATAGCATCCTCATAAACATTCAGAGACAACCTATTTTGCGGGGGATTTATATACGAGCTTGCAAAAGTCCATTTAGCGAGGAAGGCACTGGGTCCTAGACCTTCGAAGCGGTCGTAGGATGAAGAAGAGAGGAAGGCAGAGTGATGGGGCCGAGACGTGGATCGTCACGTATATAGATAGGAAAACTTAGCGTTCACCCAGAGAGACCACCGCTATCTTTAACTTCGTGTTCCTTCCCCTCTAAAAGAAGATCGCTTAAACTGGAGGGTTGGAATCAAGTGAGGAAAGGGGTTATGTACTGTACCTCCTTTCTTTAATGGAAATGAAACGGAGGATAGGCCGACGAGATAGTTGAGTGATCAGGACAAAGAATGCGATACATTAAGTAAGGGAATTCAAATCCATGACCTCCTTATCTTAAGGCCCAAGAATATATAAAAAAATGCCAAAAAGCCACTCGACTTGATAAAGCAATCACTTGCAGCCACGGCTCGACAATCAATCGAAATCAGTTTGAAGTTGAACATGATTTTGAGGAAATCATTGTATTCTCTTTCATGCAGCAACCGAGGCTTCCAAAAATCGCCACCGGGGCTCTTGCAAGAGTCGAGTCTCCCTCGGGTTTGACGACTTGCACAGAACTAGTATACTACTAGAAGACCAATATTAGCATTGATTTCTGCCACCCTATATGGAATCGGTTCTGTTGTCCTTTCCATCCCATCCCAATCCCAGTACCCCATCCGAATCAAGGCCATAAAATCATCCCCATCTAGTATCTAAATCCCAAACTCCATTCTCCTATGCATACTCTCCACTTCCACCACTCCCTAATCAGACTTAAAACTCATCCTTAACCTCCCCCTTCAACCCCCCTTCCAGCACACTCTTATCCTCCTCCTTCTCCAACATAAGCTTCGTCCCATTGACCTTCTTCTCCCCTCCCTTTTCCGCCTTCTTATTAACAACCACCACCTCCCCCTTCCCTTTTACCCCCGGCAAAAGTCCATATACCCAACCTCCAACAACATACATACTAGCCCCCCAAGCCCAAATAATAACCCCTAGACCAGCCGCAATGAACAATGTAGGCACCAAAACCAACAATGCAACGGAGAGCCAGAAAAGGATGAAAACGACGGAGGTGAGGAGGGCGAAGAGGATCGCGCTGAGTACGAAGGCGGAGAAGAGCAGGACGGGGATGAAGGAGAGTGCGGTTTGGATGGCGAGGAATGTCTGTGGGGAAGAGGGGGTTAGTCAATTGCTTTGCAGAGAGATGGGATGGGATTGGGGAAGAGAAGGCATACGAAGAGAAGAGGTTGCTCATGTGCGAATGTACTGATGGAGTTGTAGAATCGAGAACGGGTTGAGGGTGATACGACGCGGTCGACGAGGGATTGCGTGTGCGCGACGACGCTGGAGAGGCGCGATTGAGGTGCCATTATGAGGATTGATTTTGAGCTTCTCGTGGGACTGATTTACATGTGAAGGGGAATTGGGAGAGTGGACAATTGATGGAAGGCGGCGCGAGGAGATTTCTGGCACGTAGTTGAAAGAATCAAGATTTTTAGGATGACGAGGATCACGTGTCGGATAGCAGTTTTAGGATTTGGATTTGAAGTATTCAGGACTTTTATTTCACTCTATTCTTCAATGATATTACTGTCAATTGCGACTTCATAGTTCTATTTTTCTTTGTAAGTAGAAGCTGGAGTAGTTAAAACCTCTTCAGCCTTGCGATGTCTTGGCAAAAGGCTATATGGAATTGGTCGCGAAAACCATCCTAGTGATCCACTCCCTACAACTGAATCAATTTGAGGATGATCATTGTCTTCTTGAGTAGGATGTATTGCCACTTCAATAACGCTTTGAGCGAGGCGGCAAGGTGTGTTTTTTTTAAGGGGGGGAAGGTGATGTATTGGCTACAAGCATTTTGACGTCAGCCAACAAGCCCTTCAAATCTCCTAGATACCGTACAGGTTTTGATCTTCTTGATATTTAAACTAATCTCTCATCCTCAAGTTGTTTTCTCACTTGAATAAAAAGTATTTCCTCTTTGAACAGTAGCAAACATGTCAGCTTCACGCAACCCAAACTCCATCACCAACGCCCAAGGAGAAATCCGCTCCAAAGTGCCTCGTTCAGAGCCACTCACTACCTCTGGAGTATGTGTCTCAAAAATCCTCTTCCCAAAGAATCAATTCTAACATGTCACAGCACGCCCCTGGAGTTAAAGTCGGAAACGACGCCGCCCCAGAATTCTTTGCTGAGACTCTCCCCGCAGGAACTGCTCCCCCATCAAGGACATTCCAACCCAACACTGAATCCGAAATCCCTGGCCAAGCCATGAACCCGAACATCTCAAAGGAGACATGGACATCTGCTCAAGATACCATTGGAGGAGCGACTTCAGCAGATGTGCATACCGGGTATGGCCATCCAGGACAAGGACAAACGAGCAATGAGCTGCATGGTGATGGTAGAAAACAGAAGAGTGGTTTAGCTGGTGTTGGTGCTGATCAATCAGATATCTTCAGGGAAAGAGGGCTGGATGTTGATTATCCCAAGGGAACGAAAGGTTATAGCGGAGAGAATATGGAGGATATTCTTGGCGCAGAGGAGAAAGAGCCTGTCAGTGCGGAGGATCTTGCTTCTGAAAGGGATTGAGGCTTTGTATGAATGAATGATGTTAATCTTCTTTCGAGAAGCATACACTCCGAGAAAGAAAATAGAAAATGGTATGGATTGCTTACCGTTCTTGCATTTAAATACATGATACTCATCTTCGGACGAGATTAATGTTTCAAGAAGCGTGCATACTTTTGACTATAGTCTAGGTGGTGACCCCATGAAGGATTCTCAGCTGCTAGGCTTATAGGATAGTAAGAGAGAAGGATCCGGCACTACCTAGAAGTCCTTTAACCCTTGATTTATTCGAGAAGTATTCTCTTCTGCTAGCTGCCGTATCGTGTATTCGAGAATCAGATTGGTAGTTCGAGGTCCACCAATCTCGCATTTCTGCAGTCTTTGTTCTAGCTCAGCTATGTAATCCCGTCTGCGGGCTCGAGCTAGCGTGGCTTCCTGAGGTTAAAATATTGTTAGATTATCAGAGCTGGATCGGAGCATAGGTATATCTACTTCTGATTTTTGTTTCTGCAGCATAAGTGAACAAATATCGTCGACCTAGCTTAGGGTACAACGATTAAAGGTTGGGCAGCAGAGAGAAACGACTATTTTAAGAGCGAAAATTATCATAACAAACTCATAGAAATTTATTCATTTTACTACAGTAATTTCCTTTTAATTTGTAAATATTTTATAATAATTACTATTATTAAAGGGAATTTTTAATACGGGGGAAGGAGCATAAGGCGATAAAGTAGGAATATACTTAAACTAACTAGCATGAGTAAATCTACAGTTAACCCTTAGAGAAACGCCAAAGCCCCTAATCTCTTATTTAAAGGCCTTCTTGTAAAGAAACACTTTGTTCTTTTCTTTTCTCTTTCACTTTAAACCCAAAGGCATTAAACGACTTTGCTTTTCTTCAGAATACTTATTTAATATTTTATTTCTTATGCCATTATTATAGCTATTTCTGATATCGACAATATAACTTCTGCTTCTTTGAAAGCTCACGTTTCATTAATATTACTCGCAATTTTACTTGAGAGTGTTTACCAAACTGATAAAGCAACTGAAGCCGGGACGAGCTCTATTCTATTTCAGACCTAAAGCCGGGTTGGGTTTCAGGTTGCGGATACGAGAGGTTTGAGCTGGGGCGAACATTCGGCATACTTCAAAATGAGGACTCCTCCAAGCTTGGCCCACGACCTACTGTAGTAATCCTTTCCCGTCCAATCCATCTACGACATTAGTGGGAATCCTTTAACCATACCATCCCCGTCATTATAAAATGCCGAAGAGGAAGAAGGCTTTCTAGGAAGCAAGCTGTTCTTATCCACTTCTCACTGATTCAACTCTCCTTTCCTGCTTAACTTAATCATCAAATCCGGTTTATCCCACAAAACAAACACCTTCTGCCTCTTCAACCACCCCTGACTCTCTTCACACAACTCAATATCAAAATGCCAAAGTAAGCGAGCGAGAATGGCACGCATTTCAGCCCATGCAAGATGCTATAAAAGTCGTACCCATTAGCTCAGTTATTCTCTATAGCTTCTCATGTAAAAATAGTTGAAAGGGTGGGATACGCACCTGTCCAACGCAATTTCGAGGGCCAACTGAGAAAGGCTTCAGAGTATTCCTTTTATCTGATTTGAAAGCTGATGGTGGATCATCGAACCAGCGTTCAGGGACGAACTCCTCGGGTGATGCGAAATTTGTTGGGGAGTGATTGGCTGATAGCTGGTGGACGCTTACGGAGGTCTGGATATACATGAGTTAGAAGCTATTCATTTGGTACTCAAAACCCAGGTATGGCATTGTGGTCTTTGTGTCTTTTTGATTTGCGAAATACAGAGAAATCACGGTCCTAGTCCCAGAAGGATAGGGACTAAGTACTATCGGCCAAAGAGAAATTAACTTACGTTTTCGGGAATGAAGTGTCCATTGATTGTGAGGCTTCCATACCCAGCCGTCGTTCGGGGTAAACCCTCGGCGACAGGTGGATACAATCTGAGGGACTCAGTGAGACACGCATTAAGGTAAGTTAGGTTTGCAAGTTTAGTGAACGACATATCCTCAGAACTTGTGGAGGTGCGAATCTCCTCTGTAAGCTTTTTCATTTCAACTGGGTGTTGAAGGAGCTGGAAAATTGCACCACTTAGGGCTGTCGCAGTTGTTTCGCTACCGGCGACAATAAGTTGTCCAGCTAACATTATTATTTCTTCTCTGCTCATTCCTTTCTCGTCGTTATAGCGAAGAATGTTACTAGAAAGCATGGATGTTGGTATTAATCCTTGTTTAGGAGGAAAAATAACAATGTGGCGAAAAGAGATAACTTACCTAATAAAGTCCTTTCTCGTCGTCTCAGTCTCAAGGCGCCGTATCATCTTTTCTCTCGTATACGCCCGATGTGTTTGACTTGCTTTCTGCACACCAGGAAATCGTCCTAGTAAAAACATTAATGGCGCTCGAGCGATAGAATACGCATTTATAATTCGAAACATCGAGGCAAACTTAACCCCCTTGAAGAGGTTTAAGATCCAATTATGATATTCCTCAGTCCTTAGAGCATCGAATGATTCGCCGAAGCACAAGTCCCCTATAATATCGAAAGTCGTGAAGTTGAGCCACTGGACAATGTTTACTCTGCCCTTAGACGAACCGTCAACCTTCGCGTGAAGCTTTAAAATCAAAAGGTCGAAAAAGGCGTCCATGAGAGGCTCCTGCTCGCGGAGGGCGGCTTCTGAGAAAGCATAGTTAAGAGTTCGGCGAATTCGCGCGTGGTCCTTGTCGTTCGAAGCTAATTTATTAGTATGGTTTTAAGTGAAGGCAAAAGAAGAGTACTAACAGAAAATATCTTGAGGCCCACTAGAAGCTCTCTGGATGTAGAACTCGGGGTCTTTTCTCAGCTGATTGCGCCCTTGATTTTGGCCATAGACATCTTATTAATCTGGTTAGTAAATGGAACCCCAAAACCATCGAGTTGAATGAAAAATAAATTCAAGCACACCTTGCCAAGCATCTGGGCTGTTGAAGGATATTGCTGTTGGTGCAATACGAACAGTGTTGCCATAACGTTTGTGCAGTTCCATTAACTTTAAGTGAGGGTTGCCCTTCCATATCTCAATATACCGAGGAAAGTAGAATGCTCCTCGTAGTTTCGGTCCTGGAATATTTGAAAGAGGGTGAAGGGTAATGTTGTAAATAGCGATGGAGAGAGAATATACTAGGTACTAAATCATTAGCTATGCCGTAAAGGAGAGCGGTTGTTTAAGAGCAACGTACGCTAATACAGACGGAGAAAAGTACATAGAGGATCATAGGACCTAGTCCCACTGATGTGAGTTGTTGGAGTGACTCGAGAAGCATGATGCCTGGTAATACCAGCGACTTGGGAAGAGAGCTTTTTAACTTGAAAGCACGAGTTGGAGACGGGATTCTCGAGACACTTGAAGCGAAAGGCAATAGTTGTCTACTTAATAGGCAACAAGAAAGATGGAGAATGGAGGATGTGCCTGGTTAATTTGTCGAGAGGATTGGATCTTGATATTTGATTGTTTTGGATGGCGTAGTACTATTAGGGTGAGAGATCGGGCGAAACGGTTAGCCCGATCTGGCCTAGCTTGTAAGTGGTTTAGCCGAGCCAGTATTTAAGCAGGGTTCGTAGGCCAATTGATTCTACTTTCTAGGTGCGGGTTGAGCAAACTAGCTAATTAGATTAGCAAAGGCGGATGCACTGTAGCTGCTATTAGACTGTGTGTGTTCAATAAAGGGGTAGAAATGCGGGTCAACCTAAGCCACCAACTCTCTAGCATGCAATACCCTTGCATGCCAACCCCCTTTACGAGTATGTTGGATATGGTTGATCCTTATTGATACTAAGTAGTATGATCTGTGATCAGGGCCCAAGCCCATATGTATATAGCCCCTGAGAACCTGCTCTCTGCCTTCTCTTCTCTTCTTCTCTCTTTAGTTTAGAATTCTAAGGATTAATTGAAGGCAGTTCGTCACAGCGGACTTTCAGATCATGCTCTCCCTTTGCAAGTTTGTCTGGTAGCGCTATTTCTGTTAGATTAATTATAATTCTTCATTTAAATCTGAAAGCAGTTATCTCAATTAAAGAGAATTTATTTCTCTTTATTTAACATGAAATATTTTATTTTTAAATTATCTTTTATATAAAACAGTAATCGAGATACAGATTAACAAGGGTTCAAATATAGGAAGTGGTGTAAGATACTGTTGGATCCTGGGACGAAGATATTTGTGGAGAAACTCATGTAAATTAGACCTGGGCCTCTCTACTCGGGAAAAATAGCAGTGTTTATACTAAAAAAGTCCTGAGTCAGTGAGAAAGCTCCTAACTCCATTAAGTAGCTCCAAAACTAACATATTCCATATTTATATATATTATTTCAATAATTAATATATTAAAACACTAACCAACATCAATGAAAATGAGAGTCAATGATAACCAATAAACCACATTTTAATAAATCACATTCTAACAGATACTAATGGCTATGCTAAGTAATAGTCGAGTGAGCTGTGCACGTCTTTTTCTTTAAGCTACATTGAAAATAAAAATTACGTTATAGTAGACCGGAATAACTGGTTCTGAAAGTCACTCCTCGTAACAGTTCTCTCGCGAAGTATCATACAATTCCAGCCGTTACAGCATCATAAAAACTACTACACCCAAAACCATTGTACATTCTCTCCAGCATTCACACTCCGGATCTCAAATCCAAACTAAACAGTCTCGACTACGATTCCTCGGTTCGGGTAGTTAAAGTTATACATCCCACCCCGCTTAGCATCAACTAACTCTGTTTGTGATGGGGCACCAGCGTAGTGCTCCGCTCTACTGTCGTTAGGCGTGTATTTGTTTGACGAGTACAAAGATTTGCCGAATGTGAACACACTTCTCATTCTGTAATGAGTAATAAGAGGTCGGTATATTGGGAGGCAGCTTGCCATAACACCGATACAAGCTTCGATGACAGTCCAGTAGATTGCTGGCGCTTTTTGGTCTATTTGCAAGGTGAGTGATTGACATAGTTTGGATATAGAAGCGACTTACAAGTGATGTCCAAAGATGCCAACTGTGAAACACTTGATTCCGAAAAGATGCATCGAATAATTCCAGCGAGAACAACGAAAGCGCCCAGCAAGAATATGCAGCCGATCTGAAGTTTGCGTGACCTCGACATTTGTAACTTATAGATTTGGTACGAAGGCATTGAGAGGATCAGAGCTAAATTTTAGCGTCAGCTCGTGCCAAATTGAATGTGGAGGTAATCGTACCATCAGATATAATATCTGAGAGCACCATGGCCCAGAAAGACTGCGGGATGTTGATGCATCTCCCTTCCACACCAGGCAGCCAGTTTGCATCGATGGGTATGCAGTCAACTACAAATTCATTAGAACGAGAATATTGTCCCTGATAGCAATTTACCCACATAGATTCAGAAAAAAGAGAGCAATAATCCAAGCCGTGATGAGTCCGATCATAACCCAGCAAAGGATTTGGAATTTTCGGTCAATGAAGATTCTCTTATAGAAGAAGAGAATGCTCAGCTTGGCGAAGCCGGTAGCCGGAGTGGTCATGAACACGTATATCCATAGTATCTGCCTCAACTTAGTACTTGGTAGATGCATTGCGTACATATATTCAAACCTTTCCAAACTCAATAAACTCTTCTGGGTATGCTGGAATACTCGGTGCTGAGAACTCCACATGACTACCAAGATTTCCCTTGTAGACAGCTTGAAGGGTGTTAGTCCATCAGACTTTAAATTACAACAAGAAGTTTATGTATAATACTAACCTACAAGCATCAATGCAGACAAAGCACATGAAAATACCTAATAGTATTAAGCCAGTTGAACCCTTTTGTGATACCTTATACGTACAGTTGCAACTACAATCATATAGTCATCCACCCCGAGAGTAGCTTTCTTGATTCTCCTTGCATGCAGACGTAGAATTACGGCTAAGACCGCCAACAGTGGCATCGATATTCCAATCCCAATGACATCTGCTCTCATGGACGCCATTGTGAAATGACCTGTTGACTCTCTCGACACTATACGCGGTTATAGTTAGAGGATAGAGTGTATATCTGGAAACAATTTTAAAAAGGAACAGTAAAAGAAGACAGCACGATTAGTAAAGTTGCTAGTGGAGTGAGGTTGATTACATCCTATGTAACAGTAGAGACAGAATCATGAAACAATGGCCCCCAAATTATATTAGACATGAAGGCTTAGATATGAGGGCCGTGGGCGTGTATCACTGCATGAAGAATCGCATATATTGCAACCCAATCTCGTGAATAACAGTAACTGAACCTCGCGTCTCAAGACTGGTGGCAGCTTAACAAAATGTGAAGAGCGCGAAAAGAGTTTTGAAACCGCTATAAAAAGGAATAGTCAGGGAATCGTTCGATCGGATTGTCGCTATCCCCATATCGTAGGCGCCATCTACAGATCTGCTGCTCAGAGAATGTCCAAATATGTTTTAGGGTCAACCTTCGTCGTAGGTAAGAAAGCTTTAGAAGAAGGCTAGAGAACCTTGCCAAATCATTTATTGCCCCTCCTTTATCATGGTGAGGCGGGCTAGCCTGAGGAAGCGAAGGTTGCTCAGTTCCCTTTAATCCTTCAACTATACTCTCATTTGATAGGTGTAATATCTTTTCAAAACTTAATGAGGGTGTGCCGTTGCTGATTCTAGGTTTTAAAATAGGGGCCAAATTAAGTTGCTAGTCGGCTATCTGACATCCGAAGGTCGGTTAGGTTATTTTAAGATAAGGTAAGCTAGTTTAAGGCTAACGGGGGTTGATCCGAGCGCAAATATAGCAGCAAGCTCAGTCTCACGCCTCACGCCTCACGGCCAAACACCATATAGTAGTTTACCGTCAATAAAATGACGGCCAAAACCCTAGATGACTTCGTGTTCTTCAGGGGCCATATCTCGAATTGGAAGATACTAAAATATTAGGTGTCATAGATCTATCTCTTCTGCAACTAGCTATATCTGTGCCACATCTTTGCGTTCTACCAGCGCTATCACTTATTACTTTTCACCACCTCGACCACCTACTGCTATTTGCCTCATGAATCTCGCAGTTCACTAAAGCCAAGACCAATACCTCTCAAGATACTCTCCTTCCAATGAAAGCGTAATGCATCCTCCCACAACTAGGGAACTATATTTGAACCACCACCAACATGATTGGGGGCTATCCAAATCAATCACCAACAACATTCGCACAAGGCAAGCAGCTGTACCAATCACGCCAGAGTAATAGATTCGTCCTGCACTGATGAGTATACCAGTAGCCGCCATCATACCAACTTGTGCTATTGATAATATAAAAAGCAGCGGGATTATGTGATTTTGATGTCGAACGGACATGGTTTTGATACCGGCCTGCTCATCATCTCGAATGTCCTGGAATGCGTAGATCGTATCATAAATAATAGTCCAAACCATATAAGAGGCTGACAGTAAGTACAAGGCTATTGCTGATTTTGAAAGTCCAAGCCCCCAGGGGCTGATTCCCATAATTGCGCAACCGGCAGGAACTCCCAAGGCACAGGTAAAGCCAAGGACAACCTGTGCATAGTTCGTGATACGTTTGGCAAAAGGGTAGAATGTTCCGAGGACTATCACAGGGGCCAGCCATGCAAGAATGTCTGGGGAGGTCGATAATACGAAAGCGAAGAGTATCATGTATTGAAAGATCATAAATAAGCCACCAATTAGAGGTGATATAGCCCCCCGAGCAACTGGACGGATCGAGCATCGTGCAACATGCTTGTCGAGGTCGCGGTCAACAATATCGTTCCAAGTACATCCAACACTTCGAAGCATGACTGAGATGACGAACAGAACAATGTTGAAGGTGCCAAGGACGTATGGAGAAGGGATGGCATCGGTAAGACATGCAGCGAACAGACTTCCAAAGAGATATGGGAAGTAAATGTTGATTATCGCCGCGGGTTTGTGCAGGCGAATAAGTTCAGCAAATGGAACCCAGGAGGCAGGAAAGTATGACAACAACCCCTCAGTTGGAGGTGTGTAGATTTGAAAATTGGGTTTCTTTGATTCTGGCATGACATGTGAATTAATCAAAGATATAACTAACTAAGATCTAGAGGCAGTGAAAATTCTGTGGAGGTTGAAAATTGGTCGTGGAATCAAGCTCTATTTATGAACAAACTTTCATCATACCTGTATCTCACTAAAGATTGATAAGGGTCAAGTTTCCATATGCATTGTATGGCCAATCCCAAACTCAGCAGCCAGCCGTGCCCGATCTAGCACGCCGCTGCTAAAGGGTTTGCTTAGCGGAGTATATCCTCGTTTTATAAATAATGGGCTTCGGCTGCGCTTAGCCTTACTTTCGCTCCCTGGCTGGCGCTCACTCAGCCCCTGTTCCACCTTCCAGGGGCTTAACTAATTACTTACTCCAGATATCGATTCCATTTAAATTTCTATATGATTAATCCCCGTATCACGTTGTTTCTTATCCTTAATCCTTTTTGATTATCAGCAAATTTAGAAAACATGTCGGCCAAAGAGACTTTGAAGTGTCGAGTGTTGATTGTTGGAGGTGGCTTATGTGGAGTTGCCACTGCTATTGCACTTAGGAAATCTGGTCATGAAATAGTGGTTTTCGAACGGATGCTAAAGCTCGTACAGGTAATCGTACTTCAATTCCTCTACAAATAACTAAGACTAATTCAAAGTATTCTCTGAAGATTGGAGCAGGAATCCAACTATCGCCAAATTGCACACGTCTTTTTCGACATTGGGGAATCCTCGAAAAGGTCGCCCAAGCAGCTTATCAGGCAGATGAGGGAACTCTGCGATCATACAAAGGCCACACACTTTCAAAGCAAGATTCCGGTGCAACCATCGAGACAATTTACAAGGCTCCATATTTGGTGATTCACCGAGCGGATCTGCTTAGCACTCTAGTTTCAGAGGCGCTGGAGCTTGGCGTTGAGATAAAATACGCCTCAGTGGTCACATCCATCGACTTCGAGCAAGCATCAATCAAGCTTATGAGTGGGGAAGTTTTCACAGGGGATGTAGTTCTCGGTGCAGATGGAGAGAGGTCAATTTGTCGTGACGCAATTCTTGGACATCCCGACATACCATTTACTACTGGAGATGTTGTGTTCCGCCTTGCGATCCCAGCAAAAGAGCTCCCTCAAACTCAAGAAATACTCGCATTGACAAAGCCTCCAAGTGTCAATCTATGGCTGGGCCCAGAGTCGCACGCGGTAACGTACTTGTTAAAAAAAGACGACATCTTCAACGTGGTGCTTGTCTGTCGCGACAATCCAGGTGCGCAGGTGATGTATGGGCCACAACCTGCAGATCGTATTGAGCTCCAGTCGAAATTCGCCGAGTGGGAAGCCTTATTTGGAGACTTGCTTAAGGTTGAGAAGGCGATGCTGATGAAGTGGTCGTTGCTTCAAATCAATGAAGTGAAGGAGTGGTGTCATCCTAGTGGGAAGTTTGCACTTATTGGCGATGCTGCACATGCAATGCTTCCATATCTGTAAGTGGTTTTGTTCTTAGCGGCGTGGATCACAATTGCTGATCTACTATACTAGTGCTCAAGGAGGTGCTCAAGCATTCGAAGATGCTGCTGTTCTTGGTACCCTCTTCTCTACAATCACGGATATCTCACAAATCCCCGAAGCCCTGCGTATCTACGAAAATGTTCGAAAACCTCGCACAAGTGCAATCAGAAAGCAAACATTTACTCAAAAAATTATGTATGAGTTGGCAGATGGGCCACATCAAGAGATGCGAAACAAGCAATTTGCTGAGCCTGGGAACTCGCCTGATTGTCTGGAGAATCCAGTGTTTCAGTCATGGCTCTGGGGATATGATGCTGTATCTGATGCAAAGGGTAAGCTAAACTTCCAGAAGTAATAGATACACCAATGCCTTTAGCATCGGAGAGTTTAATACCTGATAACGACGTTAAATACTCTCTCGCACTCTTGATAAACAGATTTACACTGGTCTATCATATCAAATCACGAAACTACTTGATGCACGGATCTCATTTTCGTTATCCATACCCCTTTTTAAGCGAGCCGAGTAACCTCTCTTGCCTCATGCATGTCAATCATACTGCATTGAAATTCAAAAAATCAATATTACATATGCTTGATATACTTATCCTATTGGGCAATGCTTATCAATTGATAGAGACTTGCCATAAATGTTCTCTTGCATTATGCACATGAGGTCTTACCGCTTACTTGCATCCAAAATCAATATTACATGTGATTACCACCATATTTGTGCCCCTCCCTCCGGACCCCTCCCAATCCCTTACCGTTTCGAACGTAAGCGCGCCTCAAGGTAATCTTCTTCAATAGGGACTTTATGGCTTGTATTTCTAGAGTCTCTACCGACAAGGCTTTAACTGATGGTTAAACAGAAATCCTCTTGTCCGGGGCTTGAGAGAGCTAAGATAAATAGTACTAGGACGAAAGTTTTCCAAACCAGTGCGGGGAAGAAGCGAATGGTTGCATCATTCTACGGTTGTCTTCGATGCAGCTTTGTATGGGGAGCAACAGCCCCAATGTTATCTAAATATAAGGATGAAGTTGAAACAAGCGAATTGGCCTGAATAAACAGTCAGCATCACAACAAGTGTGGTCCAAGTATACGCACCTCTTTTCGCTTGCGTCCACTAGAAGTCAACTCGCAATTCACAGCATGGAAACCTACCCTAGTATCTCGGGCAACTTAAGGGTATCTGTGTAACCGTTTCCCGCCATCCCCGGTAACTGTCTTGATACGACTTTCCTGTTTGGAAAAGATGGGGGCATGAATGCTTCGTTTTGATGCAGCCTCATTTTGTTGGCTCTTATCTTAGTCAGCCTACTCAGGAACAATAGCAGGTCTCTTTCATTCCATTCGCAATAACACTCATCTTCATAATTCGAGAATGCAGTTTCCAAAGCACTTCCCCCTCAATTCCGTGGATATCATCAACAAACCACCACTCCACTTTCTCCAAATCCAAGATGGCCTCCAAATCGTATCTGGTATCACATGGACAGTCGCCTACGTATTATATGTCAAGCAGTCCAACAAGGACAAATCATACGGAATGCCCATAATAGCACTGTACGTATCCCTCTTATTTTTTTCAAAAATAACTGTTCGGGACCTGATCAACAGTTGTTTTTCAGATGCGCAAATATAGGCTGGGAACTCCTTTATTCGGTGTTCTACCCCCTTGCAACGACAGAAATGCTAGCCTATGCGCCTTGGCTGTTGGTAGATGGAATTCTGGCGTGGAACACGATAAAGTTCGGTCCTGCGGAGTGGAGCAACTCTCCGGTGGTTGCACAGAACATCGGATATATTCTCGCTGCTTCGTTCACTGCAATGGCCGGGTTAGAGTGGGCGTTGATTCTCACACTTGGAGATTCGTATCAAGCTGGGTTCTGGACGGGTTTCGGATGCCAGGCACTTTTGGGGTGTTCGTCAGTTGTGCAGCTGCTGTCGAGGAATCACACGAGAGGACATTCAATGGCGATTTGGTATGGATTTCCTCCCCATTCCATCTGAGGATGAATGCTAACTAAATATTTAAAGGGGGTTGCGGTTTGTGGGATCCTTTGGGGCCGGTGTAATGTTTCGTTATCGATATGAATGCTACCCTGAGGATTATTGGTATGCGGGAACCCCATTGGCAACAGCTCTTTTCATAATTGCGGGATCGGCAGATATATTGTATCCATTCGTGTATATGTTCATTGAGCGGCAGGCGGGAAAGTCCAAGAAGTCGTAAGGCTTCATATTCATCTATTAGCACTCTTTCAAAATAAAAATAATGCCCTATCAACGAAGCAACAATTCTTGAAATCTCGAAAATTTGTTTAAACCGATGAAAGGCCAGGATTGGGAAATAACTACACTAGAGTCAAGAATCTAGCCGAACTTCCTAGAAATGGTGCTTAATTTCCCCAAGTATAATTTCCCATAAAATCCTTAGCGTTCATTTTGATTTATGTTAAGAGCTTACGCAGCAATCTTAAGACACGAGGTTCTTTTAGACTCCAAGTCACCCTTATTCATGAGATTGGCTCCGCAGGACCAAATATAACAATAAGATTAAGTACGAGCACGATCCATGTATATAACAACCAAGGCGCCTAAAACTGGCAGAATAGATGGCAGAATTACCTATTACGGCTACGAAGATATATTATTCCTAGATCCTATTCTAATACTTTGTAAACTTTCCTTTAGCATCTATTACAGCTTGCATACGTGCTGACATTGCCTCAACTAGCTCTTTTAAGAGTCCAGGGAGTTGTTATGAAAATTGGATGCGTTAGGTGATTTTGATATTCAGACACCTTTCCACAAGGCGGTGTGGATATTAGGACCTACACCTCAATATATTGCAATCAACCGGTTTAGAAAACTGTGCAACCCCTCACTCTTTGGTTTGCAGAACGCTTTGAAAGCATCCATCATCAATTCTCAACATGGCTGTCCCTCCACACGAGATCGTTATCCTCGGCGGAAACTTGGGCGGAATTGGCGTCGCGCACTATCTCCTCCGTCACACGCTCCCTGCTCTCCAGCGGATCAGCACTGGGAAATCATTTGTCGTCACCGTCGTCTCCCCAAACACGCACTTTTATTTCAAATTGGGAGTCCCTCGAGCAGCTATCTGTCCAAATATGATCCCCGAAAACAAGGTCATGCGGCCATTGAGCGAAGGCTTCGCGCAATATCCTCAAGGCTCTTTCAAGCATATTCAGGCCATAGCAACAGCGCACGATCCAGAGAAAAGAACGGTCACCGTCTTTCCTTCGGGAGCAAACACCACCGAGCATTCTCTCCACTACGACTCCCTTTTCATCGCGACTGGCACCTCGTCCGCTTCCCGCATCTGGACTCTTGGTCAGGACCAAAGTCTTACCAGTGAGGCTTTAGCGACACTGCAGGTACAGCTTCCCAACGCAAAGACAGTTCTTATTGCCGGTGCTGGTCCTGTAGGCTGTGAAACCGCGGGTGAAATCTCGTCGGCCTATCCTTCCTGCAAGATTACACTGCTCTCTGGTGGTTCAAGGCTGCTTCCTGGATTCCTGGAAAAAACTGCCCAACGCGCCGAAAATTACTTCGTAAAACACACGACGGTCGAGATTATCCACAATGTACGAGCCATGTCTATAAAGACGGAGGGAGCAGCCACTGCCGTAACTTTGAGCGACGGAAGCGTTAGAAACGTGGATCTGTACATCCCTGCCACGGGTGGTACGCCCAACTCGGAGTTCTTGCTTCTAGAATGGCTTGATGCTACGGGACGTGTGGCTACTCGTGACAAGTATTTCCGAGTTCGAGGCAAGGGACCCGACGACGCAACAACAAAGGGGGTTTACGTAGTTGGCGATATCGTCTCGGGGTCTAGAAATACCGCCATCGAGCTCGACGCCATGGTTCCGGTTGTGTGCTCATCTTTTGGAGTGGATATTGCGAAGACGCTGGTAGCGAAGGGAGAGATGCCTGTGCAGAAAGAGTACAAGCCGCTGAAGGATACAGTGATTCTGCCAATTGGCAGAGAGGGCGGTGTAGGATCGGTCATGGGATGGCAAGTGCCTAGCTGGTTCATTTGGTTGGTAAAGGGAAGAAAATTCTTGATGGAGAAGGTCGATGGATACTTGTTTGGAAGCCAATGGAAGAAGTGAGGAATCTAGAGGGTGATATTAAGGATAATACTGGCATAAGGAATTAATGGAAGATGACACGAGAACCTAGGATGGGAATAACAACATTTCACTCAGTAGCAGATTTGGAACTCGAAATGTATTTTTAACTTCGAAGTAACACAATTCTGAGCATTTTTGTTTTCAAGTATAATACCTCTTACAAAAAAACATATGTGCCTCATCTATACTTCAATAAAACTAGCCCGGCATATTTAAAAAAATAAGATTCTTTTCTCTAAATATTTCTCTATTGTTATAATAAATTCTTTTTTGATTAATATTAATAATTAATATTTATATCTATTAAACGAAGAATTATCTATTAGATCTAACAATCTCTAGTATGATCTTACTGAAGGATCGTTTTGTCCAATCTCGCTAGCTGCTAGAGAATGGCGATATGGTAAGGTGCTAATCTCCGTAGCGTCTAGACGCCTATGAGTCGAATGCGCATCAATAAAATAACTTTTCCAGAAGGAAGAAATCAAAGAGTATTTCCATCAAGCCAAAGGAAAATAAGCCTGCACGAAATCATGCACATGACTTTGTAATTTGATATTTTCTCTGATTTAGATTCTACGGATTTAATTTGGTATTTTTATCACATTATGTAAATCTCAACTAGTTATACGCTACTGCCAGGGACAGCACACTAAATAGTATCCCACGTCTTTAATTTCCTGTCGCCTCTTACGTAGAGCTGGTGTAGTTAAAGGAAAACCTAATTTTCAAGAATTAATAACTCTTAAAGGATAGTTAATTCACCTACCGAAGTTCTCCTCTTACTTCTTGATGATAATGACTTGGAGGACGCACCAAACAAGGAAATTATCTTCGTAATGCAGCACAAGAAAATGTTGGGTCGATTAGAAGAGCAGATATAAGGCTAGCTGTGATGAACAGTCCTAGAGGAGAGAAGGGAAGCTAAAGTGCGGCAATGCTAAATACATAGTGGGTTCACGCTAAATTACTTGTTTAACATTAAGCTAGCGGGTCGCAAAAGACACTGAAGAAAATTAATAAATCTTATCGCAATCGACTTAAATACTTCACTTAACCTCTTAAGGAGCCGAATCGTTACAGATATTGCCTTTACTCTATAGTAATACATAATAAGAGCGTTGCGATCCTTTTCATTAGGGGAGATATTATGGGAAAAAGAGCATCAGGCGATAAAGCAGAAATATTTTTATATGATTAGAGCTCGCTTCATCCTTTTTCTATTACCTGAAGTTTATTTCGTAATACGACATGTTTTATCGAGATATACGAAAGAAATATAATCTTACAGAATATAAAATCAAAATAACTTAAGTACATGACGTGGACGCCGTATTTGTCCCAAAGAAGACATGCTTAAAAGAGCCGGGAAAAATATTACTCGGATAATTACTAATTAAACATGGAGGGATTAACCCCTCATACTATGTATAGTCTAGCTTGCAAATTTAAAACAATTCATGGCACACAGTTACCGCTTTTGGTCACTGATTACTTGATTAGGAAATAGTCATTCTACTCAGTTTATCTGTAGTAGTAGGTAAGTTTACTATGTGCCGCAATCACCGGAATAGAGAATCCAGAAGATAGTAGAGAGTTGTGGAGTCTTTGGGATCTCAGGGGAGGGAATAATTGAGAATCTCTGTCATTCATATTAGAAGTTGGGAATAGCATCAAAAGCATCAAAGGTCAGCTAATTGGATTCCGCCGGTTTTAAATGAGTAAGCATTAAATAACGTATTTTTGGGAGCCTGCGACTCAATTTGATTGGCCTAAATTATCTTATATTGTGCAAGAGTGTTACGTATAGGGAAAAGGGGCGTTTGCATCCTGCGAGCTTGGTGTTTCATTTCCCTCGTAGGATCACGACAGATACTAACATGACGCTGTGGAACGAAAGGTAATATATTCGTGGATCAAACTGCACGTCGGGCTACACTGGTCTACTCATGTAACTTATATAGCCTCCCTCGCCTCCGTAGCTTCTTCCTCTTCTTCGTTTACAATTTATCATCTCAGGCCACTTCCACACTATCATCTTATCTTCGGAATAAGAATTAACCTACCATGACCGAAAATAAGACACAACCCCATAAGTCCTCTACCGACGTCCTCATCATCGGCGCAGGCCCAACAGGCTTAGCACTCTCTCTCGAGCTGCAAGTCCAAAACGTCTCTTTCCGCATCATAGACTCCACACCCACGCGCATAAATTTCTCCCGAGCCTTCGTTCTGCAGCCACGCTCCCTAGAACTCTTTTCCCGCTACGAAGGAATTGTTCCCGACCTCCTAGAACACGGAAGTTTCAATCTCGGACTCAGACTCTTCGTAGACAAGGAATACTGTTTCGAGCTTGACTTTTCCAAGGACGGAAAAGATGCTATTGGGTTTACGGACACGGAATACCCTACGCCATTTATGTGCTCGCAGGCAGATATCGAAGCAGTCATGGAAACGCATCTCCGTGCACTGGGAATAGAAATTGAACGTCCCTGGGTTGCGGAGACACTGTCCCAAGACTCCACTGGCGTCACAGTCGTCGCGAAGAATTCAGCCACTGAGGAAGTAGAAGAAATCCGAGCCAAATACGTCGTCGGATGTGACGGGTGTCATTCTTTCGTGCGCAAAACATTAAATATCCCATTCCCCGGCTCTCTCTACCCGCATGACTTCGCGCTCGCGGATATTCATCTCAAATGGCCGCATTCCTACGATCGACTGAGTATATTCATGGGCCGCGGCTTCGTGATGTGTGTTCCGCTCCGAGACGACGTAATTCGACTAGTCACTATTAGATTTACTCCGCCTTCTTCCACGGCACCGACCATAGAGGATTTCCAAGAGTGCTTGAAGGAACTCGTGCCTGGAGAATGCGAGCTCAGTAATCCGATATGGCTAGCCAATTTCAAAGCCAGTTGCCGCATTGTAGATCGCTTTCGGGATGGCCGATGTTTTCTGGCTGGTGATGCGGCGCATATTCATAGTCCTGCTGGAGGGCAGGGCATGAATACGGGGATTCAGGATGGGATAAATTTGGGGTGGAAATTAGGGTATGTTCTCAGGGGAGAAATGAGTGAGGGCATGCTTGACACATATAATGACGAGAGACGTCGTGTGGGAAACCATCTTTTGCAGGGGACGGATAAGCTGTTTGATTTTCTCACGACGAATAATCGATTCCTTACTTGGTTGAGAAACCAGTTCGTTAAGTATTGTGGGTCCTGGCTTATGGGCAGTCGTCAGCGCCGCGCTGATAGATTTCGCTTTGTCTCGGAATTTTCAATTCGATATCGACATAGTAGCATGTCTTCAACCGACCCTTCTTATAAAGGGAGACTGCGGGGAGGAGATCGAGCACCCGATGGAGCGATTGAAACGGAGGGAGCAAATCATGTTCAGGGATTGTTTAAGGGACCTGGACATCATTTGTTACTGTTTTCGGGGTTGGGAAAGAATGCTTTGAAGAAGGAAGAAGTAGATGCTAGGGAAGAGGTGTGGAAGAAGGGTAAAAGGAGTTATGGCACAACTGTGCATCGCATTACTAGTGCGGCGGTTGATGATAAGGCTGTTGATAAAGAAGGTATTATCCATGAGAGATATGGGTTCCAAGAGCCAGGGTTTGTTCTGATTCGTCCGGATGGGTATATTTCTACAATTGGGGCAATGAGTGCTTTAAATTCATGAAAGCAATGAACTTGCGGCTGTTTGGGCTTCAAATGATCTTCAACATCCACAAACGTAAGAAATCGATGAATAGCTTGTTTGTTACTAGCCCATTCCTATTAGAGGATTCGAAGTTGGTTTAAAAGCATAATTGTATTTGTTAGATGGTAATCGATCTATTCGAAATGGAGTTTGGAGTGTACTTGAAATTTCATGACTGAGAAGAGAGAAACTAATGGACGGAGGTGCGTGTTACTTGATATCTGTTTACATTTATTCGCTACTAAAGTCCTACATAAATATAGGATATGTTTGCTGCAAAGTCTATTATTTTCCATTTAAAGAAATCTAGTCCTGTAAGCCTGCTATTTATGATAGTCTACTCCAATACTTTCACCGGTGGATCAGCTTCTGCCTTGTCCGGTTTATCTCCCATTATCACTCATACAAACTAGTACCTCCAGTTTAAGTGCGGTCTGAGACCATCATATTAGACGAATTGTTCGTTTCCTTCAGGTCCCGAAATCACTACGTGCCATGCTTTTATTTGAACATGCTAGCTATCAAAGCCGCCAACTCCAATAAAGAGGTCTCCTCCAGAATGGGAGCTTCTTGCCAATTTAGTGTCATCCTTCATGTCTTTGCTTTTATTCAAAGACTCTTTTTCCACTTGTCTGCTCAGGTGGGCAGGAGTAAGAACAGAGTCATGCTTCTACTAAGGTACTAAGCACTGCGGAACTGTTGAGACACAAGTTGAAAAGTAATAAGGGATAGAATGCGCTTTTATTCATCTATCACTCAAGCCTGCTAGAAGTTGTATTGCCTAGCAATAGCATGCTATTATAACATTTCCTCCGTTCTCTCCCCCTAAGGCCATTTCATTTTAGCTAAACTTTGTATATTATAGAATGAAATCTACGTTATTGCTCATTTTAGCTCAAAACTTACAGAAAATAAAAAAGTTTTATAAACTATGCATAATGCACCGCAATATACTAGCCTTTTACCCATATCTACTTAATCATGCACGACGAATACGGAGATTAGCAATAGAAGAGCTAAGTACCCGAAGTGAGCGCTTCCAGCAAACAAGTAAACTCATGCCCTTCATCAACAATATAATTAATGGGATATTTAACATAAAGTTGGAAACTAAAACTAGTCAAATTAATTTTACTAGTCTTAGATGACTTTTGCGCATCTCAGGGCGGTGCTTAGGGAGATGAAGACTACGACCGGAGCGCTCCGGCCTTAAGACGACTGGATATAGCTCAGGATAAAAAAACTAAACAAATAGAGTGAAAATAATAAGGCAGTGAAGTTGGACGACGATGGCCCTTGACTTAACCTGATAATCCAGACTCGCAATGCCCTCTTCCAAGTCATTTTTCGTGCTGAGACTTACTGACCTACTAAAATAACAAAGGAACCTGCATTTATTTATATTCTATTTTAGAAAAGCTTCTCTAGCACTAGCATGAGAGTGGGTTTCCTCTCATTGCTAAATAACTTTGCAGTGATAAAAGTTTCATGAAGAGTAGAATGTGAAGTAGAAAGGATATCTATAAATAACATGGCTTTGGGAGATACATATGCTGGATTTAATCTAGGTGTACCTCTAGATGAAAGTTATATTATTAAAATATGCAAGTAATCTCGAAAGCATCTAATTACTGGGAAATATCAAAAATAAAGTTGTGGATTAGAGAGAAGTCCACTTTGAGTTTCATGGCCGAGGGGAAATTCTTGGTATACCTAACAGTTGAGGTCATACAAAGTTACACCAACTACCCCAATCATTTCTTCGCTGGCAATGCAGGTCAAGTTGAATCCCTCCGACTCCGAAACACTCGATACACGCTAGCTGGTCATCTCGTCATCATCGGAGTCACCACAATGCCATCCACGGATAAGTGTACCTGTTCCGTAATATCTGTGTGAGAGATTCTAACGAAATCTTTGAACGACTCGCCAGTCTCAACAAATTTTCCTTGGCTTCCCTGCAAAATGGGACAGATGCAGAGGCACCATTCGGAAATTTGATAGCCATTTAGGCGGCATTGTGGAATGACTTTGTAGGGTTCCTGGGGGCTGTTTGATGCATGCAGCTTTTTGAAATGCCACTCCAACGGATCCTCCACATAGCCACATTAAAAGAGCGTAGAAGTTTCTCTGTGACACGCATCCATTACCTTCCCTGACGACATTTCGATTATAAATTTCATCAAGAAGTGCGTAGAAGCTGCACTACCCTGTACGTTCTTATGCTAACATTGCGGCGGTTCGCATGAGTGGTGTAAGGCCAGAAGGAGTATGCATTGCCTGTTACATTGCATTTTATATGTGGTGCAGAAGGAATAGGAGGAATGTCTCAGTTTCTGATAATGAGGAGTCAAATGCTTCACAGTCGAAGTCATTTTTTCCAAATTCTTATTAGATACTGCTTACAGAAGAACCGAATACTGCTTCGGAAAAGCGAGACATCGTCACAAATTCGTGAGCTTAGAACACAATTTCGCTTCCATTTACCAAATGACAGACGATGATACTGTAAGCTCTGCCTTACAGAACGAACTGTGTGATGGTTAACGCTAAGCCTTGTTTGCATGTCCTGGTATTTGGTGGATGCATGAGCTGAGTTTCGATACCAATTCATACGTCTCAAAATAGCAGCGCGTTGGGGTATACCGTGCTGAGCCACCCCTTTTTCAAGCCCTTCTGAATATTGATTTCAATGTGATTACTGATTTGAGGATATTCTATTCGTTGAGATTTGAGCTTCCTAGTCCTTGGTAAGCTACATCGCTGTCATTCATGTAACATTTACTAGGCATCCACTGGGGGCTTTCACCATGATTTCTCTAATGATTGGCCACCCTCTGACTTGTTTTGAGGCTCTTCAATATTGCTGAATCTTGGCACTCCCCTTGGCATTTGAAGTTCTCAAGCAATTGGTTACATGGCAGCTTAAGGCTAATCATCTAATTCCTGAGAAGCAAATGTTCTGCGACCATGTGCCTCCTTGAATGTCTCCTAACTCTCTCCCGAGTTTCAATTGTCGTTTCGTAGGGTCCTTGTTTTTTCAATTCGGGGCTTCCTGTGTGTGAGCATCCTGCTACTTGGCGAGAAAGGTTAGGGTAGGTGTAATGTCTTTCCCTTATATATTTGTGTATCTTCCTTCAAGCTCGAAGCGTTGAAACTCTAATCACCTAGTACCAATCTCAAATGTCTTTGTCTGCCGTCCAAAAACAGTCGTCAAGCGCAAGTCCCCCTCCTCCCCCCCCCCAGCAACAGTTTCCTAACACCTGTACAGGACAACGATCTATCCACCATGGATCAAACAGACGACCAAAAGCTCGTTGACATCAACCATCACTTCAATGGCAGTGCTGGCTGGTTCAAAGGCTACCGCTATACCAACCCTACCCTCCATGACGTCAACAGAACCACTCCTTTTCCCCTCTTACCTCTCTACTTCCACCATGATGTCCTCCAGCGAGAGACATGGCGACCCCGCGATCTCCTCCGGTACATCTCTCCTACGTACGGCAAGCCTTTCCACATGCTGGTGCAAGCATCCAACTCAAGCGATGTCCAGTCTCCCGGAAACTGGCGTCGCCGAGCTGTAACAGGAAACGCACCCATCCTTTTGAGAGTCTCTTCTTGGGCGGTTGGGTATCGACATGATCGAATGGATAACATTCTACTTAGTATTGGGAAGAGCATTTTGGTTATTCCAATCATTCTTTTCATCGTGGCATATCCGATGGGCGGAGCAGGGAATAGTTATCCTATGTATCCTAGGTTTCCGGGCAAGTGTTATGAGTATCCGAAACATGCTCTGAATAGTTTGGATGCAGCACCGAATCAAAACGAGAAGGTCATGGGCGTTAAAAAGAACGAGACTAATATTGAGTATACGATTAAAGGTGAGCAGAAGAGGTTGTTGAGACCGAGGGAATTGATGGCTTTAAATAATGGGAAATGGGGTAAGTTATTTCAGTACTTTTCTAGATGTCCTAAGTGGGACCAGCCATTGCCATTTCGTCCGATACTTAGTTTAGCTATAAAGATGAGATGATAGACTCGATTTTCGATAGACTATGATCCCTCCACTGCTCACTCTAGATATCCAAGATCCTCTGAACTTCATTCAAGCAATTCTAACTCCACATAGAGAATGTTAAGGGAGATAAAGACACCCGCCCCTATATTTTCATCTCCTTTGCCGCAGCCCAATACTGCACCATTCCTGCCCCCCTTCCCGGCAATCTAGACAATATGAAGTTGGACATCGACTCCCTAGATATCCGAGCTCGAGCACTCGCCCGCTCCCTCGGTCTCACAGCCTACTGGGCGGACTTCCACTGTCGAGCCAAGAAGCAACCAGAAGCAACCGACGATGTCCATCGCTTCTGCGATGTTGTCCGTGGCGCACAACGAGTCTGCATTGTACTTCCCAACACGTATGAAGAGAGTCTAGTCTTCTTTGGCCAGAGATTATGGTGTCTCCCTGAAGTGCTACTTGCACGAGACCACAAAGTCCTCCTCTGCACACCAACCTTCGACTCTGTTGATTCCACAGAACTAGTCGACATCATGGAATTCACTCATCGAGCATGGTGCCGTCGTCTCACCACCCCATCCGGCCACATCCCCGGCGACGTCGAGAAATGGCGTCTTGACGTATCCAATTACAATCCTCAAAACGTTCTCGAATCCGACGGCAACGAAGAGGTCTTCCGCTTGCTCGCTGAAAACTTCACCGGCACCTTAACTCTCTCTCGACTAGAGTTGATCCAAACAGCGCTCAGCGCCATGCGATCCCGAGCCTACACGGAATTCCAACGCGGTGACATTGCCTACGCACTCATGGCCTTATTTACTAAACGATTACGCATGGATCCCACCGATTCGGAACAACAAGCCCTCGCTCGCCTTTCCCTCGCTAACGACAGCGATCGCATCGTCGAACGCATGGCCTGTCTTTCCCAACCGCGCGAAGAAGGGAAACCTGGTTGGTTCAGCACATATGACGAATTAGGCGCCAATCTATGGGATATAGAGCCCCTTTGTCAAGTAGCGGGTGTTTGTCATGATGGTTCCATCATCCTTGATGGTTGTCATGCAATCAGTATTCGTTGGAAAGATATCCCTCGGATATATTATCTCAATCGAGAGACGTTGAAGAGAAGATTGGCTGGCGTTGCTCTCCGTTCTGGACCTTTCTGGCTTCTCTTGGGGATTTCGGTCGCTTCTCCGGGCCGCAATTTCTTTGGAGTAGGAATCTTCTTTCTCATTCTAGGCATTGTGTTGTTACTAACCGCGCCGTGGAGTATCATGACACTTTATGGGGGCAAAGTATGGGATGCTAAACCTTGGTTAGTGGGCTTTGAAGGTACATTGCCACTGGAGGAAATCGAATATCTTACGTTTGGGAATAGTATTGGACGATTTACGTATTCTCCGTCTAGTGGACCGTTCTGTGCAAGAAGAGAGGATGAGAGAATAGGTAGGGATCCGATGGAGAATTTTGGGAACGCGAGAGTAGGGCAGAGGTTGTTTACGCTGATTGATACGGTATGCTTCTTCTTTCCCCTTTTACTCCTTCTTTTACTCCCGCTCTGGGGTGTTTTTAAGCGACGAGGGACGGGATGAAGATCAATGGATAGAGCTAATGTGGTAAATAGGGAACAATGACAGTAACAGTCTTTGCAGCCGCCAACCCTCCTTCAGTCGCCCTTCTCTGTGGTAAAGAAGGTGGTATGTTGCGTGCTGTAATGTGTTCATATGATCGAGCTTCGAATTCGCTGCAGAAAGAATGTGTGTTGAGGATGGAGACGCCCATATGGGATATCAGTGTAGTGAAGGGGTGGATTAAGCTTGGGTAGATCGGATTTCTGAAGTGTGTATTTACTGTGCTTCTTTCTATTTTTTTTGTCCCCGTTTTAGATAGCTGTTATGGGGTGGGTGGTGTCTGGATGGATGTAATTGGATCAACATATCTTTTATGTTGTGTTCTAGGAAATAGTAAATGCTGAATATATCTTCGTTTCTCAAATATTCTCTGCTCTTAGGTGAAATTGATCTTGCGCTCTCTAGTCTTCTTACCTTTGTCATCGCTGGCCCCACCAACCACTTTCCTCCGCCCCTTTAATCAAAATCCCTACCCTCCCTCCATTAATACAATATTTTTGACCGAAGGTGTTCTATTTTGAAGAAGTATACTGATATGTTATTACTTTAGCACGACCCCGTACAACACAATAAATAGGAGATGATTCTCGCACAAAAAAATCACAAGGCCCCAACATCTACGACGATCTTGCCAAGGGTCTTGCAGCGAAAACTCAACGATCTTCAGCATATCTTTGGAGGTGCGGTTAAAGATGCTTTCTCTACGACGATCACTTGGTATTAAGTCGACTCTTTCTCGAAGAATGATGCGGGGAATAGTGAAAGCTTGTGCTCACTTTACGAAGATTCCTACCGCTGCTATACCCGTGGGCATTTCTGGTTCGGTCTTATTCTTACTGGGAAGATGCAATAGCTGAAACTGAGAGGGGAGAGAAGGATACTACTACTACAAAGTACTAAAGGTTAGGCACATTCGTGAATGGACGACTCAGAGATAAGATTAGTGTCTAGGATTTCCGACTACGATAATTCTTTGCGAAGACTTCCGTGTGGAAAAGAGAAAGAGAAATTGGACGATAGGGGTAATTCGATCACTTTTTGATCTGCTTCGAAATTGTTTTCTCTGTGTATTATGTATATATATATATGTATATATATATCTCTTTTAATGTTAAATTCATATATTTTTCGTAGCGAAATGTTTATCTTTTTTTTTGCGTTCGATATATTCCTCTTAAGTGTTTATGTTGCTTTGAGGTGCAATTAGCAACTAGTACCTTTAAGCATTTTAATTTCTTGCCCGAGCCCTTCCTCGAGGAAACAACGCCTAATATGGTGATAGAAGAAGACACCTTCCTCGATGTTGGTGCTTTACGAAGCACGTATCGCGACCGTGTCACAGGACTTCCCGACAGCTCGGTCCACCGGAAGACTATTGATGGCTCTGCAAATGCGGAGCAGTGTCCTATCTGTTAGCAGAATGGAGATATTGGGCTGGACATGGTGATGCTTCGGTGCGAATGTCTGGGGGCACGAATCCTGCATGGCCAAATCTGTTTTTGAGACGGCAGGTTGCCCAACTTGCAGAGTACCTCAATTCTCCTTCGATACCGAACTCCTCCTTTCGACCGCGTGCACAAACGGAGATATTGAAAGCGGCACATATCACTCCTCGCGGGATATATTCGACGGAACGCCATTGATACGAGCGGCTCAACACGGCCACAGAGAAATCATACATCTGCTCGTGGAATATGGGGCTTCCGTAACACAAGAGGATATGTACCACCAGACGGCAATATGCTGGGCCTCAAAGGAGGGACACAAGGACGCAGTTGGGGAGCTTCTCCTCGCCGGAGGAAACATATATTATATGGACTCAAAGGGGCAGACACTGTTACATTTGGCTGCGAGGAGCGGGTCTGAGGAAACGGCGGTTCTTCTGTTAGTAAGGGGCGTGGCAGGACCTGCTGCAGATTCGGAGGGAGCCACAGCTCTCCATCGGTCGATCTCGTTCCAGCCATAGCATAACTCGAGCTCTGGAAGCGTGGTGTACAGGAGGTTCTGCTCCACCTTGTCTGGGGTGAGTGTCTGGACTCAGCAGGGGGCGCATAGCTTACACAAAGCTTGCTTTCATTCAGGCTGACACCGCCAACGTCCTTGAGGGCATCTCTCAAAGTGTCTCGCAAAAGCTCGGATTTGTGCTAGTTCAACCCAAAAATTCCACAGGTTAAAGATCGAAAACGAAAACGAACGCCAGAAGACGAAACACCCCTCCCCTCTCTACCTCCCAGACGCGGCTGCGGGAGTCCCCTCCATGATCACCCGTGCTGATCGTAATGTTCTCCGAGTGGCTTGCTGGCGCGATTGCTTCTCGGATCTCTTTAAACGGTTTGTGTCCTCACGCCCTGACTTCAAAATCCTTTGAGGCTTCTCGCCCTTCACGGACACTGGCTTTCTATCTGTGGGGGATAGTTTTCTCCTGCTTGGCCGTAACGCCTCTCCTATCATAGGGCGGATAACGCGTCCAGCTCTTTTGAGGCGGGATGAATTCGGTGCAGGGGGAAGTTGCTCGCCGTCGCCATTCTCTGATCCGGCTGGATCAACGCCTGTGGCTGGCTGATCGGAGTTGCCATGGATCATGAAGAATTTCTTAACGGTCCAATCGAAGACGTTGTCATACTCGAAACCTCTGCGAACGAACAGATCTCGGAAGAGTTTGCGAAGGTAGAAGTAATCAGGCGTGTCTTCAAACCCCAAACCACGGACATACTTGAGATAGATTGGAAATTCCTCTGGAAGGTCAGCGCAAAGGTCCTTTATCGAGACGCTTATTTTCTTCTCTTTAATGAGCTCGTTTCTCTCGTCCTCCGTCGCAGCTTTCAGGCCTTGCCAAGGCAGAGATCCGAGGGCAAAGTATATCATAACATATCCAAGCGATTCAAGATCGTCGCGGCGAGACTGCTCTAAGTAAATTTAGCCTCTTGTCTGTTATAGAGAGGTTCACACATACCAACTCCCAAATGATTATTGATACTAGCATAACGACTAGTTCCTCCGAATGTGCAATTCTCATAGTAGGCTTTATGGATTTGTGTTTCTGGATTTCGATACGTCTTTGCAAGATCAAAATCAATGATATGCACCAGATTTCCAAGCTTGCCAGAACCCATTAGGAAGTTTTCGGGCTTGATGTCGCGATGGATGAAATATTTCTTATGGATATATTCGATGCGAGGGATAAGTTGGTCAAAGAGCAGGAGAACCGTCTTCATCGAGAATTTTCGATCGCAAAAGTTAAAGAGGTCTTCTAGGCTTGAGCCGAGCAGATCATGGACCATGACATAGTATTCGCACTCCTCTCCATACCAGCGGACGCGTGGTATACCTGCCCCGTGAGCGAGGCTCTCATAGACGTCGGCCTCGTGCTCCAACATGGGCATATTGTCTCCGATGCGTTCGAGCTTGATGGCGACCTCCTCATGTGTTTCCAGATCAATCCCTTTTATAGTCAGACTCTGCTGCCTATATAAATGGAGTAGCCCGACCAGAGTAGACAATTCCAAAGCCTCCTTCCCCGATCTTGCGCTCAACGCGGTATTTGTTCCTGATTCTGATGTCCTAGAGAGGGAAGTGAGCTGGGTTTCAATATATTGACAGGCAGCGTTGGAATCACAGACCAGGGCCTTCATTTTCAGCAGAGACGCACAGAGACGCGTTTTCTTTGTGTTTGTAGTTTGGTTCTGAGCCGCGGAGTGGAAGTAGGAATTGAAAATTGATTGTTGGAAATGGGCTGAATGTTACTATAGTGTTAGTCGGAAAGGGGAAAGCGTCTCGATGGAAGGCGGTATCACATGGCAGAAAAGGTGGGGTGCATGGCATAGCTACTGGCACAGGAACGACATGGTATTGGCGCAATAAAACAGAATTGATTGGCAATACTGTGTTAGTTCTCTGGGCATCAAACGGATTGGGCCAGAATCGCAAGAAAAATGTGAGTCATCGTCCACTCGATTACCACCACCAATGTTTCATGTGATGTCGGCTCGATTCGAAACCCGTATTACTTCTCGCTGTGGTTGGAGCCGCACTTGCCTAGGTTAGGCGTAGCTTCTACTACGCAGCCCCGCAGAAATTGGCATCCTCTGTAAACAACCACAATGCATTGATACCAACTGCCCTACAACTGCAACAGGATACAGACATCCAATCATATCACTACTCCAGCACTTCTTCAGACACCGCGTTTATGGCCTTGGGTTGGAGACCTTTTCTCCCCAAATTGTCCTCCGTCTTTTTGTTCGACTATCTCTCCTTCGATTCTCTCGATGTCCAGCACTCGAGAACAAATACCACCTCGTCGGAAAAGACAGCGCCCTGAAGCAGGCCTATCTCTTGAGGAACAGTCAGAGTCACAGCCTTCAAAACGACTCAAGTCAAGCACCAAACTTCATTCGGCGGCATTCTACGACTCGCTCTCGAAGGTGTGGCTCACTCGCCGAGCGTTAAAGGAGCTCGATCGACGAACAAGTCAAGCCAACAGTCCACAGCGGCCTGCTTCTACGCCTCGACGCGTAACTCGAAATACTTCGAACAAAATAAAGAGATTTGCTAGAGACGGTGGCCCAGAGCTTCGTGATCTTCGAGGGGTAAGGCCGAAGTGTTAAAGCATATGGATCATTTCTAACCACATCTTTTTAGTATCCAGCACCAACAGACCTCGACCCTGCACACGCGATAAGCTCAAGCCGTTACTCCCGAAGCTCTAGCAGCAGGCAGACCAAATCCACACCGCCGACAAGCAATTCCACCTCTAGAACTAGCAACAGACGATCTTCGGCTTACGATAACGATTTCGAACAACACCTCGTTGACCATAGCATCTACCCTAAAGGATATGACTATCCGGACAATCGCGAAGCTCCAGAACCCGGCAACTTAGAAGGGTTTTATCAGAGACTGGCACAACCGAGACCATCACTTTCACCATCCCGCTTTACCAACTCGGATTTTCGAACCTTCGAACGGAAAAATGACCGGGTAATCTCCGAGGGGAAGGTGATGAGTACTGTGTTGCCTATGATATCTGGCGATGTTGATATCCCTAATGAAGGAGATTTGGTTTTCACGAGGCTCGAGCCGATAGCTAACGGCACTACCGTTGATGCTAAACCAGACTTTTACGATGGAGCTCGCCTTGATGACATCGACAAGCAGGTCCAAGAGGACCTAGGACCTTTCATCATTCCCTCCGGACATACGATGGCTCCAGTAGCACCCAACTTCTTCCTCGAGGCCAAAGCGCCTAAAGGAGGTGCAGATGTGGCGAAACGACAAGCTTGCTATGACGGCGCTTTGGGTGCTCGTGGCATGCATCAGCTTCAGTCATACGGTGAAGATGAGCCGGTCTATGACGGTAATGCCTACACGATCACTTCAACTTACCACGACGGGACTCTCAAGATGTACACCACTCATCCCACAGCGGGTCCTGAGGGCTCTACCGAGTACCATATGACTCAGCTCAGGTCTCTGGCCTTGACTGATACCCCTCAAAGTTTTCGAGAGGGAGCTACCGCATTCCGAAATGCCAGAGACTGGGCTCAGGAACAGCGCGATGCACTCATCTCAGCTGCGAATGTCAGGGCAAGGGCTGTGAATGCAGAGCCGCCTGTATTCGAGTCATTCGAACACAACGATGGCTTGGATCCCACAGGAGAGCAGGATGCCAGTCACCTCGCTCAAGCAGAAGATCCCGAGGATGATCCTCGGTATTACATGCCGGCTACCAGAACTCCGGCCCAAACCAGCTGATGGTTGAATTTTCATACTTCTGGGACGACTGGTACCAAATGGGGTGAAATGTGAGTCATCGACGTTTCCGGAGGCGGCGCGAGAATGGCCGAGCCTTCAGTTGCTCGACTAAGCGCCCACAGTGACATCCTTTTTGGGAGTTACTGTCTTTCCGCTACTTGATCATTATCAGTATTCTGTCCACTCTTGAACCGTCGGCAGCCCTCCCATCCATCTGGTGGATTGATTCTATCGTTACTTGTCACAAGCAAGGGAGAAAATTTGGAAAGTTTACAGTTGAGTTTACAGTTGAGTTGAATTCCATTATGCAAATGTTTGACGTTCAATATATGAAGATCTATTAAACATTACTCTCAAAAGAGAAAAGACCCCAATACAATGTGCCGAGCAGTGGCTAGATATACTGTCCGAGTTCTTTCGAGATAGTATCCCAATCATCATGACTGCTGAGTTGATGGTCTCTAACCAGGCTCTCAGCAACTGGTTCCAATATCCGGCACATGCTAACAATATCCGAACGTTCTTTGTGAATATGCTTGAGGAGCGACTTGAGGTACGCATGGTCGTAATCGGCAGTCGAGTAACTAGATCACACATCAGCACAAGTAATCATTTGATAATCCCCAATTAGATCGATCCGCACATTCTCTTCTTGATCTCCAGCCCAACAAGCAGACCAACCCCGACGCCTAGACCAGGTACCAGACCGTCTTTCTTCTCATCGTAACCTTCTACCCAGATTGCCCATCGCCGGGCAAACTGGAGGTCCTTTTTGAGCGCCGCCGGGGCTGCTAACAGAGTCTCTGGATGACCGTCTGGAAACATGTGTTTCACGTATTCTTTGTGGGCTTTGTTATTATCATTCTCACCACTTCCGCGAGCCTGCGTGCCGTTGATCCTCTGCTTGGTTGCTTGACGGTGAAACTCATTATAGCCTTCGAGGGTTCGGTATTCTGCTACAAACCGACGCCACTGCTGGAGGTCATCATCCGTTTCCAACTTCCACAAAATCAAATGATACTCGCGACGCTGAACATAGACCGGGCTGTTGATTGCGTTGGACCACTGGAAAGGCTCGCGCGATTGATCTGCGAAGAGGCCATGGACTTTTAACATCTCCCAATACTTGTCAAGGATATTGATGAGATCCGGCCGGGGAAACAGGCTAGCAACTGTCTCTAAGGAGGCACGCTTGCCTCTCTTTCGTTTGGCACGCTCCTGGAGCTTCTTACACTTCTTGCAGTCACAGCGCTGGCACATGGGGATATCCGGGTCAGCTTCAGAGTGGGAACCTTGGTCATCAGAAGCAGGGCTGGACTCGTAACTGACGCTCCCCGTTGAGTCCAGCGAGGGGTCTAAGATCTCATCCAGGTCGGGGTGCGACGACATCGATACGTCTCCTGGGCTGTAGTCACTATTCTGCGTAAAGGCGTGCTCCCAAGGGTCATCTGCATGGGGGCTAGCAGGTCCCATAACTACTTGGGGATCAATGCCAGGAAGGCTATAGTCTCCATAGTATATCGCAGAGCATATTGAAATGAACTGATTCGCGGCATCTTTTCCTAGCTCGGATCTGAGCTCTAGATTTTAAGGGTTGTGGGTTTTTGTGGACCTGCGAACTTTACTTTTCGCATGTTGGCAGGGCTTGCGGGCACCTGGTTTTAAAATAAGATACGCACGTACGGTTAGGTATGGTAGTGACAATGAGAGATTGATGCTCTGGTTTGCCCTCATCAATCAGTACCAGGCGAGAGAGCTTTCAGTTCCTAGCGATCGTATACCAGCTCTATCTGCAATTGCGAAGCAAGTTAACAGTTCTGGTATCATGGGTACGTATGTCTGTGGGGTGTGGACGCAATGGCTGAGGCAAAGCTGAGACGTAAGACAGTGATGTCGAGTTTCCCTTAGGTGATAATATAGCGAAAACACACTGGGTTAGAGCTTGCAACAAGCGCACGACGTCCAAGTCGCACAACCAAGGAAGCCTTACCTCGTGGTCCGCTATCAAACTGATGAGGAATCCAATTGACCGACGAGCGTGCTTGCAAAACTGGAATGATCTTTCCTTGAACTCCAGTGCCAGATAGCTTTGTCTCGATCTCACACGACTCGCTGAAGGTCCCAACATTCTCTGCTAATTGAAAATGCTGGACCACATACACCTTGCATTTGCACACACGTGCTAATCCAATGAAACTTTTTACTCATTCTCAAAAATCCAGCTGTCCCGTCCTCAAGATCATCTTGACTGCTTATACTGAAAGACGACACAAGGTAACTGACTTTGGTTAGTTGTGCATGGAAAGATTGCTGGCCAATTCTGGTATTAGCGTTTAAATTTCTTTTCGATTATTTTGAAAGCTCAAACTGCGGGTCTAGGTTCCAGAAGATGGGGTTCCGGAGGACGTGAATGCATCCAGCTCATATTCCAGTGCAAAGATCGGTCTCAGGGGCTTTCTCTGTATGGTCGAGCTGACCGCTGTCGAGGAACCCGCAGAGGAGATAAATTTTATGATTCAAAGAACAGGCGATGAGGAGCCTGGAAAATCTGCGAGGCTGATTCCCGATACCATCGACGATTTGGAAGTTCCTCTTGAGGAGCTCTCTTATAGAACGTTCTATGTCCTAAGATACTCACCAATCACCATTTCGTTTCGCGACCAACCTGAGTATTGGAATTGCTTGGTACTCATAAGTTCAAAGAGCGAGATCGACGTTTTCAGAAGGATAGGCATCACGGAAATCAAGCACGACTGGTTCAGAAATTGTGTAGACAGAGACATAACGTTGGTCTAGTGTCCATGGCAGATGTGAAGCCTGAAATTCCATTCCGTCAACAGAGCCATACCAAACGACGAAACACGACTTGTGAAATTACTCGTTCTGAGCAATAGGGGGCATGAACTCATCGTTGGTTACAACAGTGTGACCATGCATATCATTATGAGGAGTTCTTTGCAGGATTGAAAAGCCGTCAGTAAGAAAAGCACAGCTCGAATCTTCCATACATTCCACAGCATCACGACAGTTGTACCTCTTGAGATCACAACACAGATCTTGAATTATATCGTTGCGAACGCTCGGCCACCACCGCTTGGCGGCGATGTCACTACACATAGCTAAAGGCGCGCACATATATGAAGAAACTGTTCCCATGGCGCCCACTTGGCCTGGAGAATGCTGGAGGAAGAGATTGGAGACTTCGGCAAGAGCAGGTGAAATGGCAGGAGCAATACAAGTTGCTTGATTCTCGGTATAGGTACTTGCACCACCGAGAAACCGTCACCGAAAGGTGTAAAAAGCAACGACATGCCTATCACAAGCGGCGGAGACGGTGGCCTATGCTATCGAAACGAATGAAGAAGAGGGGTTGAGTCTAGCTCCAGGTGAAATCCTGAGTGCAGACCATCAATCCCTTGGCCAGCAATCCCTAACCCATTAGTCCCTTGGCCATTAACCCCTTGGCCATCAATCCTGTGGTCACTCAACCTTGGGTTGAAAATATTATTGATTAAACAATGCAGCTCCATTTGAAGTTTCTGTTCTGCTCGAATGGAGGACCCTAATCTCCGCCCTCATTACTACGCACTCAACATCCAACATCAACGCCTCTAACAACAATGTATCCCAACGCTGCGCCTAGATTCGGGATCTCCTAGCAGGTCGTTTTAGCGCTTGCCTTCGATACTACCCCAGACATGAGCCAGCCTTGCTTAACAGCGTAGTGTGAAATTCTACCACCAGAGTCCCGCTGCTGCACAATCAACCTCTTTATAGAGAAGATCACTTTCCTCCAAGTACTGTACTCCCTACCTTCGGCTACTACCTCAAGTCCCTCAAGAAAGCGCAACCTCTCATCCTGATCCTCTATTGACAAGTGAGGAGGCATGAACGGAGTGGTCAACTTTCCTGACCATACTGTTTGATTGACGCAACCCCAAAAATCGAGATCAGTTGACTACTGGAGCACCCCTAGACCAACTTTCCACGCCTACGCCCAATCCAGGGTGTGCTTGACGGTAAAGTAGGCTGTGGCATTTGCGTCCTTGTCATGACATGGCCATTGACCACTATGTCGGCTTAGGAGAGCCTGGGAAGGATTGGAGCTTGCATATCGGATGGGGGAGCGGAGTATCCAAGTGCGAGGATTTCATCCCACCACATTACCCCCCCATCCATGCTTTACCCTTCTGGCACTGGCTCCAGCGTCTCTCCGCGACTTGAATGAAGAAATGAGCCTTGTCGCCCCTTTTGAGCATTGGCGACCCACCCCGAAGCAAGACCTAGGCGGCTCCCCTCAGGAGTGAAAACAGGAGCGCAAGCTGAAGTGGGGATATGAGATCCCTTTCACCGAGCCACTGAGACGGCTAGTTTCGCTCCTGATCCGTCACACTGGAGCATGTTCAGAGCATGTCCGGCAAGATCTGCGCCGCATCAGCAGTTCTGGGTCTTCAAAGGCAGCAGCTATTGTGTACGATGATTTGAGAAAATGAACAAGGATGGGTGCAGAGGAGTGGTGGACGAACAGTGACGGCGGGCACCACAAGCAGGAGAGATGCGCTGGAATGCGTCAGCTCATATTTTGCTATTCGCAAGAGATGTGACAGCCTGTGGCTGCAGATGACGATAGCACCTTCATCAGGAGGAGGATCTAAGGAGACGCAATCAGCTATGATATGCACCGGATTTGCTCCTTAATGCATCCCACTGCATGTGATAACATGGAACAAGGAGTAGAATGGGCGGAGACTGGAGACATGCAACCATTCTCCCCCCAAATACAGTCAAGAAGTGCGTGCGAGGCAGATTCGGCGGGGGACGGTGTCAAATTCGACGTCTCATTCGCACTCGGCCACGACCCACAGGAATCAATACTCAGGCCACCGGGAGTTCGAGAATGAAGCAGCAGGGAGGTTCCAGATGGATGAGCACTCCCTAGAACAACGAGGCAGACTTCGCATCGTCAATCCAAGCTTGAAAAGTATAAAGAGTACATGCCAGCCCGGTCTCCTTCTTAACACTCCATACGTGCCACCACAATCACCACAACTGCAGACACTACGCTGATCACGACTTTATCCATCTGCTTGCCCTACAAGATGAGCGCACCACCTCTAAGTGAGGCAGGACCTATTTCAGATGCAGCCTCTTTCTACGTGAGTTAGAGACAACGTAAGCTGGAAACACAGGTGCTGACAGGGAAGAATCCCGTTGAGGCGGTCTCTCATCCTGTAGAGACTACGCCAGAAACAGCGGAAGGCATGTCACCTCCGCAGAATAAGTGAGTCAATATTGTTACAGAAAGCATGTTGAGGGGGGCAATAACCATATTTCGTTACAGCACGCAAAGCCTGGGGAGATCTATGCCACCAGGTGGGGGTTTCGAAATCGCTGCTGATCTCGTAAGTAAAGCATTCGACTCACTACTCCTGATTTACAGTCTGATAGTTACCCAAGGACCCGGCACAAGCCTCATATATTGGTGAAGATGGTCGATTTGCTCTGCTTCGTGGTAAGTTTGGTGAATCTGCTACGCTGAATCCTGCTGATCCAAGAGAAATCCATACCATGTTCCAAAAAATGGCAGCCGACTCTTCCGGCTCTAGTGCTAGCATTCCGCAGGAAATTCTCAGGCTTCTGCCTATCATATCGCAGACTCTGATCTGTCAGTACCATCTTCAATTAGTCATTCCCCTGCTCACCTCCTACCATAGAATTCGTTGGTCAGCTCCAAGCAAGTAATAGCCAACTACAGATGAGCTACGCACGGCTCCAAGCCACCCAAGAGAACCGGGAAGCCGGAGAACGACAGACGGAAGGCAAGTTCACTACCTACTGCCCTTGTGTTTCCTAGATAACAAAATACAAAGCTCGCGTAATCTCACTCCAGAAGGAAATTGAATTGCTTAAAGGTATAGAAGCCGAGCCTACGTGGCAATTTGATAAGAGCGCTGACACAAAATTAAATGACAAGAGGAAGTTGAAAAGTGAGTTCTTGCGTACTTATTTGATATACTCATCACGTTAATATGATTTAATTAAAAATGATGATCTGAAAAGAGACATCCGCGAGGTGGAGCGATTATATGCGGATATCAAAGCACAAAAGGATAGTTTGAAGGCAGAACTCGAACTTGGAGCAACTTCGGATTCTGGTATAGAGGGCTCAAGCAAGAAGCGTAGACGTCTATAATGATAGTAGAAGCTGCTTGCTGTGAGCGAGAAGTTCTTGTATTTATAGCCGTCTATGATAGAAGCTATCCTGGAAGCTAAGTTACTCCCAAGATATTTCCTCCTGGAAGCCACAATGGTCCCGTGAGCCCAAAGGCTTCTGGGACCTTTCCTCCTGGGATTCACTGGTATCCTGGGAGCCTTACTCCCAGGATCTCTGCTCCTCCCAGAAGCATAGGGGTTCCTAGAATCATCAGGTCATGTGACTGGCCTACAATAGCTGGATCTGCAGCTGCACGGATAATCTGAAAGCTCATCCCCTATCTCACCGGTCATCACGTTAGATCAGCTAGACGTGCTGCGTCGCGAAAATGAATTTCTTCACTAGTCACGTGATATTAAAGTAGGACAAGAAGAGGGCGGGAACACTGGTTCTGTCACACAGGAAGGCGTAGCACAATGCGAGGGGTGGACCAAGACGGCTGGCCCACAACCAGATCTCGCCCATTTGTGCTGGCACACTGGGTGGACCAGCCCAAAGCTGCCAGCCTTTTTCCGATCCTGGTACAGAGGGAAGGCTGGAACCTGCGGCGGGCTGACCCGGCTGCTGCGCTAGCTCGCCAACTGTGCCAGCACAATTGGGCCAGGACAAAATGCGAGCCAGCCCAATTGTGTGGGCACAATCCCTAGGCTAGAGCAACTGTGCCAACCTTGTCCACGTGCCGGGACACCATCTGTCCCAGCACTCTTGTGCTGAAGCACTTAGGAGAAAATAGCTCCCCGATCCAGCCTACCAGGAGGTAGCAGCATGCAGGAGACGGCATCGAGGAGCCAGTAGCTCCGCGCCATAACCAGCTCCTCGTTGCTTTCTCCCTGTAGAATGCTGCTCCTGCCTGCTGGTTCCTAGATGCTACTTGCTCCGCGAAACTTGTTCCCAGGTACTCCCGTCTCCTTGACGTTAGCCATTGGGGAAGAGGCGCCAAATTCGCCTCCTGGAGCCTTGCATTACTGTATTGGTAACGTCCGAAGCCAGACAGACCAATGAAATCGCAAGAATTCCGATTTCTTCTTCGTAATATCTCTTTTAAACCAACTACAGTAAAAAGTATTCAAATTCAGATTTAGTAATATGCTCATCACACTATTCCTCTTAATATAGCAATCTATTGATCTCGAAATTCATCCAATTTCATTGGTCTGTCTCGGCACACAGGGTGTCTCGCTACGCAGGGAGGGACGTTGACTTAGCAACTTCGAAACCCACGTGTAGAAATTGAACTTAGAATATAGAAAGTCACATCAGTCAAGCAAGTAGAAAAATATCGAGACATGGAATATTCTGGGCTTGGATAGTCCACACGACGGTGGTTTTATTATGAGACCAGTAAGGAAACCAACGAATTCCAGCCGAAAAGCACTGATCTCCCTGCCCGCAGGTTCAGCGCCCATTCTTAAATGTTCGCGGCTTATCACTACTCTTTCAACGCTGGAAATCCTGTCGTAGCAGATTAACCGGGAGAATGGCTCTTTAGGCCTTCCTTTCCAAAGCACTTATATCACCTTTCGTTGTCAATTAACCCCCTGATCGACATTACCTGCCGAATAAGGGAGAACCACTTTAAAGCGATCAGCACAATAGCATAATGCCAACCATACTTCATCAAACCCCTGGGACCTCTAGCCGTAAAAGGGATATTTTCCCCTCATACCCAGTTCGTGTAAGTTTTTATGTATGCCATTACGTACACGGTGCAACATTCATTTTGACAACAAATACCAAGTATTTTCATATTTGTGACCAAAAATGCATAATGCCTCGGTCATCCAATATGCATATAGCCTAAACCTCCTTATTCGCGCCGCGATTTTCTTTCGTCTTCACTCAACCTCACATATCCACAGCCATCGTATCAATGTCTTCATCCTTCGAGTCGGCCATCATGAGCGATGATGACTCGAAAAAGATCGATCTCGAGGGCTCCACACATTCGTTAGACAGCTTAGCTTCGTTTTCCTCCACCTCGATTGACTCCGACAGAGAACCGCTCTATTACGACTCACCCTCTGAGGAGCATCCCAGTCCTTCTTGGCCTACGCCCAGGCATCCAAGTCGTATTCTTAGGGGCATAACTGCTCGACTTCCATCCTTATCACGGCGCTTGCCATCCGCTCGGTCCCTCTTTGGCTGGCCAGAATCAACTCCCCATCGGTCATCTTCTACGTCATGGCTGGATGGCCTACGAGGTGTAGCAGCTCTCCAAGTCTTCTTCTTCCATTTCTTCGGCCGACATACCCAATGGGGACATTCATGGGGCTCGACACCAGAAGATAGATATATCCATCAACTCGTCATCTTCCGGCCAATCTGGTCCGGCGGTTCCGCTGCCGTGTCGACTTTCTTCGTCATAAGTGGCTACGCTATTACTGTCAAGAGTCTGAATCTCATCCGGCAAAAGAATTATGAGGAGATATTCAAAGGGCTCTGTTCCAGCTTTTTTCGGAGAGGCTTCAGATTATATTTACCAATTCTTCTCCTCGCCCTCCCGACTCTCGTCTTGTTGAGGATTGTCGACTTGACAGATGGGTTCATTTATCCCATTGAGGAAGCCGATACTTTTGCAGGGCAAATCGTACATTTTCTTAACGCAACTGATGATTACTTGAACCCTTTCGTTTATAAGGATAACTACCTTGTAAACAATCGATACGCTTACGTTCCCACATCCTGGACCATTCCCATGGAATACTACGGTTCTCTTGTGTGTTATCTAATGGTACTTGCCATTTCTCGCATCGACATATTCGCTATCCGCTGTTTTATCATGGGATTCACATCTCTCTACTCTCTCCACCGAGGCAGTTGGTGGAGTTCAAACTTCCTCGTAGGCATGCTCCTCGCAGACTGGACAGTCGAAAAGAACATGAACAATTCAAATCTCTCCGAAGAACCAAGCTCTACCTACAGACTCCTCAACGACACCTTCTTCTTGGCTGTCTTTTGCTTCGGCACATATCTAGCAGGCGCGCCCCCCAAGACTCTCCCCTTCGAGTTTGATCCCCCTCCTCGAGTCGGTTACGAATGGCTCTACAAGCTCTTTCCATCCTACCTAATGTTCCGAATCGTCGAAGATATTCGCTGGTATTGGTATTGGTGCGGAAACCTAACCGTCATTGGAATCAGCCAAGTCTCTTGGCTCCGAGCAGTCTTCTGCACTAAATTCTGTCAATGGTTAGGGAAACTCTCTTTCTCGTTGTATTTGGTACATGCTCTGGTGATATCAGGACTGAGTAAACCGCTCGAGGGGTTAATTGTCAAATTCACTGATAATAAGGCGCTTTTGTGCCTGTTTCAATTTGTGGTTCAGACGCCTCTCATTTTTATGTTAAGTGCGGCGGTGGAGAGGTGGATTGATAGACCAAGTATTAGGTTTGCTAGGTGGATTGAGGGGAAGGCGTTTCAGCCGAAGAAGGAGGTCGAGTTGGTTGGGGTAAGGGGAGAGAGGGGTGAGCTTGAGATGGCGAGATTGATGGACGTTAGGTAATAGTTAGATGGGGTTGGAGGTCTAAATTAATGAAAAAAAAAAACATCATAACCGCCCTCCAAATTTGCAAAAGCTGTTGTGAAATCATACACCTGCAAGAGATAAATATGGAAAGATTAGAGTGATTGGGAATATATATAGTTGCTAGTAGTGAGGTTAAGGTTATTTATACTCCTCTAGTCTAGCGCTACTTTGCTTATCTAATTAGGACCCACTTCCAGCAAATTCAAAGTTCAAGCCCGCATCACAATAGCTATATTGTTACATAAGGATACTAATATAATGTTTTTCTTCTTTTGGAAATGTGGCTGTGTTGCGATGTTTCTCTTGCTTTTCTCTAGCGACCCTTGTGCCTAAATTTTATGATGGTGAAATAAATACTAGGGATAATCGCGAATACAGTCAGCCCTTCCTGAGCTGAGGGCAGAATCTTCGGCTATCATTAGCAGCAACTCATCAAACAGATATTTAGAAACATCGATAATATCATTTGTCATCTCGACTGTTCCTTTTTTCTCTTCTTCTTGCTTTCCTTAGAAACTCACTTCGAAAGAACAACTCTACGACAACCGCTTCTGCTGCTTTCCCAAGGCATGTTAAATTTACAGGCGTGATTCGTGTTTTCTATTACCAACCCATACTACAAACGTTTGCTGGGATGTGGTTTATTGGCTATTATTGACTCTTATTTTCATTGATGTTAGTTAGTGTTCCAATATATTGATTAATCCAACAATACATACAAATATGAAATAGAGCTTCTTAAAGGAGTTAGAAGCTTTCTCACTGACTCAGGACTTTTGTACTATAAAACACTGCTATTTCTCCTGAGCAGAGAGGCCAAGGGCTAAATTACATGAGTTTTTCCACAATATCTCTTCGTCCCAAAATCCAACAACGTTGGAGGTATACGAGGGTTATCAAGCATTATGATTGTTACTATCTCAGGGAAGGCGCAAAGACTTCAGCCATGGCAAGTGTTTGATATGATCAGAGGCACGGAGAGTGAGTATCTCTCTCTACTAACAATAACACACACCCTTTCAATGGAGCCACTTAGGTATAGTGTACATTTGGGCCATAGTAGAAATTTTTGTTGATCTTACAAACCTAGAATCATCACAGTCATACTATATCGGCTTCGGAAGAGCTATCGAAGAATACGAGAATTACTACCTAGAACTCTCTAGGGAGATTGTCATCATGGGGCCATTTTCTTTGGGACAAATGGGGAAGATTTCTTACATGCAAATGGGCGATAGTGAGGGAGCTTCTGTATCAGAGATCAGCGGGAGGTTTGTCGAATGACGGGATCGTTTTTAATTTTGACAATGGTGGGCCATAATAGGAGCTTCAAAACCCCCATTGAAATAGTACCTCTGCATGTCATAGACATATCTCGTGTGCTCATCCTGCTGGTGAGTCTAAAGCTCGTGCGAGACAACCTTTGTCCGAAACTTTGTCGGAGATAAGCCCCTTTTCTTTCGCCTAGTTTATTCTTCTGTTCATCGTCGCAACCTGATAAAGAGAATCAGAGAAAGATTCCCACGATAGCAACTCAGTGTCAATAGGCTTCGTTGGCTTCCTCCTTGGATCGTAAGAGTACATAAAATATAAAGTTGATACTGAAGCCTGTGGTTCAAATTTACTCTTGGGGCTGGGACATTGGAGAAGAATGGAACGAGTAGGGCGGAATGGATTGGGCTTTGTAATTTTGGGTTAATCTAATGGACCTAGTTCAATAGACTAAACTTATTATTAGATTAATTCAATAGATTGGATATATTGTCTAAGGTTGGATTTATTTTTAGGTTAGGTTTTTGAATTGAACTTACAATATAATTTATATATAAAGTTTAATTTAATTAATCAATCCAATTAAGGAACCCAAGTCTATTAAATAAACTTGGATTAAAAATTCAGCTCAGAGTCCTATTAAGTTAAATAACTAAAAAAAAAAAGGGCCAATCTACAGTAGATTATCTAGTCTAAGTTCAGTCTAATGGACCCTACGAAGGAGTGAAGTATTAAATATCTCGGGAATTCTCGGACATTGAGGCTTTGAATGTTTCAAAGCCACCTAACTCTACACGTGTACCGTAAGATATGTTAGGACGGCAGCTATGCCGACCTTCAACGTCACACATCAAAGATCTCACCTAAATTTATCTCAATCTATTCATCAACACCACTAGAGTCTGCTATTTATATTTGATCCCTTAACAATATCTAGCTTCCATTGGTACGTACTCGTTTCTTTGATTTTCCTCGCGAAACCACATCTAATCTCCACCGAGCAATTCTCGTTCAACGCAGTATCAAATTCTATCCATCAAAATGGGCGATGAAATCGAGGCGTTGCGTGCACGATGCGAATTACTGGAAGCGCGATTGTCACAGCAGGAAAGTCGGACTTTTGAAGCCACAGAGGAAGCTAGAATTGCTGAAGAAGATCTACAATCCTTAGAGTTCTGCACGAAGAAGCTCCGAATTGAACGTGACGCTTTACAACTCGAAGTCTCTTCGCTTCAGACCGACAGGGATGATTGGCGTAGCCAGGTTTCTTCTCTTCGAAAGGAATTAGATGCTTCGCAAGTCAAGGCTTCTTCCCTTCAAAAGGGACGAGATGATTTGCGTAATCAAGTATCATCTCTCCAGCAAGAATTAAAGTCGAAGGAGCCTTTGTTAAAAATTGGCACGTCAATTCGTATTCGATTTCTTGAGACTGCAAAAAAAGATGTCCTCGCAACTCCAGGATTCAACACCAATGACATACTTATCAAGGAAGGGCATGCGGCTGCCCATCAAGCTATAGGCCGAGCGGATGTGGTATTGTTCAAACATTCTATCCTCCCTCGACGGCAAATGTCCAGGTTCGTAGGTGTATTTGAGAAACTATATAAAAGTACGCCAAATGACTACGGCTCCCTGCCACCGAAGATTCTAGATGTCATTGACTATGAGGGAACCCTCATGACTCTTCAGGCTTTGCATGGAGGACTAGGCAATGGTAGTATAAAGCAAAGAATCGCTGCTTTGGAACAGATTGAAAACATACACAGAATTCATCGGGAGGTGGGGGATGAGGAGGTTGAAACCAACGAAGATGTGGACTCGAAGTTGAAGTTAGTTGCGGACTTGGTGGCAGAGATTGTAGCAGCAGATAGGTTGAGGAAACCAATTTTCGTCAGTGGAGAACGCAAAGAAAGCAAAGGGACTATAAGCAGCGATAGGGGTAATCGAGGAAAGGGACGAGGAAGGGGGTAGAGGAGACATCTAAGGGGATAAAAGATTTCATTCATTTTTGTTTTATTCGGTATGATCAATCTGACCCTACTATGATCACATTAAAATATGTGAAGTGCTAAATGATTACTGACTGCTGTTTTAGGGCATGGGTTTGTGGCAATGAATAACAATCTCAGGCACATACTAGTCGCTTCAATATAAGTCATTTGATTGAGTGTTTCTCTCTTGTGGCAATCTGTGTTTTAATTAACCTGTTTTGTAATGCTTGTGGAAATATCCATCTCGAAACTGAATACATCCACTCTTTAAAGGCATTTCCCCTCGCTCACTGCAATGTGCAACAACGACCCCGTCCAAAACTATCGAAACTCAAAACCCCCAAATTGGGATAAGCTCGATCAAAGCATAGATCACCTTTTATTAGGTCTGATTAGACCCGCATTCAAGATCGACTAGCCATTCGGCTCCCTTCTCGAAAATGGGGTCTTCACTCCCAATCCAATTGGGGTTTCCCCAGATGGAGAAAATGCTATTGGCTCCAGGTCCAGTACATTATCAGACTATTCCAGTTCCATGCACTTATTCGCAACGTCACTTTCCTAAAAACCCCTAATCAACACCTCGACCGGAAATTTGGGAACGAGCATCTCGAGCTCCGGTCAAATATTGAAAAGTTGAAGTCAGAGCTTTCAGCGAAAGTTGTTCGATGCACCAAACGAACTGATCAGCGACTTTTTCGGACAACTTCGTCTTGATAACACTGCTGATGCTGAGCTTACAAAAATACCTCTCATGGACGTCGGATTCTTGAGCAAAGAAACCAACTCGGGGCGAGGAATTATACCCTTTTTCGGGCAACTTCAAGGAAACTAGGAGGAAATGGGGAAATGCTGATAGAAGAAATCGCAAAGCTCAGGAATGAGGCTAATATGCCCAAGGCAGAGAAAAGAACCGTTGGAGTGATCAGTAGCATCATATGGACTGGTTACAGTGTAAGAAACTGCTTTATCGGGCGACACTCCATTGGTGTTGAAGAGGAAGTATTATTGTTATCCGTGCCACTATTAGTGGGGACAACGGCGGTGCTGGCTTTTACTATGGCATCCTAAAGGAGATATTTAGTGTCTATTGGCTTAGACGTTAAAATTGTTGTCGCAAATTCATTAGTCTACTCACATTGCATGGCTAGGCAAGGCTTGGAATCAAGACAATTTTAGCTGTTCACAAATTGATAGTTTGATGATATGGATTGGGAGATGTAGAGGAATGCTTCGAATATAAGTCTCACATGGAAACGTCTCCGAAGCTATTAGATCTATACACCAATGAGGAGGGGGAATAGAATAAAAAAAGAATGACCTTCCTCGTGTCCTCTCCAATATTTGGGCCAATGGAGGGGACTTGGCAACATTATTATAAGTAGTATATATCTAAACTGGGGAATTTAGAACCGGCCTACTCTGATATGTAGTCAAGCAGAACCTCCTCAGTCTTAAACTTCCCCGTTCTCAATATGCTAAAGTTATAGTGACTGCATCTTATCTAGACCAACGTGTTGAAAGAGCAGTGGCTATCCCGCGTTATTTTCATTAAGATAGATTTGCATGGTAGACATAGCTAGATAATACCTTACCCTCTTAGAATCGATAAGTTCCATTGCCCTGCCCATTATACTGAATCCTACGAGCAACATCTTGATCCTCGATTCAGCTCGTCAGCATGAACAGGTGCGTCGAGTTCGAATCAACCTTTCATAAGCTGTCTCTGCCACATATTAAGGCGCATCCATTTCGTATCCAACCATACACGAGAAATCCAGCCCTATACGAGAAATCCAACCCTACTCGAGAATCCAATAATCTAGCCCAATAGGTTAGGTCAGTGAGTACAACCCAAAAGTTAGATGCTACCCAATTGGATTATCCAACTATCCATAACCCAACCTATTCCCATATCAACGTTCACGTTGTCTATATCCGCAATCGCCCTGGCATCGAGTAGCCACTATCTGATTTGAGACTATTATACGAAACGACGGTGCTCTTGCTCGAACAAACCACAACTTACTGACATTGCTAACAACATCAGTGAATACCATATAATTACTAAGTCCTTTTTCTATTTTTGAGGTAAATACGAAGCAGTTGTTTCATTGATTAGGCAGAATAGAAATCCAAAGGCCGATGTGTGGTGAGATTCGGATCGGGAAAGCCCCATACGATGGAAAATTTCAAATAGGGCGTATTGGATGAGCTTGCAAACTTCGGTATCTCTACGAATAATGAGAGAATGCCATCACAACTATCAAGAAGGGCCAATTCCATCTAGTCTGGGCTGTTTTGAGGGTAAGCTTACTAGAGATAAGCTTACTGAGAAACCACTCCCCCCCACTATTGGAGTAGCGGGTCTCAACAATTGCGTCTTACCTGCTCCTGTCAGCGTCGCCGCTCCGATTGATCTGAGATTACTCCGTATTCAATACCCATTTTTCTTGGCAAGAAATGAAAAGTAACCGAGGTTACTTCCGACTTGAGTTCAGCTAATGGTACGGCCAAGTTGTCGGGATCGTAAGGCTACCGCCCAATCGAGCAAGGGATACGATAAATGGTATCCTGTGCTCCTCAATCACATTTAATAGTCAAGATCCAGTACAGTGTATAGAAAATTGCCTTAGTCTGCGGCGTCCAATCAATTAGAAATGCCAGTTTCAGCTACGTCTGGTGATCTCATATTTGATTAGATCTTAGATGTTGCACAGAGCTGATATGGACTCGTTTTGTACTTACCCCGTGAAAGTTCCCGCTTTAACTCAGGCACATAAGCAAACGCTTATTCTTTCTTATCCCCCCATTTTCACTATCTCGATTGTTCACCCACGGTGTTGTTGCCACTTGAAGCAGAACTCCGCCGCCACACGGCTTGCAGAAAACTACGTGAGACGGCTCGGTCGTCCGCGACTTTGCGGTTGTCATGTATCGGTAGAAAGGAATGGGAATGGAGAGAGCCATCTTCAAGTTCAAATTGAGCTCTCTTTCTCTTAATGACACGGGCCTTTAACAACGAGTTACTACTATTTAAATAATTTTTCCTTTTCAATTTTCTACACTGAGTAGGGCTACCTCGAACATGGGAACCCCTCTCAACAGAATTCACACGTACGTAGCTAACGTACGTTGTTCTGTTACCCCTCCTCGGTCATTCTGAATCACATATTTCGATGTAGGACCCTTCTCCCACTCTTTGGACTCTACCTTAATTTCATTTCCCCATTCCTGCCCCACAAGCCTCCAAGCCAGTCCGAAATCTGTATACCTGTATTAGTAGAGTTGTGTAAAGGTGAAATGGTAGGACAAAAGTGGCGTTAGGTAAGCTTTAGCAAAATGATAGATACTAGATCATCCAAACGAGTAGCAATGACAGCGCAAGCTATATAATTGAGCTAAAGAGATCTCAAATACTCCTAGTTTATTATTGAAGCGCCATATCTCTTTTGTCTCCTCATTTCAAGGGTTCTAGACAGTTTGTCTGTTCACCTCTGCTACTTTTAGCTTTGTCATAGCACTCCATCTCCTACAAAACAGTAAAGAAAAGAGGGGTAACTGAGTAATGGAGTGATGGTATCACGATCCACATTCTTATCGATTCAAGTGTTCTACTTTTCATCTGCATGGTCATTGCGTATTGGCCAAGACAATTCAAAACGGCCATGCATTTGTGAAGTAGATTGGCCCCACAACGATTTGAGCCGCTTCAGATTGATACGAAATCTGGAATCTATGCGCACTATGACCGGCATACGGTAACTTATATGTCCTAGCTGTGCTATTTTTAACCAAACTAACGGGAAATGTAGCCAGATACAGGAGGCACTCGGTCTTCCCCCACGTTTAAACTGCGAATTTCTCTTAAGCGAAAGACGCCTTGCCTACTTCAGTTTTGATATTGGATGAAAGTTGAATTGATACTACCATGCGGATTGTGCGTGGGTTTTAATAAGCGCTTGCTTTCTGACATTTTGTGTGAAACTTCGGCTTATTGCCACACAACTTAAAATGTAATAGAATACACCTTGTCATTTCTCATATACCCCATTTTGGGAAATGATAAAGGCAACCAATCTGGGCTTATGCCTATATAATAACTCGGCATGTTTCCTGTCGATAAGGAGCTTGCAAGTCCCAGAGGACAATAAGTGGCTAGCCGAACACTCTTTGTCTTGATTCTCTTAACATACTTTTTTAACACAATGGATACATTCGGCCCCTACATCGAGCTCATGCGCTGCGGGCTCCCAACGGGGACTTTCATGATCTACTTCCCTCATCTCTGTGGATCACTCTTTGCCTTATCAGCAAAACAGTCCGACAGTGACATCCTTGGTTTGGTAAAGACTAACGCCATGCTGTGGCTGGCGTCTTTCTTTTTACATTCGGCTGGATGTGCCTGGAACGATATCATTGATGCCGACCTCGACAAAAAGGTTGCCAGAACACGCAAGAGACCTCTTGCACGAGGAGCTATCTCGATTCGAAGTGCGGCTATCTTTACTTTCGCACTAACCCTCACCTGGCTAGCTCTGCTTCGCTGCCTTTCCGCTGAAACTGTCATGTGGTCCCTGCCTCTCATCCCAGGCACGATTTTGTACCCGTATATGAAACGCCTTACAAGATTCCCATCTCTTTGGCTCGGACCCATTTGTGCCTGGGGCGTTTACGTTGGAAGTGTTGCAATGGGGCTCCACCCTCTCACGCAAGCTTCACGACAATCTGGAATACTGTTTGGAGGACTCTCCTGCATGATGGTGGCAGATTCCATCCACATCGTCATGCTTGACATGATCTATGGCCACCAAGATCTGAAGGATGATTTGAAGCAGGGGATTAATTCCATGGCGGTGGCATTCCAAAGAAACCCTAAAGGCGCCCTCTTCTTATTGGCGGTGATGCAACTAGCTTTGCGTGGGTGGACTGGCACACTGATGGGATTTGGCACGCTCTACTTCACTTGCGCCTGTATTGGAAGCTTATCGTTGGATACATGGATGATTTGGAATGTGGACCTTGCCGATTCAACCAAGTGTTTGTGGTGGTTCCACGCCGGAACGTATTTCATGGGTCCTATACTGGGAGCTGGCATGTTGACCCAATCGTTTGAGGGGTTCGGAATATAACCAGCTGGCTATGCGGCTATAGGTATATACATTCAGTCAGCGAACCCACTTGGGAGGATGATAGGGTACTGCGGTTTTGGGATTAATCAAACTTTAAGGACATATTCGCTTTCAAGCAAGTGGCAAATAAAAGTCAACGAAATAACAATGTGAAACATTAACGCCATGAAGTGACCCTTGGAGTGTAAAAAAGTTGCAGGAAAAATAACGTTGCAAGTAGTGTAAACACGGAAGACATAAAATAATATCAGAAGCTCAGCATCGAGCACCTACTTCTTGGGGGGATTAATCTTAGCGTCGCACTCTTGCGATCACGATCCCGTCTGCTTGAAAATGGACCAGTGATAATAGCAGAAACGGAAGAGATGTGGAATACAGTAGAGCATCGATTTAGAGATTAGAAATCATATTAAGCAACTCTAAAGACGAAGTTTGTAAGAGTTTGAACTCCTAGTCTAACCTGATTAGGACATCATGTGATCAATTAACATATCAACTGATATCTATGTGGCTGAAGATATCAGATATAACAAAATCCGATTAAGACTTTATCAGTAACGCTTTATCAGCTGCTATGTAAGAGAGATGAAGATGGGTTTCCCAACTAATGTCCGTTTGGAGAGGAATGAACAACATGTTGCTGATTTGTCACGATTGTCAATGTCCCCTCTTTTTGGGACATGCCATTAATTTCTTTCTTTGCGATGCTCCTGAGTCTGAACAAGCAGGATTTCTCGTCACGTTCGTAATGGAGGAGGAAGCAGCATTTTTTTCAAGTAAAAAGAATGGCTCGTGATGTAAATTTCCGTTTAAATTCATCCCTCTAACGTTGACGGCGCCGACCGAAGCACCGAGGTGGAGTGGCTATAATTGATGGAATATTGTACAGTTACGCTCCCAACCTCAACTAGACTAACAAACAGTTGAAATTCTCTGTAGTTATTGGCAATAGTGGCTTCGAGTTTTCTGTATTATCTGGACGAACATTAAATCCCCAAGTTTGGTCATGTTTCAGTACAGCACAGTCAGAAAGTCCAAGAGGTTGCCAAAAGGTTGACAAGTGTAAATCTGACCACCCGGTGTTTGCTGACCCGACCCCCGTAGGAAAACATGAGATATCTTGTCTTCCTCTCCACTTTATGTCCCCAGACTAGACAAGCAATCCCACCTTTACCAACCGTTGCGTGCATCACCGGGAATCTGGAGAGCCTTTCTGGAGAAATCTTTCTCCATCTACCCCAGGCTTTCTCGGCAAATTATCTACATATAGTCCAATAACAACCTTGTGATGATGTTGTATCGTGAAGATATTCGGAGAAGGTGGCATGTTTTCATTTGTATGGCATGATCCTTTCCCAATCCTCGACCTCATGGAGTTCCTCCAACCCTTTAGCATATATATATATATACAAGGTAAGCATGGATTCTTTCTCGTCCATCTTATCATTCACCCACAACACACAAATTCAAGAAATACTCTCATATGTGGCATACTGGGAACGTATACTTCATAACAGCCATCTCCGTCATTGGAGGTGGCTTGTTTGGTTTTGATATATCGAGCATGAGCGCTATCATCTCTACGAAAGCGTATCTTTGCTACTTCAATCAGGGTCCTGATGGTCCTCCTTATTCCGACTCAGTCAACTGTTCAGGTCCGAAGTCAAGTGTTCAAGGTGGGATTACAGCGTCGATGGCTGGAGGATCTTGGCTTGGTTCTTTGATCTCGGGACTGCTCACCGATAGACTTGGAAGGAAAAAGGCTATCCAGATCGGTTCCATTTTCTGGTGAGTTATCGTACCTCTGTGTGACGGGAAAGTATCTGACTAGTTTAGGGTAATTGGTTCAATAATTGTATGCGCATCACAAGATATTGGCATGCTTATAGTTGGACGTGTCGTCAACGGTTTTGCTGTAGGAGTAAGTTCTTCAATTCCCAACCCTTCGATAATCCATCTAATATTTGGAAGATCTGCTCTGCACAAGTCCCTGTCTACATTTCTGAACTAGCTGCCCCAAGCATGCGTGGACGTCTCGTAGCCACTCAGCAGTGGGCTATTACGTGGGGAATCATGATCATGTTCTACATCTCATTCGGATGTAGCTATATCAACGGCACAGCGGCTTTCAGGATTCCTTGGGGTGTTCAAATGACTCCTGCGATTATTTTGTTCTTCGGCCTACTCTTTCTACCCGAATCACCACGTTGGCTTGCAAAAAAAGACCGCTGGGAGGAATCATTGGCGGTGTTAGCTTTGGTCCATGCTAAAGGTGACGAGAAAAATATTTTCGTCCAGAGGGAGATGAAGGAAATCCGAGACGATGTTGCGCTCGACAAAGAAATCAGCCAAGTCTCCTGGCTGGAGCTGATCAAGCCAAATATGATCAATCGGGTTCATATTGGAGTCTTTACGCAAGTAAGTTTCACCATGCCGAATGATGGATAAATTTAACAATGCTTTTAAAGATCTGGAGTCAATTGACTGGCATGAATGTAATGATGTATGAGTGTCTGCCTCTCCAGCATCCGTGCCGATAAGCTAACTTCTCCCCTAGGTACTATATCACTTACGTCTTCGCAATGGCTGGTCTACACGGCAACAATATGCTCGTCTCTTCGTCAATCCAGTATGTTATCAACGTGGTCATGACCATCCCCGCCTTGCTTTGGCTTGATAAATGGGGTCGTCGTACACCACTTCTCGTTGGTGCATGTTTCATGATGATATGGCTATTTATCAACGCTGGTATGTTGCGTCTTTCATTCACTTTCTTTCTCCCAATCATTAACAATCCTAGGTGTAATGGCAATGTACGGCCATGCAGCTCCGGCAGGCGGCCTCAACGGAATTGCAGCTGAATCCTGGGTTCTATCCGGGAAACCATCAAAAGTCGTCATCGCCTGCAGCTACCTTTTCGTTGCCTCCTTCGCCCCTACGTGGGGTCCTGTATCCTGGGTCTACCCACCCGAGCTCTATCCCTTGAGGGTACGTGGAAAGGCTGTCGCGCTCTCCACATCCGCAAACTGGGCTTTCAACTTCGCGTTAGGATATTTCGTCCCCCCGGCCTTCCAGAACATCAAATGGCAAGTTTATATCATCTTTGGTGTCTTCTGTGCAACGATGTTTATTCATGTCTTCTTCATGTTTCCTGAGACGTCAGGAAAGACGCTGGAGGAGACCGAGGCGATGTTCTTGGATCCGAAGGGCCCCAAGTATATTGGTACGCCGGCTTGGAGAACACATGTTGTGAAGAGGGCGTTGGATCAAATCGCAAATGAGAAGATTCCGGCAACTTCTCATCACGACTCAACAGATGAGGAGGCTGGTCGTCCTTCGACCCAGACAGGTGGGGTCTTGGAGCCAGTCCACAAACAGGAGGTTTAATGGGAGAGGCTTTGACATATTTAAGGTGCGTAGTCGAAAAATGTTAATTGTACTTTATTTTCATTGCCGGTGGCGTTCAAGTTAGTTTAGTCGCGGACCTCAACTTATCAAGATACCAGAGAGTCTTTAGTAGTAATGAAAATGCCAATATAAAAGTTTTTTCAAAGCAGTATCTTCTCTTGCTACTCCTACACTGTAAACGGTCATCCCAAAGTCCTAGAGCTATTCGCTTAGAATGAACGGAAACCTCATTGTCATACAAAGCCCCAGGGATAATATAAAGTCTCTTCCAGCGAGCAATAATTTGATTATACCTTTCATGGAGCAGTCTCCTTATCATCAGTCACATCAGCACCTCGTGTCTCATTCCCTTGCTGCCCTCCACTGCCTCCACCGCTCCCTCGTCCTCCTCTCCCTCCACCATCATTTGTCCTCTTCCTCCTCGGTTTTCTCGTCGAAGTCCCATGTGCAAGCCTCGGTGCCGGACCTGTAGGTAAATTCCCGTTGTTGTCCTGAAACCTGTCTGTCCATTAACAAATTTTGTTCTTTTCAGTCTGTCCCGAAGTGCAAAGCTCACCCATTACCACTCCCATAGAATCGGTTAAGCGGCGGAATCTTCTGCATTGGCTTTATCGTCATCCTCTCCTGCGGCCCCCGAGTCATTTGATCTTTTCCCTCGTCGAACTCTCTCACTTCATATTGCATCCTCACTCCTTCCGTTCCTTTACTTATCCCGCCTGCAATCGCTCCAATCATTCCTCCTAAAAGTCCGCCCAAGGGGACCATGGATAGGCTGCCGAGGAAATACATTTCTCCTCCGTTGAGGGATGCTTGTCCCGTTATGGCGGAGATCTTTTTAGTTACGTCATTTGCGGTGGGGGGAGAGGCGTCATTTTGCACGGGCTGGTGGTGTGTTTGTGGTTGAGATGCTTTTTTATTGTCTGGGTACATGGAAGACATAATCGTTTGTTTTTTCTAGGATCTGTAGTTGACTTTGCAGCATATAATTGTGATCATCTTTTCGAGAAATAGTTTTTCTTGGTGGTGGTAGTGGTGGGGAAGTCATGCTGGTATCGGACTTGTTTCACATTGTCAATTATCACGCCACGAAGGAAACGGTGATGAAGATCCACGCTCTTTATCAGCCCATTTGAATCCTCGAGTGATTTTGACAATGGAGCAAACGAAATTATATCCCCCTTATATAAGTAAACAGGGGGTGAGAACATCAAAACTTGCACGCAAAACCCAACTTAAGTTATTGATAAAACCCCTATTTAAAAAGAAATTTTTTTTTTGATAAAGTGTTTTATTTTATAAATATAAATTTTACTTATAAGCTTATGTCTTATTAAAAAGGGGGAAAATCAACCATGCTTGAGGCACTCGCTTAGGAGGAGGAGAATTTGTGTTTTAATGCCTGGATTTTCTGGCACTTCAGATTTCGACGTCATCTCCACTTGCCGCACACATTAAGAAATACAACACCACTTCTACTCATCTATATGGATTAATTGTCTGGTGTCTTTCCTAAAATTCTGATAGATAACTTCAGCCTCTATCCTCCCATCTATAATGTAAACCATCATAATCACAAGAGAAGTGCGTGAGAATAAAAATTTGTCTTATGTGACCGATTGGATTCATTGGCACTTGCGATTAACCAGTAACCTAAAGTCAGTCCCAATATGGTCAAAAGTACGGTATCGCATATCTGAGCTAGTCTGGGACATGGAAGGAAAAAATCTGATTGCTTATGAGTCATTTCTTAGATTTGGCAGCTGATGATAGAAACATTAGGCATCATCAGTGCAAGATTGGCGAATGCAAATAGCCGTACAAACGAAGTTAATGCTTTCATGAGAACACTTTAGGTCATCAAATTGATAAAGTCAACTTCAGGTGATATGTAGAGAGAAATATAGTATTCATAAAGTTGTCAAGATCAGGATAAGAATGAAGCAAAGAGAAAAAAAATTACCAATACGCCTGGAAAAGCTTCGGTAGCAAGATCACAAAGCGAAAGGTAGCTAAACAGCAGGATCTACAAATGCAAAACTATAAAGGGTGTGGGGCAAAGTAGAGGCATTGATGTATGAATTTGCAGATGCAAGGAAATGCTGCCTGCATCAGTTTAGAGTTGGGAAAACTAGGTTATCTCAGTTCCAGAGCGAGCCTCTAATCTAACCTGATTTATCCATATATTGAGATAACGCAGAATCATTTATTTTTGTGTTGTGACATATTGTCGACACACCCAGCCAAATTGAAACTCTAATAAGGTCATTTAATCTTAGTATCGAGATTCCTACCCTTCATCAGTAATTTTAGCTCTTAGAGACATGAAATACAGGAATATATCTGTTGATATCACAGGGAATGGTAAATGCGTTCAGGTTGATTGCTTATTGATTGATTAAGGAAATCTATGGGAGTATGTAATAGTCTAAGGTTTTATACCTATAGTAATTACCTTGATCTCGACTATTGCCCCGCCTACTACGCTGCCTACTACTACCCCGCTATATCACGCTATCCGCGTCGATATTTATCGTGCCAACAATATCATCACGGTTGAATCTTGTTTCGTAATTTTCATTATTGAGTTAGGCCAATAATCTTTTCCGGGGAATTGAAAATATCAGATCCGGAAGCTTTGGAAAGAGATCGATCATCATGCCCTTTGAGATCAGATATGCCGTTCACATTCTGCATTACCATTTCGGGTTGTCTGTTTGAAGTCGTTCAGGGATATTTTCTTTCACATAGTAAACTTTTCGTGCAAATGACCGCCGCTGCATGTAGAACAGTTCAAACAGCAAACGAGAGAAAGAACAACCTGATGAACTACTTCAGGAGGAATCCTGCATTTGTTCGGTGTAATTGGGAGTTTAAGTAGATGCATGCCACCATGCCACCATGTTGCCAGCCTCTGCGTGTGGCTTCCTAATGCATGTTGCCGCATACCGGTTCTCTCATGTTGGTAAGTTGAAGAGAGCTACGGCAGAGCCACGGCGTACGAGTTGTTGAAACAGGGTTACCACGAGCAATTTTCATTTACGAGTCGGTATTGAGGCGTTGTGCTGGCAAATGTGATTAGCTACCTGTAATTCTAATCAATGAGAGTTATCTCTTAGACTAGCAGTTATTGCCCTCATGCTAGTAGAGGCCCCCTTGTATACACATGTGCTGTATGGCATTGAAGCGATGTCAATTGACCCCGCAGTGGCTGCCAGACAAGGGATCTTTACATCGTAATCCTAGTTGACATTCCTATAGCCTCTTTATTAATTAAATATTTGGAGCTAATTTCATACGAGGCCATAAGTAAGCCGCATTAGACAAGCGAAGTAGTCCTACTACTACCATCTTTGAGGAGTATAAATACGTCTAATTCACAGTTCTTATTTGCACTGGCTTTCTTCTAGAAAACAATCACCACCAAAGAAGTCATTCTCTGCTGAGGATTAGCAATCCAATCCTTGTAACATCAGATTCAACTATCCGTTGACAAGCCTTTGCTTTTGCAAGATTGCTGCAAGGTTGTGGCCTTGCATAACGGTGCAAGTGCAATTGCAGATTACAGATACGGAATGCACTGTGCATGAGATTGGATACCATGACCCGAGACATTAATCAATCTGTGAGCTAATCTACAAAAAATGCAGCATCCACCTTCTCCCCCAGGCCCTTTGGTCCCTAAATATGTCACAGCCGCAGATGCAGACACACGGCAAACTTCTCCTGCAGAATCCAAGAATGCCCTGTATGTCAGCATCTCTATTCTCACCGATCTCTTCCTAACTGATATTGCATAGACTCCCTCCAGCTCCAAGCTTCTCTTCTCATCAATCATTGAAAGAATCCACTTCAGATACTCTAGCTTTGGAGTTATCGTATTCTAAGTCATTTACTTTTCTCTCTCTACCACCTAGTCTCTCCAAAACCAGGTCTCTTTACCAATCACCTATGACGCCGCAATCTCCTGACAACGTTAAATCCCAAGCATGCCCTGGCCCCTCGGTCAATCTCAAGGGCGAACAGTCAACAGTGAGCCGCGTCCCATCATCATTGGATGATGGCGACATCCAACAAAATTTCGCCTCCAATGACTACGTCAAACTACTCAATCGACACGGAATCTATTCTGGCCTATGGATGAAACTCCCAAAGAAATCGGACGATGATCTCCGACCATGGGCAAAACTGCGAGCGAAATTTGTCAAGAACAAGCCACCCTCATCTAATCTAGAGTCGATGATGAGAGAACTATTGGCAGTCAAGATTCCAGTCTTTTGTACAATGGAGATTTTTGGGTTCATGATAAGAAATATCTTGGTTCAACTTCCAGCAGAGGGCTTGAGAATGGACTATATGAGCCCTAAGATTTTCAAGAATTATTCATCATTGCCGACGGTGGCATACTGCCTTCCGCCCGACCTAACCGTTCCACGGAAGAGTTCCGGTTAGTGCAATGTCAATTTGTTTTCCGTATTAGCTAATGAATATGTAGCTGCTCTGTCAGACGAAGGAAAGTCATCCCTAGAGCTCCCGAATAATTGTCTCTTCGATGTTGCCTACTGGCTTGACTTAAGCAAGGAAGACCTATTGGGTAATATAAGAAGATTTATCTTCTCCCAGTTTATGCGGAACTACACTTGTCCGTATTTAACCATTGTGTTTGATGATGCGAGCAATTATGGGGATCCTGACAGCACGGATGAAACCCAGCAGCAGAACTATTTGTTCAACAAAGTTGCTGTCTACGGGTCGTCTGCCTTATACAACCGGTATCTCCTGCATAAGGCTGCAATTAGGTAAGTGCCAGCTCTAGCCAGATTGAAGCTGTTATACAAATCTGATATAATTATTGTTTAGGAAGGAGGAATCATCAAACACGAGAAAGCCCAGCAACGCTCAGTCTCCCCAAACAGGTTTAAAATCCATCGATGATAGCCATATCCGTCACTACGGTATGACGGTCACTGAGTCGGAGACAGAAATCTATATTTTCAGACACAAAGACCGCAATGGGGTTTGGGGTGGGTGTGAGATCTCTAAGATATATAAATCGAGTTTTTTGGGGAAAATACTCTTACAAGACTTGGTGTGCGAGGTTTCGGAAATCCATAAATGGGCTAGTTCAGTATACCTTCCGAGCGTTGTAGCAGATTTAGAGATTCTGGTGGGGAAAAGGGATTGATTTGATGAATGATGGAGTATCGAATTCCCTAGTGGAAATTCGACTGGGCCAAGTTTGGAGACTGCAGTGAAGTAGATTAGGAAATTATGACTTTTTATTCAGAACTCTGAGCTGACTTATTTTTGGGTATGATTGGTGCTTGATTGGGAAGTGGCTAACCTTATAGGAGAGGGACGTCCATTTCGCTTGAATTCGCTTGAATTGGATGCCTGAGCGGGGTTATGATTACATAGGTTCAAACATGAATAGAAATCTAGGAAAGAAATTTGGCTTCCAAGAATTCCAAAAGGCTAAAGTGGGGGGCAGGAGTTTCATTTAATTTAAGGCAGCTTACAGCGAGACTGAAGAAGTAATCTTAGGTTTTATACGTTAGTTGAGAATTAGAGGCAGAGCTACCGGTTGTTTACTAGATAACCTTTGATGGGTCCATTGCAAGCTTCAATATGAGATAAGGTTGTAACATATCGGATAAAGACAATCTGCAATGGAAACGCAAACGAAAGCGGACTTGACAGCTCGAGGATTCAGTGAGCTTGAGTGTCATCCCTTCTCATGGAAATTTCGAGTTGATAAGCACCGAGACATGTGAAGCGTTCTTTAGAGCTTCCTCAGAGTGGGTAGACACGCCTTGAATGACACCGGGTTCTCTGTTGAGGTTTTGGAGCCAAGCGAATGACCAACTAAATAAACCTAACAATACCTATAATGTTTTGTTTTAGAAACTTTGATGAATGGGTAATGCTCTATGCCCCTGACTGGTGTGAGAAGAAGAAAAAAACTACAATTACTTAATCCTACTCAGAACAAGTCCCAGTTGAACTGAATAGAGTCTAGATTAAAGATTACTTGGAGTAGGCTATTTGGAGTCTATTTTGAGTAACTACGTGCTTTCAATATGAGGTGGAAAGAGGTATAATAGAGATAAAAAAAGAAGGGGATGAAGCGGGTAAAGGGGGAAGAGAGAAAATGTAGCTAGAAGGACATCTCGATTGTCAAAAAACCATTCAGTTGCATTCCCTTATCTCACCAATCCCTGCAATCTCCCCATAATTGCTTGTCAACTCCTGAACATCAACTGTATCAACATCGGAGCCGCATCTCGAATCTGTACCCAACCAATTCATCTCGAATCTGTACAACCAATTCATCTGGAACCCGATTAAATTCTCCGGCGTCGCCAGCGAAACCTACCTAGGCAAGTGGAGCCTCCTCCGTGAGCTGCCGGCCGCATGAAGCCTTGTCACCTACTCACATCCCGCTCATACAAGCCAGTAAGATCCGAGAATTGTGAGTCGTAATCTACTCTTCCAGACTCTCTGATCTTCTATATCGACATTATTAATGTTCCTCTACCTTGACGAAGATCACTTGTTCCCATAATTTTGTTTGTCCTCCCCTCCTCAGTCTTGGCTAAGCGACGAGCGTGGTTGGCGACGCGAGGCTCTAAACTTTTACACTCAAACACACGCAAGTTTGTTCCATGATGCTGTTTGATCGGATATTCCTTGGCGGAAAAGAAACCTTCTCAGGAAGAGACAAGAAGGGATGAGCAAGAGTCGCTATGATTGGAGCCGTAAGTGGGCTCTTCGTAAGGCAATTGTTTTCGATGCTGAAGGGAGTTGTTGACAAGCAGAATGTATATAATGATGCATCGTAACATTGTTAGAACAGCATCTGGACATCATCTCGTTATCTTCACTTCACTTCAACTCTCTGTTCTATCTTCATTCCTCGGCTGGTCCGTTTGATTACTCCTTCCAACTTGTCAATCAGTTATTTGCTCTTTTTAAAATCTTCAACCGCTAGTATGCAAATCACCAACATCTTCTTCACCCTCCTCCTCTCTACTGCCGTTGCGGCAAAGGTAACGCATCCTATCTCCACACTTTTCATGAAATAAACTAAGACTTTTAGGGTAACTCCACCAAGACGAGCCCCACCGAGGCCCTTTGTAATGAGATGAAAGACCTTCAGAGCCTGGTCAAGTTAGTATCGAATACCACCAAGCTCGAGGCTAAGACCAAGAACAACGAGACGAAAATTGCCGCCATTCAGGCGAAAGCCTCGGCCGCTGCCACGACTTTGACAACGATGGAATCTAACACCACCCTCGTCTCCGTCTGTGCTGTCATCTCTGCTACACAAAATGTTAAAGCTGCGTGCAACAAGATGGAGGATCTCCAGCAGACCATTGCTCTTGCTGCTAATACTACGAAACTCGATCAAAAGTTTAAAAGTAACGCCACAAAGATTGCTGAATTCCAAAGGAAGGCTGTTACTGCTCAGACGAAGTTAGATGCCATGACAAGCAACTCCACTCTTGTCTCTGCTTGTTCGGATCTCGCTGAAGGGTATGTTCACCATCCTCTTGAATCATATGGTTCATAAATACTCATGAATGGATAGAAACTAAGAAGGCTGCTGCTTCTTCTACTTCTACTCCTACTTCTTCCTCATCCAAGTCTACTAGCAGCTCTACTAGTGGCTCTATCTTGGATGCTCGTGTTGGAGGTATTCTATATGCTGCTGTCTTTCTTGCTATAGGTACTCTTCTGTTGTAGATGGACATGGGAATGGTTGGAAGGATTGGGTGACTGGTTGGGGGTATCTGCTCAATTTTCGAGGCGCGAAGCAGATAGAAAAAACAATTGATAATTTGTTGAGAGAGTAATACTTTAAATTTTTTTTTTGGAGATTGAATAAGTGAGCAAACTCTATGAGAGACGTGATTGCAACCACGCTTTTCAAATGGAATATACTTGATATCCTCCCACCTTCTGTCACCTGGACCTTTTTCGTAGGTCAATATTTATTAGTTTTGTTGACGCTTCAAACATTGTAGGGATTCTGAATAACTGCCATGTTACAATACAGCTACTGGGCTGAAATGCCAATTGCTCAAAGGTGTGAAATGTAACTACGGTCTTTGGAGGGGGTGGGGATTGTTCGATTGTCTTTATTTAAGGAGGTTCAATATCTCTAAATATGGAAATGAAGATTAATCAACAAGTTGAGAAATACGGGCATCTCCTAATTGCAGAAAAGAGAATTAAGTATGTAGATAAATAAAGAAAGAAAGGGAATTTGAAGTCAATTCATGATAATTGACTTGTGTGCAATTGCACAGCCACACCTGAGGAACCCGGCTGGCTAATTATGCCGGATTTCCGTATGTCGTAAGCATCAATTTTATGCCTTACAAGAGGCCAACCCCATCCAAATCCAATCATTGTTCTTTGTACGACAACCAAGACCACACTCCTGTCCCTTCAAGTACCCTCTTTATCCGCAGAGGACTTTGGTGTTGTGCCAAATGCGCCATTGAAACATAGGAGGACCTTGCCACGCTCAGACAACAACCTTTCAGGGGGCCCACGGCATCGAACCACAATATCATCCCATAACTGCCAAACATGCTTGATATCAAACTTCGCCTTTTGCCGGGCATGGCCATGTCGATTTTCATATATGCGCGAGGAGTGGCGGCACACGGTCACGATATGAGTAAGATACAAGACGGAGAAGCCATGAGTCTGGAGCCTATTGTACGTCTCTGTATCCTGATCAAGCCTCCATTTACTTTCGCACATTGCTTATGGAGGAGAATATAGGATACGACGCTATGGATACATATTCTGCTGCAGATGCTGGCCTTTGGGATCATCTTCCCTACAGGAATGGTTCTTGGAGTAGGCATCTCTCCCCCGCCCGTAGATATACATACTGATTATCCTCTACAGATAGTCCGCAATCGATGGCACGTACCGATACAAATCTTTGGGACGGTCCTAGCTGTAGTGGGATATTTCTTGGGGCATCTACACAAGGGCCGAGTATTCGCAAAGAACATTCACGCTACATTCGCCAATAGCTTGATGTTGATGCTGCTGGTACAAATTGTCTTCGGAATATACTTGAAATTTCATCTCACGAAGGGTTTCCACGGCAAGATCCGCAAAGTGGCCGTGGTTGGACATGGAATCGTGGGAAAAGTAATGCCAGTGGTATCTTGGGTTCAAATGTTATTTGGAGGCATCACAGCCTTGGGGTTTTGCAGAGATGACCATCTGGGTCAATGTCTAGCCCATTTCATTATGGGCAGTGCGTTTATCGGATATGGAATCCTTCTTACGATCGTCATGTTGGCTGGGCAAGTATGGCTTAAGAAAACGGGACGGAGTCAGGAATTCTTCGATTCAGCAATGATTGCCGCATGGGGATGTGTCAATACTTTTACGGAGCATAGCTGGGGTGGTCCATGGGTTGCGAATGATATTCAGCATACCACGATGGGTGTTATTTGGTGGTCTGCAGGGCTGGCAGGTGTGTGGTTGAGTAGGAAGAGAGATGGGAGTCCGAAGAGGAATTTCGTTCCTGGATTCGTCATTTTAATTACTGGTTGGGCTATGTCTGCGCACCCACAGCATTTGCCATTGAGCAATATGGTTCACACGGCGTTTGGATATACTTTGATGGCTGCGGGTGTTACGAGGATCATTGAGATTGCTTTTATCTTGAGAGATAAGCCTACTTTGGATGAAGACGGAGATGCTAACAGTTTCCAATATATCCCACCATTTGTATCTTTTCTCCTTTCCCCTCTTTTACGCAGAGTCAAGCTAATAAGAAATAGTTACTCTACGCATCCGGCTTCCTCTTCATGAGCGCTACAGAAGAACAAATGAAGATCATCTCCGACGCCGGTATTTCCCACGTATCCTACGTCCTCGTGATATACTCTTTTGCCTTCCTACTCTTCCTCTTCACCAACATGCTTGTCTACCTGTACTCCGTCAATGTCGAGAAACCCCCTGTTCCACCAAAAGATGAAGAGAGATTACCGAGGATGAATGGCCATACGAGAGCAAGTGATTCAACACAGATTAGAGATGCGGAGGAATTCGAATTGGAGGGGTTGATGAGCGACGATGAGAACCCGGAGAGTCCGTCTACGTTGGGGAGGAACAATGAAGCGAGGGTGGACTAATGATGGGGAAAAGAAAGGGATGGGAATGAGGGGTGTTTTTGTATAGGAATTAGAGTGGGAAAAGATTGCCTTTTTTTTAATTGATTCTAAATTTAAGTTACACGCAGCATTGGGCCGGTGTTTTTGTTTTCACTCTCTTCTAGGTGTTTAATCTGTACACTTCTCCCGTCTTATATTATCGTGCAGAGATCAATCTAATCTAGACAATATCATACATCCCATGTCTTCCCCATCCCAACAGCTCTAAGATTACATCTTTTCACATATATATCAAGTCTATCAACACTCATTCATTCAACCTCCCCAATTCCCCCAAAACCCTCCCCACAGCACCCTCAATAACGGCTCTCTCCCTCCCCCCTATCTTCTTCAATACATACTCCGCAACCTCATCCGGCCCCCTCCCAGCCGGTCTCCCAATCCCCACTCCAATCCTAAACCACTCCTCCCCGACACCAATTGTCCCTTTAATACTCTTCAACCCATTATGACCCCTTGGACTTGCCGTCCCCATCTTAACATCTACCTCCCCTATCCCCAATTCTAACTCATCATGCACAACTACTAATCTCCGTCTTCCTCCTTCGCCGCCATTCTCTTTCCGGAATTGTCGCCATGCGGAAGCGATCGTCGGACCCGAAATGTTCATGTATGACGGTGATTGATATAATGTCCATCTTTCCCCAACGGATAATAATCCATTTCCGTAGCTGCGCGATTTGGAAAAGGGCGGTTGCGAGGGGAGGAATGAAGGCAAAAGGGAGAGGATTATGTGTCCCGCGGAATGGTAGGTGTTGCTGTAGGGAGACGGGTTTCCGATGGAGCAGATTAGGAGTCGGGTTGTGGGCGGCATGGCGAGGAGGTTAGATTGTGGGTGTGGGTATATGGTGAGTGCATTGAGAGCATTGAGAGAGGGGGAAGGAGGAAGAATGTTTTTTCGTCGTTGGCGCCGGGATTGAGGGGGTTTTGTCGATGGAGGAGAAGGCGACGAAGATGGAGTGGAGGTTTCGTCTAGAGAGGTGGGAAGGGAGGAGACCGGAGGAAGAAGTAGGAGGAGTGGAATTCGTTCGACGTTTTGATCGTGGCTTTTGCTATTGTGGTGTAAAGATGGTTCGGGAGAAATTTCTCGAGGCTGCATCGTTTTGACGAGACGAGGCTGTTAGATTTTCTCAAATGGGAACTTATTTTTATTTTTAAATATTGCATCGGTTTATACAATTAATTTCTACTAGAATACATGCCTAGGAGGAAGAAGATAGTCTGAATGATCGGATTTCCAGCCCAAATAATAGTTATTCCCATTGTGACTGGATTTGTAAGGCTCCTTTGTGAAGAGTCATTCGCCGGACTGTGGCGCAGATACAAACAACGGGAAGAGGAGACTGGAATAAATACTTGGAACTACAGTGAAATCATCATAGGAACCCTTGGGTGCAATATTTTTGGATTGATTCTCCCACGACCTAAAACGCCTTCATTACTTGCTTGATATACATTATTCCGCCCCATCCATCATACCGTTCCACTAATGCTCAATTCCCGAATCTCCTGCAGTACCTGCTCTACCCTGCTATCCAGATGTCCCTGAGCGTACTGTTCTCTCGTATCTGCATCAAGGTATTGCTGGACTTGTGCCATTCTTGAATAAGCCTCTGCACAGAAACGTAGTTGAATCTTGACTAATGCTTCGAAACTGGGATCAAGATATGGGACACGGAGATCGATCAGTTGGGGGAGTTCGGTGAAGAGTTGCTCGTTCAATTGTTCGTAGGCTGCTTTTGCCATTTCGGTTTCCTTTTCGGCACGAGGGAGCTTGGTAACGTCTTTGTCGGGCTTCTCAACGAGTTTCTTGACTTTGGCGCGCATGGCATCGTAATCGAGCAGTTTGTGGTTACGCTTCTTAATGCCTGGAGTTTGTTAGTGGAGCTTAGAATGGAGGGTTAACAATGCATACATTCGTTGATGTCCGGGAAGTATGCGCAGAATCGAGAAATGGGTTCCAGAACAGTTGTACTAAGTATCATTAGCTCTGCCTTGAGGATAATCCCTTCCCCTCCTTACCGATAAGGACCATCCAAAGCCTTGATTGTCTCCGCATCCAGGTCCTCTACTGCTTGTTTGTAGCTTCTGCTGACGCCATCTTTTGCTCCAGCATCGCCGTAGAAAGCATCTATCGTTTCCGCAATACGCATTTGTGAAGCGGTCATTGCTATTGATCATCAGCCCCCCACTTTGTAGATGTTATTATGTCTTCTCCTGACCTCTTAAGGAATCTAGATAGCCTTTGGCTTCCTTTTGTAGTCGTAAAGAGGCTGCCTCCATGGTGCGATATCGTCTAAAAAGAGGATTAAGATCTAATTGTCTAATTCTGGGTGGTGGTCATACCTCTCCTCAACTTCATAATCTCGATCATTTGTCTTCTCGACGTGGCCTAACAGAACGTCAGTTGGAAGTAAGATCAGAAGTATCGGATTGGGAAATACCCGTCTTCATCATCACCTGTGTCGTCGCACGGTTGACATTCTTTTTGAAGCCTAGAAGCTGGTGTCAGCAAGAGTCTTCCTTCTGCTTGGTCTTTGGTGCATCCTACCTGCCCAAGACATGCTTGCGGTTTCTCTATAATGCGTATGTAGGGTATTCCGATCAAAGGATCATAGGACAATGTATAGAATTTAAATGTTGATCTTAGAATAGAATATGTCAACGGGGTCGTAATGGTTAAGGTTGGGCAGAAACTTGGTATGGCGACGATGTGGCTGTGAAAATTGATCGCCGCAGACAAGAACTTCTCGGTAAAAAGTTCACCCCGCCATAGAAAATGTTACTTGGCTATTTTCGATTTCTCTTCACACTCGAACTTCAAGAATTATTCACAACACCTCCAAATCCTTAATTCCCCTAAAATCATCGCCACAATGCCTTCAAGAGGAAACCCCAATGTCCCCAGCAAACAGCGACGCCTTGCAAGCCGAATGAAAGTCCAAAAAAGCAGAGCGGCCAGTAAAGTCACTAAAAACCCAAGAGGTACAGCGAAAAGCAGTGTGTTATACCCTACCAGCGGTCCGGCAGCACCTGTATCTGGGAAGAAGGCGAGGAAATTGGAGAAGGCACAGAATCATGCGAGACGGAGAGCATTGGAATTTGCTATGGAGAAAGCTGGAGAGATTGAGATGACTGGTAGGATGTTTTTTGCTTCCTGCAAGATTGATAGTTCGCGATGTTAATTTTTTGATTAGATGCCCCGAAGACTACAGACTCCAAATCGAAGAAAGAGAAGGTAGAGGGAGAACAGATGGATGTTGATAGTATTGCGTGATGGACGGGATCCGATACAGCAATCAGCTTTAGAGAAAGGGAATATGGAGCAATGGTCAATGGAAAGGCGTTACGGTTGCTTCTACGAAGCATATTATCCCCGTTCTCTTTCGGAGACACGTACGATGCGGATATTTACAAGCAGATAAGAGTCTCTTGGTGGAGGAAATCCCAATTCGTGCTACATAATTACGTCCAAGAGAGCGGCGGCTGTGCGAAAGTTTGAACATTTCAAAGCTAGAACTCACTTCGATCCAAATTTCTTTCCGAGGAAGCTCACTCGTCTCATTGCAACCGTGATAATAATGAACCGAGTCAAATCGCTATATCCCGATTCTTACGCAAACCAACCTTTCCCTGTCACGACTTTACACTCCCCAGGGACTGAAAGTAATAAAGCATCAACTCCCCTCTCCGCAAACAAGACTCTGATCAGAGTCCCGAGATCAATATTCCCAACATTTTTTTTGTTCTTTCACACACGCCCTCTTTACTCATGAAGACTTCTGCTAAGACAAGTCATACATCTTTCCTGAATCTGATGGTGAGAGAGAGTTCTATGTGGTTTTCATTCTCGTGTGGATTGCAACGTTCGCCATTTTCATAGCGTAATTTTAGATATATCTGCTCATGGGACAAAGTTGTCCAAACCTATTCTACCAGGGACTGCCATCAGGGGGTTAGTTTTAGAAGGATATTCTGACAACAGAAGAGGTACCTAGTCTCCTGGATATAACAAATGCTTGACAAGTGTCCCACAAATTGTGAAGACGTTTTATGAGGTGATGTCCTCGAAAGTGATTGTTGGGAGTGTGTATGCGAAGACCCTTCAAGTTGGCTGTAGGCTATTCCTGGCTTCTACTTATTAACAGTACTGCCTAAGTTGAGCGGCACAGGTCAATAAAAGCATTTAGTTTAAATGTTTGAACCAGTCCCGTATCTTTTGAGCCCACCTCCAGTAATATTTTTCTAGCTTCCTCTTGATCTACTTGAGTCTATCATTGTAGGGTAGATGCGTATTACAAAGTGTATAGTATATCCTAATGATTAAGTTGAAGTTGAGCTTATTTTCCTTTCTTTGGGGGAGATAATATGATGAGAGGAGTAGTTTTAGTTGGAACTCTCTACGCTGAGGCAGAATGACCCTAACACTCGGTGTCCCCCTCTTCCCCAGTCTTTGTATTCTCCGAGGCCTTCTCTCCTCTAGCTTGAGGCCCTGAAACAACTCCTGCCTTACCCTTCTTAACGCTCTTCCACTCCATCCCCAGCGCCGAAATAACAGTGATAGCCATCAAAACCGTCCCAACCATAAACGGCTTCTTCAAAGCGTGATTATACGCCGCCCGTACTGCATCAAGATACTCCGGCGCTACTGAGCCCTGAATATCTGTCGCTCCGTTATTCAAAATCGTCCGCGGATCTGTCCCAGGTACTTTCGCAAGGTCAGGCACCAAAGCATTTACAAAAACGTTCTGTCCCACTGGTACGAAAATCGCCCCGCCGAGCTGTTGAGAGAAGAAATTCAGAGATGTTCCAATAGACACATCAGCTCGCGGAAGAACGACCTGTGCGATCAAACCCCCTACTTGCATCCCAAGCCCGAGGCCAAATCCGTACAGGACTTGATATCCAATCCATTCCGCATGTGGAGTCGTAGTGGTCAAAGTAGTGAGCATCCCCACACCAATAGAAGCAAGAACAGATGTCCCTATCATCGCGGGGACATAATAACCAATCTTGGTGGTCACGAACCCAGACAAAATTGCTGCCACTGTCAAAGCAAGAATCATGGGTAATAAATGGATCCCAGATCCGAATGCACTTGTACCTCTAGCGGCCTGAAAGTACATTGGGAGGAAGGTGGTGACGCATAACATGCTCCCGTTGACAAAGAACATGAATAAGGTGCCGAAGGCGATGCTTCGCTGTCGAACAATTCGTGGGGGGATCATCGCTGTCTCCCCTTTCCAAATTTGGACAATTATGAAGATGATGAAGAAGACGGCAAATATAGCGAGAAGAAGGATCATCCTCCAGGAATTCCAAGCATAAGTTGTTCCTCCCCACTGAAGAGCTAAGATTAAACAGATTATAGTAGGCAGGAAAACAATTGTACCGAGAAGATCTAACTGAGCGAATTGTTGCGGTAATGTCAAATTTGCATCTGTTGGATCTGGGACATGAAGAATGGCGAAGAGTAGAAACATTGACAGCCCACCGATCGGCAAATTAATCCAGAAGCACCACCTCCAGCTGTCAAAATTGGGAAGTTAGCAGTTGCTTCATAAGATGAAAGATGTATCGGGAGGAAAAAGGGGGCAATAGAGAGAGGCAACGTCCTTACGTTAGCTTGTCGGTGAACACGCCACCAACCAATGGGCCAACGACCGAAGCGATTCCAAAGGTCGAAGCAAATGCACCTGAGTATAAGGGTCGTTTGTGGAGGGGAACGCAATAGAACATGGCCATAAAACCTCCAGTAAATATGCCAGCTGAACCTAAGCCAGCAATTGCTCGTCCAATGATGAAAGCGATGGAGTTCTAGAAGAGTGATTATTAGAACTGAAACGACACCAAGAAGAAGAAGAAGAAGAAACATACAGGAGCAGAGGCACAGATGATGGATCCTGTCTCAAAAACACCGATGCTGATGAGGAGGACAGCCTTCGTCGAGTAGAATTTATAGATTCTTCCAAAGACCAGCTGAATAGCGGCATTCGTGAGCATATACGCGCTGACATACCATCCTACATCTCCTAAGGAGTGGAACTGGTCTGTAATATGAGGTATGGCTGTTGCGATGATCATGCGATCCTATACTCGTTAGTTCAGAGGTTCACTGGGTAATAGAGAGGAGATCTATGTACGTACCAGAGCTACGAGGAATATAGCAAGCCAGAGAGACAGAATTATAGCGAATAGTGCAAATCCTCCAGGGTATTGAGGCTCGTCGTCTTTGAGCGTTGGATCAGCTTCCGCGAGCTTCGATTCTTGATCATTCTTTAGATCTGTGTCCTCGTTCTTGGCTAATGGAGAAGACATGCTGAGTGCGGAAGAAATTGATGAGGCTTTCCAATGTTGCTAGATAAAGACTGGGTGTGTATTAGGCCTGTGTAGTAGGTCTGATAGAATGAACCTCAACGGTATCACGTGATATCAATGATCACGGGGGTAAAGGCGAATCAGGAGTTGGCAGATTGAAGAAATGGAAGTTCCTGGCGTGAGAATGCATTTTGTCCAGTAGTTAGTCCATATATAGTCAATTCAAATTCGCAATAAATTCGAAAAGGCGTTACGAAGTCGAAATTCACGAGATGAGGACTTCGATTACGCTCGGAAAATAGACGCTTCCGAACTAAACACCGATCAGGGGTTTTCATCCCGTAAGCGATATCTTCCCCCCCTTTTTTAACCTCTACGCCGCATCACTCATGCTACGTCTCTTTTATCTTATAGTGGACGTATCTGCCTGCTTGTATTCGTTATATTGTTAAAGCCGTTATTTTTTGATTCTTCCGACAAGCATAACCTATTAGCGAGAAGCCGAGATTGCCGCCTATTCTGTACGTGAATTCCAAAGACAATGCACCGAACCACATATCCTTCTATTCTCCGAGTATTGTGAAAAAGAAGACTTTACGATTTCTTCTGAGGGCTTAGCTAATCACGCGCTCGTACCTCCTCCCATTGTTCATCCAGTTGAGGCGCGTTGAGTTCGTATGGAGCTGATCTGAAATTCTTATTCCCTAGAAGTTTTATATAGTTGACCCATCATGTCAATGAATGAAGCAAATGCATCCCCGGCATCCTCAACACTGGATCAAATGAAACGGACCAAAAAGCATCCTTGCGTACTTTGTCAACAGCGGAAAATTAAATGCTCCAGGTAAATAGATCATCTAAGGCCCCTGAGACAAAACTAAGTTTGTCTGGCCATTCAGGACCGATCCTTGCAATAACTGCATAAGGTCACGAGTAGAATGCATCCCAGCTTCTACTATCCCACCGCGAAGACGGAAAAAGCGATTTCCCGAGGCAGAGCTGCTCGCCCGCCTTAGAAGATATGAAGAACACCTTAAAGCATATGGGGCCGATATCGACGCTATTAACGCGGAGGCTTTAGTTGTTACTCCTGAATTGAGTGTGAATCCTGTACCCTCATTATCTCCCGAATTAGATCGACTGCCCACCATTTCTATCAGAAGATCGTTCAAGGGGTAAGACATGAAGCCGTTCAACTTGGAAACTAGTAGCTAATAATGCTAAAGTACAGTATGGAGTGGAGTGAGTGATGAGGTCAGTTCATGCTATCATAGGATTGAAAATCCGTACTGAATTCGTTCAAGTTCCGTGATGCGGAGGAAATGCTTCAAGGTTCATCTGAAGAGGACGAGATCTTCAAAACACCAATCACCAAAACATTCGATGAGCTCGGAGCCGATAGCTTTGATTTTCTCCTAGGAACCAATTCCAGAGAAAGCTTGGCCGAATTGCATCCATCACCTGTTCATATCTTCAGGCTGTGGCAGGCATTCCTTGACAATGTAAATCCGTATGTTCCTTCCTCTCCGTCTTGTCCATTCTCATCTAACCATAAGACTGTCTCTTTCATGCAGTTTGGTTCATATTTTCCACGCCCCGACTGTCCAACAACAGATTCTTGATGCGAGTTCAAATATCGATTGCATCCCCAAGAATTTGGAGGCATTGCTGTTTGCAATCTATTATTTCGCCGTAACATCCTTGAAAGACGAAGAGTGTCTGACGATGTTTGGGGAAGACAAACTAATATTGCTTTCGAAATATCAAAGTGGGACGAGGAACGCATTATGCAACGCTGCTTTTATGAAATCGTCTGATTTAGTCGTCCTTCAATCGCTTGTTCTTTTCTTGGTTGGTTCTCTCCTGCTTGTGGCATTCGCGTTCTAACTTTGTGAAATATAGCATGCAAGTATTCAAGCGAGCATCGATCCTAGATCTCTATTTTCTCTGACAGGGATAGCCGTTCGCATCGCCCAGCGAATGGGACTGCATTACGATGGAACCAGGTACGGACTGCTCCCATTTGAGGTGGAGCTGAGGCGACGAGTTTGGTGGCAGATTATCATCGTTGACTCCCGAGCGGCTGAGATCTCTGGAGCTGGCAGCACGGCCATGACTTATTCTTGGACTACCAAGCTTCCTTCCAACATCAATGACAGCGATATGTCCTTGGGGATGAGAGATCCACCGATCGATAAACCTGGATTAACGGAGATGGTATTCGTATTGCTCAAATATGAGGTGGCTCAATACCTTCAGCAACCAGGAGCAATAGCGGATCGCAAAAAGATTGACGAGTTCGAGGCGTATATTGAGGACAGGTATTTAAAATACTGCGATTCATCCATCCCACTACACTTCATCTCCGCAATCGTGACTAGATCACATATCTCCAAGCTCCGCGTAGCATCTTACCATCCGCGGAAAATGATAGGGACTGGCTCGGATGTACCACAAAAGGTCAGGGATCTCCTTTTTTCGGCGAGCCTCCAAATATTCGAAGATTTCAATAGACTCCTATCTAGCAGCATGACACAAAGGTTTCTCTGGAACATCTTAAAGTACTTTCCCTTTTCGGCCTATATCTATTTACTTTGCGAGGTCCGAAGCCGACCAACTGGAGAACTTTCGGATCGAGCATGGCAGGCCCTAGAAGAAGCCATCACGCATCGAGTGATGCATAGCTATAGAAGTGGCCCGAAGAGAGATAATCCACTGCACCTGGCTTTAGGAAATCTTACCATTAAGGCTTGGGAATCGCGTGAAGTTGTACTCCAGCAGTATCAGCCGAATGTTCTTGTTCCACTGTTCATCAGGAGTCTGAGAGACGAAATAAATAGCAAGAAATCCAGCGCTTCAAAGAATGCGACGACAACGCCTTTCGAGTCACACCATCAATCTGCAGGAGCTCAATGGGCAGATCAAAACTCGCTGGATCCAGGTATTGGATTTGATCCCTCGATGAGTTTTATGACAGCGGATCCTTCGACAATCAATTGGCCGTTCTGGGGCGATTTCATGGAGACTGGTGGTATACAGTCTAATGATCAATTCAACTTCTATCCGAATAATGAAATGCTGTAGCTTGGAAATTGGGGGGAGCACATTGTCGTTGGCTTGATTGCATTTTTTGATGGGAGACGGAGTGAAGCAAGATACAGTAGGGGTACAATGTGCTTGCCAGTATGGGATCTTTAACAAAAGTCTATTTCGAGTTGAATTTCCTTTTCGATGGAGTTGTTGAATACTATATGTAAAATTAAACATTCATTTTCATGTAAGCTATATTACAGACAACAGCTGAAAAGCTTTTATCAAATCTATTTTTCAGATATTTATTCTTCTCAAAGATTTATGACAACTTCAAAATAAAGTAAGAAATTTGCGTCTATAAAGATCTTGGCTGCTCAGTTTTGACTTTGAAGGCAAAACCCAAGGAGTTGGTCCTGCCTTTCTTAGACTACATCGCAAGGGCATGTCGAGCTAACTTCTTGCCTTGGATGGTATCACAGATAGATGGATCCGTGTGCTTGCTCCGAGGTTCATAGAGACTAAGTCTTGTATCTAATCCTATTTTCCACCAATTCCCCTATCGGATAATTTCTACCTATGACTGATCTATCAGTCATCGATATACTTTAATGAGATATTGATTGTCAATTCTATTCAGTTTGTGTTCATGTGTCTACTTCCATTTATCCTTGTACATTTATTTTCTTGCGGCATTCTTATACTGCGACATGGTAAGTACCATACCAAATGTGGGAGGAATAGAAGTTTCTGTCTCTAATTCCAATACCAAAAATATTATCGCAAATCGCTACATTGTTGTTTATAAGAATGATACTACAGACCCATTCGACAACTGGCAGACAATTTTCCAATAAGATGGATGCCTTCTCGATGATGGGATGGAGAGGGATGTTAGTAGTATTATTGATCGCTGTTAAGGACCTTGATGCAGACGGAGGCGGAAGCAATTCAGGAGTCAATCTCAGTTTACATATGCTTTATCTATTTCAACTAGTCATACCAAATGCTACTGCTCGCGGATTATCTGGCAAGGCGGTGATGAACTTATCTCTCAGAGGCTCGAAATCGACTGCCTTGAGTTCCGTTATAGCTGCTCTTACTAGAGCCAGAGTGACTGCTGTTGTAGCCGCGGGAAACGACAATTTGGGTAATTAGCTTCGGGTTTATCATGATTAATGCTAATGAATGGTCTCGGTGGATGCTAAGAACACTTCTCCATCCTCAGCACCCTCAGCGATTACAGTTGGAGCAATAAATAGCGCTACTGATTCTCGAGCTTTGTTCTCTACAGTGTAGGAATTGCAAGCTGTACAGCTTCCACAGTATCAAGTAGGACGAGCATAGGTAAGTTGCTTCTATTTAAAATTCGTCGTTTCTAACAATAACTAGCCTTATTACATGTAGTAGGTCTCATAGCCTATCTAATTGCTCTTGAACGGCCCATCACTCCTGCTACATTCACCGCGACAGTAAAATCTTTGGCTAGCACAATAGGAGCGTCAGTGATAGAGGCTGGTACTGGATATGTGACGCTCGTGGCAAATAATAGTGATGAATTATAGTTAGTGATCCTTTGAAAGTGCAATATGATACCAATTTTCGATTGATCCCGAAATTTTCGTGTGATCATTTCAACCACCTTTCTAAAGTTGAAGAGCAATTCCCCCATTTTTATTTTGAGACTAGTATAACACGATCCATTTTGCACTTTCATCTGATAGATTATTCGGAGAAGACAGAGGTCCTTGCTATCAATGTTCTATTTAGTGTGAAATATTGATTTCCCCTAGCTGATCAGTAAAATATCTGAGCAACAGATTTGGAGAACATAAATATAAAATGATTCTCATCCATGAGAGAAGTTCACAAAAGGCCGTGGATAGGACCGAATTTCAACAAAACTGAAGTCAGAAGTATGAAAGTATAAGTGAAAAATTGCATTTTATTCCCACTTCTTGTTGCTGTAGTGAATGAAATAAAGCTGGCAAAATGTGCTACAAGTTTACAGAATCACATTATATTTTCAGACAACTCTGTAGTTTATTACTTTCAAAGTCTCAAGAGTTCACCATTGAATAAGTGGTATTCTTCCTTTACAACACCTTCGCCTTTCAGGCACGATCTAAGCCGCCGCGACAACCTTCAACTAAGTCTACGCCAAGTAGAATGTCTGACACTGCGACAGAAACAGAGCACGTGGTGGATGGAGGACAGCCTGCAATCCCACACAAACCTGATGAGCAAACAATGACCTATTTCGGTGAGCCGCATCTTCTCCACTGTGGAAAAGTGCTAACAAAGCCCCAGAACATACCCAAAATGTTATTAAGGTTTCAAAGCACTTTGAAGAGCAATACGTCACCTATTTCCCTGAGTGGGAATGGAATTACCAAGACTATTTCGCGAAGACCTGTAATCTTGGATGGGAGCTAATGGGGAGACCGAATGTCGAACCCTATATGCCGATGCATTTCGCGAAGTCTACATTGCAAAGAATGGCTCTGGAGCCTTCACTAGATTCTGTTACCAATAAGAATAATCGCAAGCGGGAATTCCAAGGGTACAAAAATATGGTCACAGCACTCTCAATCTTCTTTCATAAGTGTGACCGCAACTCCTTTGATCAGTGGATGGGACTAAATATTGATCCGATTTGGTGGGATAAAGCTAAACTCGAGCACACTTTGAGTCCAAGGCTCTTTCTTGAGACTTGTTTAATTGTGGTCTTGTAAGTAATCCTCTCGCTTTACCTCATCCTGCTTCCTAATCATTGATTGTAGGCATCTGATTAGATCCGATACCTTCCTCACCATGAGTGGCAATGAAAGAATGTCTTTCCATTCCAGAATGGACAAACTCTACCTCCCATGGCTCAACAATTATCTTCATCTCTTCTTCGTTTACAAAAAGGCGTGTGGCCATGTTGTAGACCTGATAACCCTCCTCAGACCCGAATCTGTTTTTACAGGAGCGCCAGAGGATTTCAAAAGCAACTGTCAAATGGCTTTCGTCGCTAAGGCTGCGGTTGGGTTGGAGCTTATGATGAGGACTATTGCTCATGAACCGGAAGCTACAGCGAGATCAAGGTATAAAATTAATTGGCCTAGTCTCTATAAGCAATTCGCGGATTGGAAGAGTTGGGGTTATCTGAAATCAATTGAAGACCAGATTTCCTTTGAGAATCTTCCTGGCATTCCGACGTTCCCTTATAGAGATAGGTCTGTGAGACTTTCAAAATCTTAATCTACGTCTTAGGGCGGTTGGAGGAGCTTCTGATATGATGGTGTTGGGACATGATTTTCTTTCTTCATGTTGGGCAAGGTGGCATTGCTGTGTGAAAAGGGGTAAAGCTCTCCAATATGATGATTTGAGATTTCTGAAGGGAGACTTGCTTCTTTTAGCAACCTAGTCGTCTAACTCACAATGCTCTTTCGTATTAATGAATATGATCCTTAGTCAAGCAGGAGTCCATGCCATTGTGAGTGCATCCAATAGTGAGACAATAAAGGAGTAATATATTGAGATAACGCATGGAATAGTGGTTAGGATAGTTTCCCTAACTTTCTTTTCCTTCTTCACAAAAGATCCCCCCCCTCCCCCCCACATAAGAATTAAGACCAAGACATGACAACGAATACATATGGACTCTCTTTTAATAGGGCATAAAGACCATTGACAGCTTTAGATTTAATATATTATTCTTTATTTAAATGAGTAATTTGCTAATCTCCTTTATTTAAATAAATAAGATATTAATAATAAAGAGAAAAAAGAACACTCTTTATAAAATAGACGCAAATATTAATTATTATATTAATGAAAAAAAGAAATTATTAAGATTAGAAGAGAAATATCTAGAGAAAAGAATATAGATAATTGTTACAACGAGATAGCAAGGAGTGGCTCGCTGGATAGAATGGATCGCGGTGTTTGTGTCGAGCCATCCAGCCATCTGAGCGTGGGTTTACTCTTAGATAGAAGCTTCATGCTCAAAATATTGTTTCAAGAGTGTTATCAGTTGATAAATACTTTGTATTATTTACTTATTGCAATATATTGCAGCCTTTCTCGATACCACGCTCTGACTTCAGAACGCCCACGTAAAATGAAGTCGATAGTTAGCGTGGCGAATCATTTGCTGAGGATATATATTAAGATATGTGATGAGTCACATGATTACCGTAACGAGCGGAGTGCGCGTTTCGAGAATTTCGAGAACTCGCCGGAGTGTCGCGCGTTTCGAAGATTTCGAGAACTCGCTGGACAGATTTCATTGTAGCGCGAAGGACTATATAATGTACGCTCATTACAGTAGATAGGAGCTTCGTGCTCAAAACATTATTCAATTGAACTTCCAAGTTGGATATACTTTTATACTATTACTCTGATCTAAGAACAATCCCTACGTGAGCCCATACACCCCGACTGCAGCCTGCACGTAACACCTATCTTAATTCTTTAGACAGTAATCAAGACTTCATTTCTCATTCCTGAGCATCCCTGTGGCATCAACATAAAATAATATTAACAATATACTTTCAAATTTTCAACAGAGAGGTATATATAGAAAGAAGTCTGATCTATTTCTAGTGGAAAACAGGTTAATTGGGAAGGTCAGCTGACGTCGTGGGTAGTCGTGCCCCGGGGCTTCTCCGGTCTCCCTTTCCTCTCTCTTCCGTTCATCTTCATTTCAACATTTCAACACATCAATCTCCGATCATCATCGTCATACAGAATAATCGAGCCAACGTGAGATATGGCCCTCTTCTTCCCTCGTCACTGCCATTCATACTAATTGAAATAGCAGTTTCAGTATGACTTCTGAATCAAGACCAGAAATCTTGCTCCTCAGCCTTTCCGCCCAACCCTTTTTCGACGAGCAGTATGCATTCCTCATCAACAGACTCCACAATTTCGTTCACCTGAAGCGTGCAAAGTCTGCAGCCAGCGCTATTCGATACCTCGACACCAACAACCCGACTGCGATCCTGATTACCGATGAAGGTTTGACAAAGTCTGGCAACAAATTGGTCTTGGACAAGGTTATTTCATACATTCATAATGGCGGCCTGGCCGTTTGTGCACTCCATTTTCCGAGCTTCACAAATATGAATGCCTTTGACTACTTTTTTGAAGCTTTCGGCCTTCCCTGGAAACGTGGCGATTACCACAGGAGTACCTTCCAGTTCAACCCCGGCAGCTCAAGCTTTCCTGGATTACAATCGACCTCCATACCCAACCCATACAGCATGAAGGTCCTCCATGTCAAGAATGCTCGTCCACACGAGAAGATTTTCGTCCCTGTGGTTGGTGCCACAACCCAGTCTCGCGTTTTCCCACCAACCAGCGTCGACGAATCACAAGCAGCTGTGGTTGGTGCAAAGCTCGAGGCTGGACATCTGGTCTACATCGGAGATGTTAACAGCGAAGAGGGTTCGAACAAGATTTTGTTGTCTCTCTTGACTGTGGCCGTTGCCCCATGCTGATCAGATTCCACACATGGATCTGTTCGCAGAGCCATGCAAATTTCTTTGCTAATCGAATTCTCAAATTTCCCCAACAGATGTGGGAATCATGAGAGAGTATGGTACTTACGCTGCGCATTTGATCGTTTTGCACTTGCTTTTTCCTTCTCAAGCGACCGGACAGGAGACGACACAGAAACTTCTCAAGTGTGGATTTATGGTTGCCACGAATTAGTATGACATTAATGTCATCGCTCTAAGGGATGGTGGTGTGATTCTGCTTGGGGTTTATTTTCCGTCTATAGTCGAGGATGGTAATGAAACTTTCACAAAGCCGAAACTCTTTGGTAATAATTACTTTTAGAACTCGGGCAACAATTTCTGTGAGGTAATCGGTTAATATTAGTGCGAACTTACATGTGTATTAATCCTCTGTCGAAGCTCATGTGCCCAAGAGCTCATTTCTATCAATATTTCCATTACCCGTATCATTCATGTATATGTTCTTCCCTTGTCATTTGTCATGCATTGATAATAGTTTTATTATCTTACCTCCTAGACAAATTTTCTAAGTCTGCATCTCGTTAGCCTATCAGATTATGTCGCTCACCTCACCTCGGCGTTTCATATTATGAGATGGGGATGGTTTTGTCATCGATTCAACGAATGCGGGGTGCATAGTGCAAGTTGCTGACTGCCCCCTCCTGAAATGGAAGCGGACAGAAGCAGAGGGTAAGCAATAATTGTCTGGCGTTGATCAAAGCCACCTTTGTGTTCTCTAGCTTGCAGCACTTTCATCCTTCACTTCGTAAGCGTTAAGCTCATAGGCGCGATACTTTTGGGGCGCTCTATAGCCGAACAATGAAAGGGGTCAATTGGGGGCGGGTCGCCCCGCAAGGCATAAAATAGTATCAGATGTTTATTGTGTGTTCAGATGATCAGCACTTGCCCAGGAACATAGACCTCTTCCTCTCCCTAATTGGATCGTCTGATGTCAGATCGTGGGATCAAATCGGCGATCTCAAATATTCAGCCCTACCTCGTATTATTGAGAAGGCTTACCGAATTGTCTGAAACCCGCAACAATTTTGTAGATCAGTTCGTTGGCGCCTATTCAGAATTCCGCATTGTTGACAGATCAGAAATACTCTTATTCAGCACATCGCAGCCTTCGAAAGCTGTGGCGAAGAGCTACTCTGACTGATCTGATCAAGTGCGCAGCCTATTCAGCTGATCGTGTAGGTAAGCAGCGAGGGAAGCTAACTGTCAAGGAAAACAGTATAAAGGGATCCAGGATGGCGCTTTGGAATCCATCATTTAATTCTCAACACCACATTCCTCATCACTGAATCTACAAGAACTCTAAACAACAAATCTCAATTCCCAACTCACGAAATCGCCTCATACCAGCACGATGGGTTTTACACAGTACTCTGGACCTGCCTCCAAATTCCCAGGTAAAAACACCTGGAAGAGTTTCGAGGAGATCTTCAATGCCAACAAGGCTGAGATGCTCCAGACTGGCGACAGTGGAGAAGATGTCGGACGTATTTGGAACGCAGTCATTGAAGCTGCCAAGTTGGGTGTTGAAGAGAGTGTTATCTTCTGCATCATCATGCAAGAGAGCACCGGAAATGTTGGCGTGGGAACAACAACCGACAATGATGTCAAGGCAACCGGTGGCTTGATGCAGGCTGAGGAAAGTCCTGCTTTCCCAGGAAAGCACAACCTCTCTCAGGTATGTTCTGAACTATGAATTGGTTATTGTATGTTTGCTAAGATCCATCTAAGGCGGATATCTCCTCTATGGTTGAGGCTGGGACTAAGCACTTCAAAGGAAACTTGGAGCAAGCCGGAAACAAGGATACGGCTGAGTGTATCTATGAAGCTCTCCGTATCTACAACTCTGGATCCGTGAACAAGGACAATCTCTCTGATGGAAGAGGGGCAACTGCGAGCTATGTTAGCGATATTGCCAATCGTCTCCAAGGACGCACCAACTAGATATCTTGCAGTAGAATGAAGATGTCTGGGTAGTTTGGTAGGGGGTGGGGACGAAGATGTTGTGGTGGTAGTTTTGTGGGGGTAGGGGACGATGGTTTGGATATTTGAAGGTTTCGACGATGTTTTTAGAGCTATCATTTGACTAGTTATTATACTACTGTAGAATAATCTAATCAATTGGTATCTTGGAACGGAAATTTTGACAACATGACCTACGAGCAAGTATATGTTCCACTTTGTTTCAATCGGAGACTTCTATCAAGTAGATGAGATTTATTAAACCAAGCATTATATTTTACATAAAATTGACACGACGCATATTGCAGTTAATGGAACAATTGAGATAACGCAATTCCTGGCAGACTGAAGAAGAAATGCTGTTCCCACGGCCGCACGAGGTTAGGCAAAAGACGAACATATCTTTCGCACATTTCTTAAGATATAGGTCGCAGGCACATCTGCACCGGCAATTGCAATCAAAGCCTGGTCCTTTAGATATATTATCTAAGCCTTTGATTAATATATTTGCGCCTCCAACACGCATTTGCGGGATTTTTCCTACTGAAGTGTCGTCGAACCTACGAAATATTTCGTATGTAGAGAGAGGATTTGAAGCTTCAAAGCATCAAGATCTTTGCGAACCAGACTTCGAAAGAAGTATTACAAAATGCCAATCTATTATAATGCTGATTTAGAAAGTTAATGGTTGGAGGTTTTAATAGCGGAGCGTTTCAGGTCTAAAAATAGTCGAAATAATCATATTAGCCGAATCCCGAACGTTCCGGCTCAAAGCTTAACGTCAACTACAATAAAGAATACCTAATTTCAATGATTATATCCCAAACAATCATCTAGCTACTTCAACTATCATATATCTAATAAGTTTACGATGGGGGTCAAGCTTCCATACAGTCTTCATACTCGGTATCGCACGATAGCAATCGCCTGGACAATCATCATAATACCCCCAACCTTTCTTAATCTCGGTCTCTTCTATGGTCTTTGGTATGGCAATCCGCGGATGGATCGCATTCTAGGTCTACTCTTCTCGTCCCCGATGTATGCACATAGGCACTGACAAACCCCGCAGCCCTCACAATCCCTACCGCAGTCTTAGGAATCTTCACAGCTATCGCAATCATAGAAAGGGTCTGGAAACTCATCCAGCCTTCACCAAACTTCCGTCCACTGAATTCGCCGCGCTATGCCCTCGATATTTTCCAATGGGGGTACTTTGCTGCGTTGGTCTTGATATCCGCACTCATTAGCTCCGCACTCGTAAGGGGGGATGTCGATCAAGATGAGCATGAATTACAAACTCGCCTAGTATCGATACCAGCCGCTCTACTTATGTTCTTTTTAGCTACTCTTACTTTACTATCCCTGATTTTGAATGGTCTGGGGACCAAGCTGCCATTTCGATTTGGGAGTTTGGAGGCTGGAAACGTAATCAGACCAGCTGTCTATTATATTGTTGAAGATGTGGTTGCTGTAGATGGAAATGGTGGCATTGAATATCGGGAAGCGTGGACGAAGCGGTACGAGACTAGTCCAGTATTTCGACAGATGATACTAGAGCTCAGTATTGTATGGATGGTGGCGTTCTATGTCCTTGCTGCTCTGTTTACTGTACTTGTGTTTTGGTTGCCAAAAGAGGCAGTTTATGCTGTTGGATGGGCGTGTCCTTTTCCATTAGCTGGGTTTCTCGCCATGTGGACAATATTCTACGTTAAATTCATGTTGAAAGAGGAAGCTGAGGCTAAGGATGGAAATCGTGAGGGGAATGGGCAGGATGGATCAGTTCCTAGGTCACGCGAAGATGAGAGGGTGCCTTTATTGGGAAGCAGGTCTTAAGGTGGCCCTTGCTGAATCATCATGGATTTATCGACTTGTCATCACTTGAATTTTATTGGCCCTGAAACAGCGCTATGACGAATCTAGAGGGGGAAAGAACAAATGGATAGCTTTTAGCCTCAAGGACTACTTTCGAATATCATAATGTCACATTGCTACTCGCTCGGTAGGTTTTATCCTGTCCATCATCGCTCGTACCTAACGATGGGTGGTGGTGGGCATTGGTGGGAGGCTGTCAATTTTCTGCAAGATTTGAAAAGATTCCAGGAATTTACTACTATTGATTAATGAGTTAGATTTGGATGATAAACAAAAGAGGGATGTTTCTTCTGCGTATAGAACGGTACACAAGTTATGATACCTGGAAAGTCTTTCAGCTTTAAGATGGGGCTATAAGGAAGATAAGCCCATTGTTTTTGAGATCCTCAGCCATATGAATGTGAAGATCATTGATTGAGACTTCTAAGAGGAAGGAAAATCAATATGGTCTATAATACTCATCCAGAAGTCCAACAACCCAAGAACAACTAGTTCTTGGATGGGAAAGGAAAATTGACATGCAGTTGAGAAGCCTGACGATTAGTGCGCTGCGCACTGGGTATTCCCACTATTGGAGCATCCGTTGTCTCCTCAATCCTATAAACGTACTTTACGCCACTAGCCTTTCCATCCATCAACTTTTGCAATCCGATCAAAACACCATTCAATCCACCTGGAATAATCTCATACGGATGGGCCTCCAACCTTCCATCTTCCAAGAGTCGGCCTAAGTAGCGCGACCAGAGATACCCAAAGTCCTTGTGCGTTGAATGGACCCGAAGAAGAGCACTGTTGATAGCTTTCACACTAGGTGGGTACTTGAAATTTTCCTTATCCCTGGCAAACAGCTTAGGAGGTAGCATAGTACTGACAGTGCCACTCGGATCGATAATTCGAAGAGTTACTTCAAGCGATCCGTTCTCGCTGATTGCATCAAGGACATTGGGAACTTTGCTTCCCAGACCCTCCTTTGCAAGGATCTCTTCCACAGCTGCGACGAGCGCGTCTTCACCATTCCGGTAGTCAACAACATAGTCAACGAGTGTCTTTGCAAAGTCACTGGCTCTGCCAGCAACTCCGATGATAGGACTGAGTCCTGAGAGTCGTGCATATTTCGCTATCGGGAAGTTAGCGATTTCTTAATGAAGAGAAAAGAGAGAAAATAATAAGACCAGCATATCGTACCTGCAAATGCACCGACCGCTGATGTGACGCCGTAGATCAGTATTGGCACATTCTCTCCGCCGTTGTCGCTCAGATTGTATGGAGGCGGGAGTTTCATGTCAACATATAAGGCAATTGCAGCCGTAAGAGCCGCAACAGGAATAGTAGCACCTTCTTCGAAGGATATGTTGTGTGGAAGATGGAAGGTTGTCCAGTCTGGAGCCACAGCGTATTCTGCAAAGCTGCCGTTTTCTGTGGCGAACATATGAAGAGCGGCGACTCGATCGCCTGGTTTGAATTCAAACACGTTCTTGCCGATGGAATGGACAATTCCGGCAATATCATCACCGCTATTGTGGGGGAAGTTCTTCCTATGCAGAGTATACGCATTAGCTCCTCGTCGGAGATTTGAAAGCCATTAGGAAAGACATACCATAGTGGATATTTCCAGTCTTTTGGGTTTGTACCGGATACAATCACTTTGATGACAACCTCCTTGTCTTGAGGAGTAGGAATTGGAGTGTCAATAATCTCGACTTCCTCAATGGAGCTCTGTACGATAACTTGTTTGGGCATGGCGATCGATTTTGAAATTTAGTTGCCGGCTTGATTCTTTATGGACCTTTACGAAAGACATTTTCGTAGTATTTATACCCTTATTATACCCTTATTTTTGATCTGTCTGTATCTTCCATTCCGTGGACCTCCGTCTGCCTCAGGTAAGCCAACCCGTGGAGGTAGAATTAATCCCGGCTATGATCATTGGCTTAGCTTTTCGTGTCTTTGTATTGTTGAATCGTTATTAAGCTCGTCGGAGGTCCGCGGAGTCTCTTTAATTGGCCCAAATCTATGATGCTATTAGTCATTGCGTGGGATTACGAGAACTTCCCCTTCCCTCCATGGATCATGGACCCCTTCTCAATTCTATCCACTATCCCCTACCGCTAAGTATGTTGAGTGATAGAGTTCGTCCAGCCCCGGTCTCATGTCAATCTTGTCGGTCCAAAAAATTAAAATGCAATCGGGTTCAGCCATGCTCTAATTGCACTGCTCGCGGCACAACTTGCAATTTCTTGGTTCCGCCACAAGCACCGTCAAACACAAATTCTACTGTCCACAACAATGCAGGACTGTTAGAACGGATTGAGAGACTGGAGGCTATTGTTCTAAAGCAAGCAAGTTCAAACGATAGTTATATAAGGAAGCAGCCACTTCATGGCAGTTCGGAAACTGTCCTTATATCCAGCGTCCATCAAAAGCGAGATCAAGATTCACGATTACTTGAGAATGTCGGAACAAGGGACGATTCGCTCGTATGTTACTTAAATCTCAATGCTCTCCCCTCCTCATTCCGCTCACAATGAATAGCTTCATCGCTTGTCAAATGGCCTGGCCTTTAGGATAAGCAGCACGCACGAAATGCAGCACCCCTTAGATGATGACAGTCCGAACCACATTGTGACATTTCCCGTTTACAGAGTAGCAACTCTGCTATTCCAGAGCTACGAGTCTAATGTGGACCACTTGTGCCACATACTGCATAATCAAACACTCCGGTCCCTAATACAGACCTTCTATCTACGAATCAGCCAAAATGAACCTGTTCTACCTGGTCAAGCTGCGCTACTACTTTCAATTTTCGCCATCGCTGCATATTTCTATGAGCCCTTCGAAAATTATGAAGTAGCGATCACCAAACAGGATGCTATCAACCTCTCTAAGACTTTGAGCAGAGGTGCTTTGGATGTGCTAGATTACTCGCGCAGAAATACATCGGGCACTTTGGAAGATGTTCAAGCTTATATTCTAATGTCATTCGTTTCGTACCATCTCGATGGTTTCTCTGCCAGAGGCCGTCTTCTGTCAACGGCCGCCCTTTCAATCGCTAGGGAACTTCGTTTGCATCGATTGGATGCTGACAATGAGTTATCCGCTCAGAACGAGACCAGCGTTCGTTTCATAATTGATCGCGAAGTCAAACGGAGAGTATTCTGGCATATAGCATCGACTGACTGGTACGTCGTAGATCTTCGTTCAAAAGTCACTTATTACTTACATATTCGTTAGGCTATTTTCTACTATTTCTGGACCACAAGAAGGGACGTACTTCATCCACCCGGATCATATCAATGTCAAACTTCCCAAAGACTGTTCCGACGATATCCTTGTCTTTGGTGAGGGAGATGAGCCAATGACCGGACCTCAACCCACTAGTATGACCTTTTTCCTTGAACGACTCCGACTTGCACAACTGTGCCGCGAAATGACCGACACGGTACCACTGGAAACATCTAAGCTCATTCAAATGCCGTATGAGCAAATTAAATCTTTAGATAAAAAGCTGGAAGATTTCATTTCGAACTTACCGTTCTACTTCAAACTTGACGCCGAAAGTCGCAATAGAAGCAAGCCCCTCGAGTCCATATATCCCAAGATTCCTGTTTCGCGATATTGCATTATAACAGAGGCTCACAGCAGGCGATTTAAACTACATCAAAGATTTCTCCATCGGCAGTCTGTTGATCCTCGGTATGCCTATTCGAGACGGGCATGCCTGGAATCAGCACGTATAGTCGTTCGGGTTTATGAAGATCTTCGGGAGCATTATTCTCCATCAAGCATGCCAGAGCTCATGGGAATGGCTATACATTTCACACATCTTGCTCTCGTTGTCATGGTCATGGATTTGTGTTCCAATAGAGATGAGGCAGACGAGGTAGAAATAAAAGCAGAAGTAAAGGCGGCATTGCAACTATTTGAGGATACTAGGAATGCATCTCCACTATTAGGTCGATTCCTGAGCTCGTTGAGTGACGCTCTGTTGAAGCACCAAGTTCATCTTACTGATTCATCTACAACTGAAAATGTTACTGGCCATGACAGCGGGATTAACTCTTTTAATATCACATATGGAGATGATCAAATACGATCCACTCAGGCTGAATTATATACGCAGTATTCAGGCTTTGATCTCGATACTTCCTTCGAAAAGTTCTGGGAAATTGCAATGCAAAGCGAGCCAAATTCTGATTCAGTTGCATGGGATAATCTATTTTCGGATCTCGACTCGCGACCATTATAATAAAAGTTTTAGCTAGCGGGCTGTAAAAGTTATTTAATAAGATTTAATAAATTATAAATCTTATCTTAATTAGCTTAGATAATTTATTCTAGGAGATGTTAAGGTAATTATAAGGGGGGGGATCAATTTACAAGGGAGGTATAACGCTTAGGCCGTTTCGAATCGAATTAAATATTATATTTAGCTTTGGTAAATTAGGTAAATAGAATATATCAAATATAAAGTCGATTTATTAGATTATTAGAAAAAAGTAATTGATTCCTTTACTTTCTAAAATACTCTATTTATTACGCTTGAACTCCCTCCTTTCTCTGTAAGTACCCGACGTCATCGGCAAGAATTTCTCCACCTCCTTCACTAAAGTTATTCCAACACCAAGCTATTTCACTTTCCCTTGCAATATATTAGTAAAAGAAAAAAGTAGTGATTGGAAAGAACAGTAATACCCTGCAGATTTGCGATGTGCAACCAAGAAAATGAGAGTACCTAAGCTACTAACGCTGCGTGCTAGCTCTCGAGATACGGATATGCAACAAAAATTTATTAGATCTCTCACAGCCTAAACATATTAAGTTCAAGAACTTCCAATTTCCTATATATCGTGATCGATAGCTAATTATATCCTGCTAAACACGGACGGTGATGTAAAGATTGGTCAGCAGCCCTCCTAATACGAGCGATATGGTCTTACTAGCAAATCAAGAATGTTTCACATAATATTAGAGTCATAGGGGAAACTTCGTGATATCAGGGTCCTCTCATCAATCACGATGGAATTGATGCAGAAGTATGTCAAAGAGGATGGGGCTATCGGTGGTGATAAACTACATTGCTGGCCTTCAGGATTCCTTTCCGCAACGCATCTGCGGCGAAGCTGCTCAAGGTATATCAATTCCTTCTTCACCCTCTGAGAGATCTACCCTAACAGCTGGAGCGTCCACTCCTGAGCCGTCCGCACGAGCAGGAGTCACTCATTGGCATCATATCTTTGGCCCAGGTCTGCATGCGTGGACGTTATAAGTATATACCGAGAGAGTAGTTTCTGAATTAACACTGAAAGATGTATTTGAATCTAAGAACTTGTTGCATCAAACTTTCATTGAATTACAAATGTTTCAACCGTTAATTTTGGCCCTCTTCTTCTTGGGAGGCTGTCAACGAATTGCATACGTCTGTGCTAATGCCATGTTCGCTGCTGCAAGTGATGCTATACAATGTCACTGCTCTTTGCACTATTCTCGAGGTTCAATAGCCTTGTCCATCATTACTAATTTGTGCTAAATACTTAACAGATGCTCGTAGAAGATCTTTGGGATTGGCTATTCCGACGCCTTGATCATGAGTCCATGCCATCATACAGTTGATAATTTTTCCAGATATCAACAAAAGACATGATTTTTATATCGGGCTCGGTAGGCACAGCAAAATAATGAGGGGATGCGCCAAGGGATTGTAACGGCGTTGAGATTTGCAGTATATCCACACGATGCGCTGTTATATCCCAATCTGGAGATTGATTTAGAGATATAGATGCAATACTAGATGTATTTTAGAGAGAAGAGTTGATAAATGAATCAAAATCAGAGAATTCAGCCTCACTTGATCCTGAATTCTGCGAGCCACTGTCTTGGGGGTCACTGAGACTTGAAGTACCCATTTCGAGTCCTCGAGAAACTTTTCCTTTTTACACCCATCATTAATAAGGAATTCGAGCTACTTCAGCCGTCGATCCGTAGTTGAAACCTCGTCCGGTCCTCCACTTCGTTCCAAGGCATCCTGATCAGGCCGAATATCAGTGGAAACCACCGGGTGGCGTACCTGAGAGCAGAAACGCTGACAATTTTTGAGGACCTCTATACTCTTGATCCGTTGCAGCTGTGTTTGCTGGGCTGCAAGTAAATCTGCGAGCCGATCGTTCTCATGATCTCCTTGACCGTATCTGATGAAGTCTCTGTTTCACGAATCTTCTCGCATTTGCGGCGAGCACACTTATCTCGCCACAGGCTCTGGACAATAGCGACCTTGCGTCTATATTGTCTCCAGCTCTTCATGTGTTTCCCCAAGCGCCACACCCTTTGAATTAATATTACAGCGTTTCCAATCCGGGTATTCATGATCTCCCTTCTTTGTAAGAAGCCCTTCACCACAGCTTGTATAGGGATAGCATTGTTGCGAATAGCATTGAAGCTCTGACGCTGCTTCTGGCCGCGCCATGCTCTTTGTATTGTAATGGCAGCTTTGATCTTGCGGGTCTCTTGTATATGCTTTCGAGCTAAATGTTTCCGAGTGACAGACTCGATGAGGAGAATTGCGTCTCGTGCCTCCAAATACTTGCGGCGGTAGTACTTGGTTTTCAGATTCTTCTGGATCACGGTGGGATAATAACTGGGAGGTATTGTTCTCCAGAAATGCTATTATATCAGCAGGGAAGAAGGTCTCTGTCAGCCCGAGTCGATACTTATCTAAACCCTCGCTCTGACTGGCAGGCCCTAAGCATCCCCGTGAGGATTGTGCTTGCTATGTCCCGAATTTCTGATGTCCGTGACGATGAAGAAACAAGCAGATAATACGGTAGAGCAAACTCTTCGTAAGTCTTCTTGCCGGGTATCAAATACTGCTGCTCGCAGGTTCAACATTGGCCCTATCTGTAAGTTCAATATGGATGCGTTTTGAAGCACTACTATCTTCAAAGTGTTGCTTGCGTTTGGAAGATGTACGTTGTGGCATGTCCAGCCGCTGCGGGATCGAAGAGGTAACGGTAGATTCAGAGGGCTGTTTATCATGACAAGCAGCCATCAGCCACGCCACTTGAAGTTGACGGTGTGGACTCACAGGACAATTGCGATTCACAAATTCTTCTGAATAATACGCAAAATCAAAAGCCACAACTATCTCGAAGTCTTTCTGCTTCTACGGAATTGCTGCTAGTGGCTGAATATTAGAAGTGGTCTTTCTGAGGTTTCCTCAAGTGCACCACGATCGGGAATAAAATAATGTATAATCTCGAGTTCTAACTGCCGCGTATCCCAGAACACCTCCTCATCCCTATCTCCTTCAAGGTGGTAGGCATTGGTTTTAATAATGAGTTATCCAAAGAGGCTGTAGTCCCGAACAACAATACTGCAGCAAATTCCAAGGTGCGGTGAGGAACATTGCAGAAGAGGAAACGCGTTCCGTGGACAGCGAAGGAGAATAAGACGATACTCCAGATCAAAGAGAATGGCTGCCTATGGGAAGAGATCTATGCTGCGCTCCGGACTCTCAGGGCGATCCAGGTGCAGTACTCGACGAAAGCCAAAAAGTAGTTATAGTGGAAGTCATGTCCTAGTCTCTTGGGAACAATTGAACGACAGCTAGAGCACCTGATCTGCAACAGCTTCCCTTACGGGGAATTGTCGGAGCGAAGGGACTTCAACGAGTTCGAAGAAGATGGCATTAGGTAGTGTCTACGAGAGTTAGCGGACTCTCGGAATCAGCTTAGACTGCATATCATCCATCAACTTCAAATTTAGTGCTGAAGTGGGCAGCATCAGACCCTTATAGACAGACTCTGAGAGCTCCCGCCGTCTCTTTGCAGATCGTGAGCCCTGATCGTCTTCATCGCTTGCGTCTGGAGCGCTCTCAGAATTGTGGATGCAGCTGTTCTCCTCAGTTGCCTCTATGTCCCCAGATATCCCTCCTCCCCCATCCATATCCCTCAACCTAGAATATACACTCTCCCCCCCTCTAGTCCCTCCACCAAAAGTATCTCGCTCTCCTATATATTCCCTCTTTCTCCATCCATTTACTCCTCCATCAACGCATTATTCCCATTATTCTTCGGTAGATTGGGTTTCTCTCTCAAATCGAGGATTTTCCTGCCAGCGATAAACAGCGCGTTGTGCGGGGGGGTATAGGAGAGATTCCGGAAAGGATCGGAATAGCAGAATTATTAAACCTAGAGAGAGTATTTAGTATTGAAGCACTGGAGACTGCAAATCGTCCTACAGCAACCTGAAGGAAAGGCAATATGAGACAACAAAAACAGAGCCGTGACTGCCAAGCAATCGCACTATCACGCCTTCACTAGATCCTACATCATCTAAAATGAGCGACTTGTTCAAGATTGAAAACATCCTTAATGAAGGTTTTAGGATGATTGCAGCCCAGCCGATTGCACAAGGAATACTCATTCTCTTGGAGGTTGCGATATTCACAATGAACTTCAACGCGTGGCAAGACGAGAGATCGAACGGGAACGGGGGAAACTCTTACAGACGGATCGGGATAAGTTCTTGGCTTTGCACAATTGTTTCGAGAGTCATTGTTTGATGGATAGGGTACGAACAAATGCCTTTCTTCTGGAACCTGGTTGCGGTACCTCGGAGGTGGTAGCGGCTTCACAGTTCAACCCCACATCCCCATTCTTTCAACACAAACTCCCAGCAATTGATATTCCGGAGAATAAGGAGATCAATATCTCATGTATAGAGTATATGGACTACAAAAACAGGAAACGCACTTTGTGGGAAAGATATCGATTCACATGTGATTGTGAGCTTTGTGAGAAGCGGGGCAGTGACCGGGGATAAAAGTGACAGGAAATTTACATATATTCAAATGGTTAACGGTTTATTGGAAGGGGATGAAATACTGCTCTGTCCGAGGATAAATTTGAGGCATGGCTATGGGAACATACAGAAGGTTTGCAGTTTAAGTGAAGTATATTATAGACACACACTGACCAACATCGCAGGGAGAAGTTGCCTGGGCGAAATGGCGAGCACAAAATAATGGATAATGGTAATAGGTGGCTGGTAAGAGAGAGGCAGACCATTCTCTAGGCCTTCAATATTTGAAGCCAGCGCTTTCATTTCCTTCTGAATTAGGTTCCACCATGACGCTTCTTTCTCCTGTCAATGTAAATTCATTGGACACATACTATGCCACTTCTGCGCCTCACCTTGTATCATCATATGTTGGCCATAGATAGATGTATGGGTCAACAGCGTTCTGCTTGCCAGTAATAAATTGCCCTACAAGGAGTTTGTCAAAGGAGCGCGCGGCAGATGGCTGCCATTCCATGAATTGCTCAAAATTATGCTGGGAGAGCTCGACGAAGAGCTAGATCTTTTGGCAGGTTCCAGCAGTCGCGGATAGGCCCGCTATTTCCATATAAATATGCCAATTGACATAAGAACCATCATTGGCGATGTTCATAGTGATACGCTCGAGATCTGCTCGGTTCACAATCTCGTCAGGTAAAGTGCCTGGGAGGTGTATTCTCATATAGCTGCTAGGCTCTGGGATGTTTATAGCAGAGGAGGCTGACTCCCTTCGGAGAGAGTTCTCGGGGACATACTTAAAGCTTGCTCTGTTCTTTCGTTGAGGCTTGTCGATGATATTACACCGGGGACCTTACTTTTTCGTCACTGAGAAGTTCTCGTGCTTGTGCGTTCAAACGGTACTATTTATAATAAGAAACTATATCATATATTTATTTCATTATAAATCCTTTTTATCTACCCCGCTCTTTATGCACAATTCCTTAAACAACCCCCCCTCACAATCCCACAACTCTCGCGGCGTCCCAAACTCCACGAGTCTGCCCTGATCAAGCACAGCAATGCGATCGTAATCCTTCACGGTATGAATGCGATGCGCAATCACCAGGACCGTGCGATCGGCAAACTCCGACCGGAGCATCGTCTGGATCTTCATGTCCGACTCGTTGTCGATGGACGCTGTTGCTTCGTCGATAAGGATGATGCGCTTGTTGCGGACGATGGCGCGGGCAAGGGAGAGGAGCTGGCGCTGCCCAGAGGAGAGGTTTTGGCCACCGGGTGAGATGCGAGTAGTTAATGTTAGGTGGTGTAAAAGGTGTTTTTTAGAATTACCCATATGAATGTCGGGGGTGGGCTGAGGTTGTGATTTGTCGTTGAAGTCCTTCTCTTTGGTTTCTTCATGGGAAAGTCCGGTCCGTCGTAAGGCCGAATTGAGTTCTTCATCTGTCCTCTCCCCCACAGGATCGAGGTTGGATCTCACGGTTCCGGCAAACAAGGTTGGCTCTTGGGGAATAATAGCTATCGCTTGTCGGAGGTCGTGAACGCCTATTGAAGTGATATCCACGCCGTCAATAGTGGTAAATCCCTCACACGGATCCGTAAACCCGAGCAAAATAGAAAATATAGTTGACTTTCCGGCTCCCGTTCGACCTACTATCCCTATCTTCTCGCCACCGCGGATAGATAAGTTCAACTCGCGTAGTGCTAAAGGGAGGTTTGGTCGATACCTCATACTAAGATTACACATCTCGATTTCACCTTTTGAAGGCCACGTTATATTAAGTCCCGGGTGAGTGCGATTTTGTCTTTCAGCCCCGATGCCCTGCGCGTAATGATCTAATCTTTCCACACAATTAAGACCACGTTGAACATCCGCCAAAGCATCGATCACTTCTGTCACACACCGCACAACATCAAAACAAGACATTAGTAGAGCAACAAGAACACCGGGTATGACTGAATAGCGGAGTCGAAGAGCAAGTAATCCAACCACGAAGTAAAAAATGCAAGATACACCATTCGATCGGATGGTAACCCATCCATGGCAGGCGAAGGAGGTAAGGTGTATACGGTTCAGAGCGTCGATACGACTATAAAGTTGCTTGGTAAGGTATCTTTTGGCTAAGGGAGAGACACGAATGGTCGATGCACCGCTAACGAGTTCGGAGACGCAGGAGAGTACTTGGGAGGACAAGGGTGCTTCGATGCGTTTTATGGCTAAAGGTGCTGGGCGATAGAATAATGTTAAGATGGCCGCTATCGATATCCAAGGTAAGACAACGGCGGCAACCAGAGGAACATAGTAGATTGTAAATCCTATTATCGCTGTGCCGTGGAAGATTCCTCTTATTACGGACCATACCATAAAGGGGAAAATATTGTCGACGGTGTTGATGTCCTGCAGATGAAATTAGCTTTTCTCGGGATCATAGTAGCTGTCATCTTTAAGATTTATCTTTTTAATAAGCTCATTTAAAATCAGAGAACAAATACTTTACTGCAAGAACGATCGAATGAATTCCACTCACTTGGGTAAACCTGTTAATGATCCTCCCAACAGGCGTAGCATCAAGAAAAGCGACAGGCACCTTTAAAATGCCCTCCAAAGCCTGATTCCCAGCCTGCTCAGCACAATAATTCAACGCTAGCTGAACCCCATTAAAAGTCCCCAACATCAAAACGAGCTGCGTAATATAGGTAGATACCACTATTCCGACCCAATCTTTATTGGAAATCCCATAAGCCTGACTTGTCCACCAAGCGAACAAGATGCCCCAAAGCACATTGGCTATTTGAGACAGGACGTAGAGCAGGAACATGCCAAGGAAATACAACCAAGATGACGGAAAGTACGTATAGGAGGCATAAAGACGCCAAGGAATTCTGTCCTTCTGTCTATCTTCCTCGAGTATAAAATCCCCGCCTTGTTGATTTAGGAATACTGGTTGTATATTTTCCCCGCTTTCACCAATATTGTTCTCATTGCTATGAGGATATTGGGATTTCTCTCCGACAAATTTGCGAAAGGCTTCTTCTTTCTCCATTATTTCAGAGAAGGTGCCAATGGCTTTTATACTACCGTTTTCCATCCAGATTATGCGGTCGCACTGACTTAGTACTTGCGTTTGATGGGTAACAAGTATGCGAGTCATCCCCGCCATAGCTTTCAAGATTATATTCTGAAAGATGGCTTCAGATGTTTTGGCATCGAGCGCTGAGAGTGGGTCATCCATAATGATTGTATCTGTTGGCAGGAAAGAAAATGAGTTCGTTGAGCTTGACAAGTCTGTAGGCACTAGATCTACAGACGAGGAAAGCAACACGGAATACGTAGCCCTCGCCAAACCCACTCTAGCTCTCTGCCCACCACTCAGTGTGATCCCTCTCTCACCTAAAATAGTCATATCACCACTTTCAAACTGTTCGAGATCCATATTTAGCCCACATGCTATAATGGTATCACGGTAAAGCTCCAGGTCAAATGGCAATCCAAACACAACATTTTCTCGCATGGTGGTTGAGTGTATCCAGGGTATAGCAGGAGCATAGATAGGCAGCGTTTGACGGGCTATCTGTCCTTGAATCAAAGGCATACAGCCTGCAAGACCAGCAGCAAGGCTAGTTTTACCAGCCGAAGTAGCTCCCGTAATAGCGATAAGCTCTTTTTTTCGGATTGAAACAGTGACAGGATGAAGGATAAAGTTGTGACTAGCCTGTACTGCGCTAGTCTCCTTGATTTTGTCATTTGGATCGCTAGATTCAGAGAAAGGATATTGCGGCGTTCTTGGTATCCAAGAGAATTCCGCTGCAGCCGCCTCGATAGCATTTTCTTCTCCCTTAAGCTGGACTCCATCGTAGCTTTCACTGCCCTGGGTGATCTTCACGTCCTTAGTAACCTTGAATTCTTCAGCCAACAGATACTCTTGAATGCGGCAAATACTTAGCCACCCGTCAATGAGATAAACGATGGCCTCCGGTACCGAGTACGCAAACATACCAATCGTGTAGTAAAGCTCAACAAAGACAAGAACACTAGGGCTATTCAGGAAATTTAATCCAGAAACAACCGAGTATAAGCCTACACCCAGTATAGGGGAGGCTCGACCTGTACATTCCGAGAGAATAGCTACAAGGCCATTACGTCGTATTCTAGCCTTATTTAACTTAGCCTCTCGATTTCTGACTTTGCGAACCATTTGGCCGTAGACATCTTCCCAGGCGTACGCCTTTAAAAGTCGGATTCCTATAATCAGATCGTTGACCTTGCTTACGCGCATATCTGTTGCGGCGTTGAGAGACATGCGGAGCCTGCTCAAAGAGCGGACTAGAGGCACGACAGGTATGAAGAATAAAAGAGCGATGGCGAATGCTGCTATTCCAGTCCAACCAATGAGCCAGTAAGATAGTCCTATGACCATAGGATAAGCTATAAGACCGGGCCATGCCTTGTTCAACTCTCTCATTGCAATTTGGATCCGTTCAGTATCAGTATTCACCAGATTCAAGATCGTGCCTGTGGACCAAGTTGACTTCAAAGACTTCTGTTCGGTGTCTTCGCCAATCAATTCCTCTTCCATTTTTGACCTCACAACATCGTATTTATTAGTCGACATCTTTCGTAATGCAAGTGGGCTGATCACCAAACTTTTCTGAGTAATAGCCGCTGTGCAGAGACTACGCATCTCACTACCGGTGATGGAAAGGGTATAAGTTCCACGCGCTAATAAAATAGCCTCGACCATAATAACCATCGTTATTGCTAAGACGTAGAGGACACCTTCACCAAAAGTATGCCCTTCAACAGGTCCGGCATGGTTGTAAAAACGCACGAGATATTCTAGTAGAACCTTATACAGCAAGACTCCGGCCATGGATATGCTGACCCATAAACCATTGTAGATGAGGCCTTCAACAATCTGAAACTTGAAGACTGATATCAGAGCAAGTAGAAGTGGCATCCGACTAGCTTTCGGACTTTGGCTTCCGGTTTTGGGACAAGAACTGCCTCGATATTTAGCAAATGCCGTGTTGAAAGCTGTGGTTCTATCAATGACATAACGCTTGGGTGAAAGAGGAGGGAAGTTGGAAGCTTCCAAGGGATGCCCGAGAGCTGATGCCCAGATCAAGCGAAAAAATGAGGAGTAGAAGATATAATCAAGAACATAAAGTGGGTTAAAAGAGGCGTGTGACATAATAGGCGACACATCTGTAGGTATTGTCCAAGATCGAGGTAGAAAGGTGCGAAGAAGACGAGTGATGAGGGATGGTTGTGTATTGACCGAAGGCGATATTGCTTGGGCTGCCTCAAGAGATGATGAAGATGTTTGCTCTTCCACGGTTTCTTTCTTCTCCTTCTCTATCTTCTTCGTTTCCTTCATTTCTTCTATCCCAAGTCTAACTGGCGTCTGTTTTTCTCCCACCATTGACTCAGGCACGCTTTCTGTAAATCGATCAGTGCTCGCTTGTTTGCAGGGCTTTGGGTTAGGCGGGCGTTTTCTCTCGACAATTGGCCAATTAGAAAGACTAGGCAATAGCAATGAATATATGGAAGTGAGAGAGGTGGGAATGCATAAAGAAGCTAGAAGAGAAAATTTAGATTTTTGCAAACCTTTAACAAACCCACACCACCCCACTTTTAGGCTGCGCAGTAGGTATTCATGGGTTGGATTTTTAGTACTTATGCCTAACGCGCGGGTAATCCGTGGGTTAGGTTAGGTTGGGTTTAAGAGAAATATTATATTGATTGAACCTATTATAAAGGAGGGAAAATAGTGTGTTAATAAGCAAGCCCGTAGCATTATACCAATATTAAGTATTAGATATGAGTAGGAAGAAGAGATAGATTGCTATATATAGTAGTGCGTGTGACGGGCTTAATAGAACTGGCGTTCGTAAATAAGGTCTAGTATTAAACTAAATAAAAGATTTGAATAAAGATCAAGAATAAAGATAGGGGCAGATGGCCACCTATATTTACGGGTCGTTACTATGCTAATATAGATCTGCAAATCATTCTGGTAAGATGTGGCTCGTCCGCAAGTCACTTAAGTTATAACGAATTGCTCAGGCCACGCCTGAGCCTCAGCAAGGGTTCAACCCTTTACAGAACCTCAACGTGAAGGGTTAAAGTATTAAGTCTTAAGAATAATCCAACTTGGATCTATTTGGGATGATCCAGTCAACCATTATAGAGAAATATTGATAGAAGCTCTCCTCCCTTCTCTCCCCCTTCTCATTCATTTCCATTCTCATTTCCATTTCCATTTCCATTCCCATTCCCATTTGCTAAACGTTATATATGATGGATTTTTAAGCTTTGGGACTTCCCGCTTCACTTCCCCCATTCTTGTGGTATAAATACTCTAGTATTAGAACTATACCTGGTAGAAAAATTATACTAATATAAGGGTTATACTAATAGAAGATTATATTAGTATGAAAATTATATAAGTATAAGGATTATACTAGTATAAAAAGTATGTTACTATATCAATCCTTTCTATAAATAGAAAGTGCTCTCCTAGGAGAACTCTAAATCTCCTAGGAGAGAGAAATGTCTCAGTATTGACCTTATTGCGCAACGATTTCCGTTGAAGCACAAACTTCAAAACGCAACTCGACATGACGTCCTCAGTCAACACTTCGTAGATCTGGGGACCCTTATCCACAAGGTATGCCATTGTCGCCAGTCTCTCTTCATCAGGGAATATCCGCTCAAGATGTAACCATGGTTACCATCCGAAGAAGATCTCAAAGGGGCTATAGCCAAGATGGATAATTTGACGCCTATTAACCTCAAACGCAGCTAATTGGATATAAACGGGCCAGGAATGGATGCTCGAGGACGACTTCTTAAGCACCCTTTGAAGCAGATCATTCACCTTTTCGGCCATTCCAACAGCACGTTTAGCTGCTACTGGAGCTTCAACCCATAACACTCCCATTGTCTGAAGATAAAACTGTAGCTTTCTTCCTTCAAAGTGGGTTCCCGCATCGGTGTAGGAAGCTAGACAAAGACCAAACACTGCGAATAACCATCTTAAACAACGAATCACTTCCCCGGCAGATGGACCAATTGTGGGAAATGCCCATATGTGGCGTGACATATAGTCGATGAAAACAAGAATATGCGTAAAACTGACAGAACCAGAACCGTGATCACCCTGCTCGGTATCGAATCCAGGCGAGTGTTGGAACACATAACCCTCATTCCGTAATCTGTGGAGCTGTGGCCACGAGTATTTGACTGCTTCTTTGATCGTATGGACTGACTCGGCTAATGGTCTGATGAAATACATTCTGAGTATTATTATGGGCTGTGTAACTATTGGAGGTGACTGTTGTTGACGTCGTCGAGCGGTTCCGTGTGCCGCGCAGTCGAGACATCCCAACACGTAATCAGCCGTGTCTTGCGCTATATTGGGCTAGTAGTACTTTTTCAACTTCTTCAGGGTGAGGTCATATTGCCAATGCCCTCCATTACCATGAGCTTCGAACAGTATTTTAGAAACTTCTTCGCACAAAATACACCGTTTCCATGCCCCTCGCAAAGAAATAAAGAGTGCTCCTTCTTCCATTTTGTAGTTCTTGCATTTCAAGAGGAATGCTCTTCGTTGAACTCGATCCATATTCTCCGGGTATCTCGCCATTGTGATCATTCTGTAGATGTCGCCGTGCCATTTAGAGATGTAATACTTAGGGTGCTCAACGTTGCCCCGATTGGCGGCCAGTTTGACGAGATTCTCCAGCACGGGATCTCCATTTGCTAATTCTGATGCTTGTGACGCTCCAAGTAAGGCATTCCTTATAATCTCTCAAGTGAGAAGACATTACTTTAGCAGTTCTGCATAGCCGTCTTCTCCATCATTCCATATCCATTCAGTTTCTCCATTTTCTTTAACACTTGTTTCGCCTAGCTAATCTAGAACTGGATCTTCTTCATCGTCAACTGTGGGAAAGATCGTTCGAGACAGCGCATCCGCAACTTCGTTCCTCTCCTTAGGGACCCATACGATCTTGATGTTTAAAGCGTGCAGTTCCGATGCTCATCCCGCATAAATTCCATAAATCAGAGACGAATCAAAAAAGAAAGGGGTTTATGATCTGTATAAAAGGTCGTTTGCTTTTTGCCCTGAAAGAGATAGTAGAATTTCCGAGCGCAAAATACTATGACGGAGAGCTCCCTTTTGCATGTTCCATAGTTTTGCTCGGTCTTGGGAAAGAGAAAGGACTCGTAGAGAATAGGCCATTCATACAACGGGTGGTCAACACCTGGCGAGGGTCTGTTCTGAATTATCACCAGGCCTCCAGCATATGCACTTGTATCGATATAAGCATCACACGCGTAATTTGAATCGACCCTACGAAGCTCCACACTGCTGGAACATTTCTTCTTCAATATGTCGAACGCGATCTGTTGTTTCTGGCCCCAAAAGAGCTCGACATTGCCAGTGAGGTATGTAGTAGGCACCTCAGTGGCTTCCTCGGGACGTCAACCACGATTGTATCAACAGCTCATATTTTCCATCAATCAACTCTTCTTCCTGAGATGTCTGGCTTGCAATAGTAGTTAGTCTTATAATTTTCTTGAAAAACTCTCATCTATGCTGTAAAAGGGTGCTGAAAAAGTACAGAAACAATGCGGGCTTGCGTTCTAAAATTCTATATGGCATTCAGATTATGCCCTTTTCCACTTGCCGTTCTGAAGAGAACACCCACACAGGCTTCTCAGAACACTCGAGAAGCCATTTTTTGATCCTTTCCAGCCCTTGTATATCTCCTTCCTTTGTCTCTCGCTTCTCCTCGTCGACCCAACCCGGCGTATAACTACCACCAAAATCAACCAGCCAGAGATTATTCATAGAGTCTACAAGTATATTTTGCGGTTTAGCATCGCCCCAAACTAGTCCAGCAGCGTGTAGAGTTTGGATAAGAAACTCGAGCTCTCGCGCCCAACGAAGTCGACATTCGGAATAGTTAGACCATGGCGCCACCAAGTCTAACGTACCCTTATTCTCGACGAAAGTGAGAAGGATGCCTACTAGCCGGGGACTATACTGAATTTGGCCCGGATCGCGCTCATTAGAAGGGTAGTGATAAGGAAGGTCATGGTCGTAGTCAATGACAACGCCATATAAACGACAAATATGAGTATCATGTGGGATTTTACCCTGTTGGAAGGCGTCCTCTATCTTTCTATACGCCTACAGCTCGTAATATGTAACTCCTCCGGCCCCTCGCCCGGGCCCCCAAGCTTTGAAGTAACATATCGCATCGCCAGCGAGGACCCTTTCTGGGCCTTGAAGGTAGGGGTTAAGCTGGCGGTGGGATGTGGATACTCGTGGTAGGAGCTGGACTTGACGCGATAAGTATGAATCGAGCGGGGCAACAAGTTCAAGAAGGTTGCAGCGTTTCCACGGGGTCACGTATTCGCCTGGGAAGGAAATATCATGTCGCCAGAAGTGCGTCTCCTGTTGCGGTTGTACGATTACGTCGTTAGGCGCTGCGGTTGCGTTGAGAATAAACCATTGTGGATAGAGATAGTCACATAGATGGCCGGTAGAGATTGGCAGACGCGGAGCCAGCTCCGTCATCAATAGCGCGAAAGGCTTCTGTAGACTTTCAAGTTCTGTTTCGATTTCTTGATGGTCATCGCCTCGCAAGATGCGAAGAGAGTGGAGAAAGCGCGTATAAATAGTATCTGAAGCGCTAAGTTGCTGTCGATTATACCGAATACAAAAGACTGCGCCAAAAGAGCGTACGTAAAGATAAATATCTTCATGCTCAGCTTCGAATCCATTTTCACTCCACAAGTAATTATCAAGGTGGAAGGCTTGTGTCATGATTAAGTAGAGAATTTGTGAGTGGGGAATGACCAGGTCGAAAAATGGATTGATTGCAGCGGAAATGAAATTGTTTATACTACGCAAGCTCAACTAAGTTCAACAAATACCTCTCTAACACAAACATCAGATTTCTCTAGCCTCCCTCACTATGCAACACACTGGCCGTACGCTTCTCTGCTGGTTGCGGAGCACGAAGCCCCAGACCTGCTACCCCAAACCATTTACGCTCGTTGCACTGAAGTCGAGCAAGAGGAAGTATCGCCAGCTTTGGAAGCGCTTCCTTACCCTTGTCTTCCGCGCTTATCGAATGCCCATTGACGTACGTCGCCGCCTAACTGGAATCCGATTCAAAAAGGAGCAGTTACGCCAGATGCGGGCGATCTGGGAGCATCAGGCGTGGAGTGATGCTGCTCTTGCTGATGGTAGATGGCCTGGATCACGAGATGCTGGTGGGAATACTGAGGGCGGAGCGGAAGAGGAAGAAGGGGATGATGAAGAAGAAATTGACGATGGAGATGAGTATGAGGCTGACGAAGGAGAGGGTGATGGGGACGATGAAGGCATTGAGAAGGAGGGTGAAGACGACGACAACAGCGACGAGGGGGAGGAAGATGATCATGATGGTAGCCACAAGAGCGAAGATGAGTACCAAGGCGAAGACGAGTTTGGCAGTGCTGGTGCTGCTGTAGATGAGCTTCTAGAGCTGGTCTTCTAGCTAAGCATCACGTTCAGTACTGAAGAATTCGTTGATGGTCAGCTCAGTTCGAGTCTCTTGGTTTACTTCAGTGGTATTCTTGGCTTCTTTGTAGACGCTTAAGGATTCTTACTCGCTAAGAAATTCACACCGCATCTCTTTGCCCTCATTTACATCCAGCGGCTGCTTTTCTTGGAATACGCCTTGCCACTCCGCCCCTATCCTCATCTTGGCATTCCCCGGCGTTCGCGTTTCCAGCAGCATCAGCATTTCGATATCATACGGCAGAGGTACATGGTTACTGGCTCCCCGACGCCTTTGGAGGAGTTTCAGAGTCTCCGTGATTTTGGACGTGTTATGGCACGTACGGATCCGCCATCCTTCTTACTCCGCTGGAGCGATGACGGTGAGACCGTGTTCTACGGGGACGAGTTCAATCTCAGCATGGAGAGCTTTCGGGGGCTGGCCGAGCACTTCCTTACAAAGGCCGAAGGGCTTTGCGATGACTTGATGTTTGGCTTGAACCCCGTGGTTGATTTATCAAAGATCAAGGATGACTTGACCAATACCAAATATGGCTTTTCTTTCGTTCAGCATCCGGCCAATGAGCTGACGGACGCGTATCTTGACCTCTCTACGAAGGCTTGTACGACCCGCCGCAATAGACTCTTTCGAGAGAATCGATGGGACTGGAAGGCCATTTTCCTCTACCGGAAGAAGGCAGAGTCGCTTCTAGAGATGCTCGATGGCGTGCTGCACACTGTCGGCGGACAGGTTGCGCGAGTTTCGGAGCTTTTCAGCCTGGAGTGTGAAAATGGCTCGTCCACAGAACGCGGGCTGTACGTCTATAACGGGTTCATGATTTTCGTTACTCGGCATCACAAGGCTAAGCGGTCTACGAATCGTGAGTTCAACGTAGTTCGATTTTTATCTGTGCGAGGTGGCCATGTTGTTTACAAGTACCTCGTCTATATTCGGCGATTCCTGGAAATGTTGAGACGGGAACAATCAAGCTACCCTGCCTCCTTGTCCCAGAAAAATTTTCTCTTTCGGTCGGAACAAGCTCTTAACAAGCCCTGGGACTCCTCTCGTCACACATCGATTTTGAAGAAGGCCACCGCTGAGGTATGGGGAATAGCAGCTACTAGTCAGCTCTACCGCCAACTAACCATCGGCATTACCGAGAAGCATGTTCAAGAAGTGCATAAGCCATTCAACCGATTCGACGACAAAAGCAATGCCGCTGATGTGAATGTGGTGTTTGCTTGGCAGAGTGGGCATCGGCCAATTCAACGCGCGACGACTTATGGGCTTGATGGAGCCTTCCCTACAAAGCTACAACCGGCGCTGCTACGTGTTTATGAATGGGCGTCAACTCGGTGGCATGAGTTCCTTCACCAGCCGAGCAAGATAACGCCTTCTTCATCAAGGACCACATTGGAGCAGGGACTTCGGCGAGAAGTACTGCCACCTAGTCGTATTGATCGAAGTCGAAAGCAACCTGGGGACGACAGCGAGATGACCCGGAAACAAGTGAGCAAAGGTTGCAAGGCTAAAATGCGCCAGCTCGGGATCACGAATGCCCCCGCTCCACTATCTGTGATTCATATGCCCGTCTCCTCAGTGGCAACGCGCAGCCCCCCAAGTCATCTGTCCTTGCCGACTAAGCGCCGTCCGTCATATTCTAATAATGAGGAGCCCGACTTCAACGGGCACACACGTGCGAAGAGGAGGAACTGGCTGGGGGACAGGGGTCAACACTCTCCGGAGACGACAGACGACGCATCAGACGAGCCAGATAAGCTAGATAATAATCCGTTGATCGAACGGCAACTCAGGCAAGAGGACAAGCTACGCCAAGACACACCAGAAGACATTTTAGGGCCCGCGGACTCGGGGAAGCGCCCTGAATCTTACAGGGCGATGGTAGAGATGGTCGTGGCACACTTAGAAAGGCATTTACATTTGTGCGCTCTCTGTTGCTCATGGCCGCAGCTTCCCCACTCGCACGCTTTGCAAGACTGTCCGGACGCAGACGCGGGATGTCTCAGGGAACGTTGGGATGGACGGAGGGATCCGCAATATAGACGGCGCGACGATCTGTCCACACTGTCGCCTGCGTGTTCTCGATTGTACTGACCTCGGTCACCCTCATCATGACGGCTATGAGCTGGATTGGGACTGCCGGTACGAAGGGGTCATGACTGCCCTGGTTGCAAAGGCGTTCTTTGCCGAGCACGAAGAGGAGACTCTCGAGATTTTGAGCCAGTGGATGGGGAGAGATGGTATCACGCTGTCGGACGAAGAGGGGTGGGGTGCGTGGCCAGGAGAGGAGAACGAGAGGGTAGTTCATGAGTGGCTAGGCCAATCTGTGGAATGGTTTGGGACAAAAGTGCCTCGAATACTTCAGGTGTTTCTCCGATTAGCCGAAGATAATGAGCAGCGGTATAAGGAGATGAAAGCCAAGGGATGGGTTTAAAGGAAGGATAACAAGTCAGAAAAGCCTCAATAATAGCAATTGGCACATAAGATATTGGCTCCCTAATTGGCTCGCCTAGTCTGACGTTCCACTAGTGACATGTGCGCTCTGATTATTAATCGACACCGGCCCAAGGTTAATCATTACGGCCAGCGCATCTAGTGCATTAATCTCGATACCCTTTTAACACTACTCCATATCGCCATGAATGACTTTAGCAGAGCCGAATTGATGGAATGGTCTTCGATTCTTCGAAATTTGAAGGGACTACGTGTCGTTGCCGAGTAACCCATCCAAGCTTCATTATATTACAATGCCCCTACACTTGAGCAGGAGATGGATTGTTGGATTAGGCCTTTTCTGCAATGCTTTGGTCAATATATGTCGGGAGAAACTATTGTCCCAGTTGACATTGATGGCCGGGCAGAGACAAGGGAACTTGTTAAGGAATCCCTACCGCGTGGCTATCGAGAGATATGGCCCTATTAACTCACGCGATGCTGATGGTGACTGGGGTTCAGATTAAATTGTACATTATTTAGCGGGCTACAGACAGACTTGGCTGAGAAGGTCGAGAGGACCGACTCGTGATGTGTTTGCAGAATGAAGATAGTCTGGTCGATATATTGCTTATCTTCGGCGTTGTGTTTGCTATTTGTTCACGAGTGTACTTAGCGCAGAAAGAGAAGGAGACCCGTCCTGCGCTTTAATATTCACAGTTCCCGCAGTACCCACACTCCTTATCGCAAGCTGTAAGGTCTTTCATGGGTTCATAGTCACAACCGTCGTCATGATCGTCATAGTCAAGGTCGTAGTCGTCACAATTATTCCGACGCATCCATGGCGCGAACTCCTCATTGTCCTGTTGCAATAAGCTAGTTTTCATATTGACAAATTTGGTGTTATAAATACCTTTTTCGCTTTGCCTTCCATGGACCTCCTCGGTATTTCGATTGCTCCGATCTTGTTGCAAGTGGTCGTTCTTGCGCTGGCATCGCTCGAGGAGTTCCTTACTAGGGCCGGACGTAAACACACGTGCAATACTGCCTCCATACACGGAAACCCAATCCAACGTACGACCAGACTCAAGTACCCTGTTGGCAATTTCATGGAGCCTGGCTCGCCCTTTCAATTGCTGTCCTTTGTGCGACTCAACGAGGTGCATAGCGGGGATCACCAAGTCTTCAACCTCCGCGAGATCGACTTGGATATCGACTGTGGCATCATCGTACGACGCAAAACAATCGCAGAAAAATATAATGATATTTGAGCTGGTTAATTCTGCCTTCCAAAGATTTTCGAACTCAAAGCCAAGGTCTAGTTCCGCGTTGGCCCAATCGAGAGATAGCAGAGATAGGAGACTGCTTGAACCAAGGCTTCTCCCGACTGGGGAGTAAGAATCGTAGGACTCTCTTCAGAGTCTCCATGTCTAGCTGATTGGCAGACTGGATCTTCTGGAGTGCTACTTCATTCGCTTCCTAATCCGGTCAGAAAAATTTCCCAAGGTTACAAGTGGCTTACTTGGACAATTTTGGAGAGCGAGCTGTGTGGTTTCGGAAATGAAGTTTTGCCTTGTATTTCAGAGCGGAAGGGTTCCTGATTTTCTTCTTGGCCTAACGGCTTCTCCTTTATGCCATCCTTCTATCGATATACAAGGTCGATATCTCGTGACGGTCGTGCGAGTGTAGCCCGCCAATGGTGCGTATTGGTAGAGTTCTTCTGATATAAATTGATTTCGAAGAATTTGTTATGCTTTTCGCACCTGTAATTTTTATAACTAGGGGGGTTTAACAGTTAGTATAGGTCTCTAACTCTACAGGGACCATTGACTATATACGAGTTCACTTTATCGAAATTCGAGTTGAGAAGATCGTCCTCAGTAGCTTCAGCGAAGCCGTTGCTTGCCGGAACAAAGTATCTAATCGACTCCTGCGGCCCGTAGTTGATTTGCCTCACAAGTTGAATCGCGTAAGGTGCGCTGCTGATGAGTGAGGGGCCATCTCTTGGAACTAGAGAGGTTTCTTGGAGCCTAGCCCATGGCAGAAATGCATCGAACTTAGCCTCGTGGTCAAGCTTCCTTGGGCGGTACGGGCTTATAGACGAGCAGCAAAAGATAGCAGACATGGCGCAGACCTGCGAACGTCAAACGATATACCTGGGGCAGGGTGTAAGATTTACTTTGAAGGATGGATTCGTAGTTAAGGTAAAAACGCAGCACAGCAATGAAGGGTGACTGTCGTCTAAAAGCGTAATAAGGCGCCGCTCTCACATGCAAAATTGCACACGTGGCACCTCTCCCAAACTCCAACCCAAATCTGTCTAACCGAATATGGATGAAGCTTGTGATCGATCATATGTAGTGAAATATGGCCTGTCTTTCCCTACCTTGGAATGAAAGAAGTGCTCTATTGCTTGGTATATACGGTATCCACTGAAACTATGTTGACATTGCAGGCTCGGCTTAGACGCTCGCGGGAAGCGAGGGACCGATCTCCCTCCCCACATACCAAAGCCTGTCTCAGGGCACGTCGTGAGCGACTCGTTCCCGCACTAGTTCTCACTTGGACCTCTGAAGATACATATATACTTTGCCCATTTGCGTCCTGCCAGAAGGTCCACAGGCATGGCTACGTTTCACCATGAGAATGGCTTCCGAATTCGAGACTCTCGCACTGCGAAAGCTCACAACAGGAGTACAGGCTTTTGTTTCCATTCGAAGATGACCCTGTGGTCAACAGCTTCGGGGTCGAAGTCGATCGTGAGAAATGTATATGGAGGACCGTCAGTGGGGACTTGGAGGACCCGAGAGCTGAAGAGGAGGATATGAGTTATTTGTGCTCTCAGCTGGCTGCGACCAGCATAGAAGAGGAGTACCTGTTAGGCAACCTGGAAGATGAAGAAGGGTTATAGTTTATTTATAGATGTGTTTGCAACGATCCAGCCTTGTGCGAGAGCATTCTTCAAAGCTTTCCTAATCCTGGAAGGCTTGTGAAAGGGAAAAAATCAGATGGCAACTTGGCACTGTCCTTGGCGTATATGGACGATCATTTGAAGATAATTGAGCTTCTTTATAAATATAATGCTAAACTCGAAAACACCAACAAAGAAGGAAAGACTCTATTAATAGTGGCCCTTTTTTATAGCCGCGGTGCTATTGCGACGTATCTTATAGCAGCTGGTGCGTCTGTAATTGCGAGAGACAATGAAGGGATATCAGTGCATGATGTCGCCAAATTAACTCTGAAGGAGTTGGAAGAAATAGAGTGGATGCGATCTCGAATGGAGAATGATACTCGAGCACGATGCCTGGATTGGAAGATGAACAGAGAGCATTTCGCGAAGATTATAGATCTTTGCAATGCTCGGTTGAAGAATCTAAAAGCCACGAAGAAAAACTCTTCAACTGGTCCTGGAAAGAAGCAAAGCATTATTTTTGCTCAATCTGGAGAAGGGCACATAACAGAAATATTAGTGCACTTAAACAAATTCATAGCACTAATGACAAGTAAAGAAAAAATATTTGCTTATCTAAATCACGGATTTCTATTTAAGGACGTGTTTGCTATTAGCGGGTATAGCCAAGGCGACTTTAAAGGCCTTAATAAATGTCTTAACCGGAAAAAGTAGACGGCCAAAGTCTTTATATTTAGCAAAGCAGTAGATTATGGCCTTAAAGTCTAGCTGAAGATAAATAAGAACAGGAGGCCAGGGAGCTACTACGCTTGCCACGCAGAAAAACAAGCCATGGCTTACTTTTTATGGAAGCATACAACGCTACAGGATGAAGGCACAGATGACTCAGATGAAAATGAAGAATTAAAAGAGAAAAGTCTGACATTGAAGGCGCTGGACAAGTCGAAACCAGCGGTGTTACGAATGAAGAAGGACATTTACGTTAGCAGGGATCCATGTGTTGACTGCAAGGCATTCCAACAGCGAGTCGGGGAAATAGCCAGCATTGATTTTAATATTGTTTTCCTCCCTACACAAAAAGCAGCCTCCACAACAAGGACGCGGCATGAACTGTAGATCTAGAGCTATTGTGAAGAAGGGCTAAGGGGAGGGTTAGAAAATATAGTTCAGATAGTTAGGGAACAAGGCACTTACAGATATTCCGATACTGGATGACGAAAGTCAGGTGGAGAGGAGGGCATGGGTGATGATGACGGCTGTTCCGGATAGTAGTTGTCTAATTCTGCATATTCTTCCTCCTCCTCCTCATGAGTATCTGCCGCCCACTGTGCCCACAGTGACAAGCCAAGCAAGGCCACATTAGCTGTCATAACTTGGTTACCGCCTCTTCTAATATCCTCTGTCCATTCGACTGGGAAAGGGTCAGACAGCTTCAGCCAACCATTATAGCCCGGAACGCGATATATAGCGATACATTCGACCTCGGTAATAGCGATCGCGTATTTGCATTTCCGCTTGCGCATATAATAATTAATTTGAGCCAAAACTTGCCGAAAGTCCATACGGTCTTCTAGAGACGAGGACTTCCAACGATCATAAGACCATTTTGCATAAAGCTTGATATCGCCGATTGCAACTGGGCAAAGTTGACCCTGATCGGTATAGAGATGGAAAGTAAGGTCTGGTTTACTAGCCCCGTATTGGAGACCTGGAGAGATGACTTGACGCTCTGAGATTTGGTCAAAAGCATCGAGCAAATGTGGCGTTTGACTTAGGTGTATATTAATAGATTGTAAGGCGATGTTGACTCTTGTGAATCTAGTCATGTGAAGGAGTATTTCTAGTTGAAGCTCGGAGTGGATATTGAGGTAGTTTTCTGGTACTACTTCTAGCAGGGACGTCCTTGAGATTGTAAAGTCAAAGAGTGGACCAAATCGGATCCTAAGTGTTTCCAAAGAGAATAAATCCCAAGATTCTACACGACGGATGTCGGTATAGTCCCACTCGTGTGATTTGCTGGTCGTGTTGCCCCCATTGATATGGTCGGTCAGGTGGCGGATAAGAGGTTTGTACGGACAGGTTAGAAAATCGAATATAGTCAAATCCGCCATAGTTACAAAGTAAGTTGTTTCGGGGTGAAATATACTGTCTATCAATCAGTGTAAATCGAAGGGGGTAAGTTGCTCGCATGTGACGTCAAACCGGAGCTAGATCAGATACAGTTAAGCGGCTAAAACGACACAGACCGAGGTTTTGCCGCAAGCTTCTCTCTTTCCGATTTTCAACTCGACTTCATCAACATCAAGCAACCACACAACATGGGTTCGGATTCAGTATCCAGAGCTGCAGACATCGCAAAAACGGCAGGCAATGCACAGGCATTATCACGTCCGAAGAGAGAACGCGTTCAACACGAAGGGGACGAGAGTATTCCCTCTGAGCCTCGAGCCAAACGTCAACGCGCCAACCCTCGTATCCTTCAACCCCGCGACAGCAACGTCCGGCTCCTAGATCAATTAACTAGATCTAAAGCAACACCTCACGCTCTCTCTGGTCGCTCAGATAAGCCGCACGAATTCGAGTATTCGGAGTCAGAAATCAAGATTCTCAAAGTTATTGGATCCGGAGACCATTCGGTAGTGTACCGCATTGCTGCTGGAGGAAGGACTTTCGCGCTCAAAGTAGTAAGTATTTGCACATTACACAAAATAAGTCGTATGCCTAATCCTTTGCAACTAGCACAAATACAAGAACGAAGCTATATCGGAACCTGGCACACCTAAACCGAACATTTTCTTCGAGACCGAACACGATGTGTATACTCGACTCTCCTCTCCGAGCGAACTCGCGCTTGCGCTAATACCGAAGTACCATGGATATATAAGGTTTACCAAACCTCCCCAGGTAAACGGGCCTGGGAGCATACCTCGGAAGCTGTTCAAGTCGACAATGTACCGACCTGCAGTATATACTGATTTTCTCATGGAGCGAGGGCATCACAAATTAGTACAAAATGATGGTTGGAGGGATTATTTCTTGAACAAATCCGGGAACTGCATTCTTCAAGGTCTAGTTCTCGATGAGATTGTGGCAGCCCGGCATATCTGTGACAATGATGCATCGAACCCCGACATCGCTCAATCTGGTCGAGAAGGACTTGAAGCTTTCCACAAGCTCGGCGTTTTACACGGCGACGTGAAGAATCGACTCAATGCTATGGTCTCAGTCCCGGAAACCCGTGTCATTTGGATGGATTTCAGTATGAGCGAAATCAACGCAAATATTAGCGATACTAGCTTTGCGATGAAAGCATCTCGAGAAATCCGCCTCTGGAATCGTTACTTCAAGGCCAGCATTACAAGACCATAATTACAAAAGCGTGTTGATCAATAGATTGGCCGTGTTAAGGATGCGGGAAGACGACGGGTAGTTAGATGCCGAGGATTACACGCCCAAATATTCGGCCGTGATCAAGTTGGCCCGGTTGATGGTAGTTCAAGAAGCGTACGAGCGGCGACGGGAGGCCATTGAGCAGTACGAGAACCGTGGTTGAGTGCGAAGCAAGCCCAGGACAAAGCAGACAGCCATTACGTGTTGACGCGGCGTTTGGTTCGTGCATTTATGACCATGGCTCACGACGACCAAGATCCCAAGCCCATATAGTGGTTATACCGCAGCCGGTCGTACGGTTTTAAGATCCAGTATACCACTACGGCGGAGGGAAAGATTCAATAGACTGGGGATGACGTTTTGTATGCTAATATGCGGTTTAGCATGAACTAGTTCCGCGGGATGGTATATAGGTTGGTTGGGGAAGCGAGAGAGGAGTTGTTTGAGAAGTTGATGATAGTAAGGGTGGGTGCAGACCAAGAAGTGGATATGAAGCAGGTCCCGCCAATTCATTGGGACAAGATGGTAGACCAGCCGTTAGAAACCCGGGTGGGGTGGTTATTTTTGGATGATAAGCGGAATTAGTTTGTAGTATATAAGTAGTGGTAGTTATTCGAGCGGATGTATAGAGAGGAGCAGTTAAGAGAGCAGTTTATGGATATAGCAGGGAAGTTAAAGAGGAAAGCCGGAGCCGCATATTAGCGTTATATAAAGCGGTTTCAGAAGTTATTGTGGGGGTTAATGCATTTATATGGTGGGCAGCTAGCCCAAGCACCGGAGTTATTGGGAATACGGTGGAAGAATACAGCATATAGTGGAGTACGGAACATTTTCATTGAGGAGGATTTGGTTGCGTTCGTGGCCATATACTATAAGGGGTATTGGAGCAGTGGAAATATTAAGATCGTACACCGGTATTTGCCATGAGAGGTTAGGGAGTTGTTGGTGTATTATTTATGGTTAGTTTTGCCGTTTTGGGAGAAGTTGCAGTTCCAGATGACGGGGAAACCGAGCAGCAGTCTGTTTTTGTGGGGGGATGGTCAAAAGAAGGAGCACCGGCAGTGGACGGGACCAAAGAGGAAGCAGCGCCAGCCCGTAGAGAGGGATGATGTTCCAGAAGGGAGGGGAGGAGAGCCGGACGACGAAGATAGGAACGAGAGCAGGCAACAGACGAGGTTATTATCCCAGCGTCAGGCACGTGCATGGATATCCGAATGAGGCCGGAAGATTTTGAAAGAAGCAGCCATTAGATAGATGGGTGTGAATGGGTTGAATAGGTTTTAGTATTTAGGGTTAGGATTTAACTGCGATCCGACATTTTGTGGCCTGTGCGCAATATCCGACATTTTATGCATATGCCCTTATATTAGACATCCGACATTTTATGTATATATCCTTATATTAGACATCTAACATTTTATGTATATATCCTTATATTAGACATCTAATATTTTATATATATATCCTTATATTAAATATCTAATATTTTATATATATACCTTTATATTAAATATCCAATATTTTATATATATATCCTTATATCAGATATTTGATATTTTATATATATATCCTTATATTAAATATTTAATATTTTATATATATGTCTTTATATTAGATATTTAATATTTTATATATATATCCTTATATTAGACATTTAATATTTTATCTAATATCTAATATTTTATATATATATCCTTATATTAATATTTATTCTTTTTCTTCTTTTCTAACCTAAAGAAAAGGCCTTTTTTATTAAAATATTCTTTTAAATTAAATTATCTAAATCTTATTAAAATGCTACTAAGTAAGAAAGAAAAGTTAAAAAGTAATTAATTATTAAATATATAGCAGATAAAATATTAAAAATATTATAATAATAGAAATTTAGGTTTACTTATCTTTATTTTTCTAATTTAATATCTAATATTATATAATAGATCTTTTTAAGCTTATATTGCCTGGTTATAAGGAATAGGTAAAGGCTTATAAGCCTAAGAAAAAATATATTATTATACTACTAGCTAGAGAAAAGCCTTCTGCCAGACTAGTTATAAATAGCGTCTTTGCCAGAGTAGCCTCTAAGGATATTATTATAGCAAAATTAATATTAAATGCTAATAGTAGTATATTAGTAAGCAATGTGGCTATAATGCAAATATCTTTTAGAATCGTAATTAATAATCCTACTGCTAATTAACCAGAAATAATTAATTTTTTAAGAGCCCGGTTTGAAGATTTAGCAGCTATATATATATTAACTAAGATAAAATGTCTAGTTGGGAGATTATAAAAAATAACTACTTTTATTTCTGCTAATTTAGTTATAGAAGAATTAAAAGCTAAATTTAAAGATTTAATAGCTATATATATATTAACTAAGGTAAAATATTTAGTTGGGAAACTATAAAAAATAATTACTTCTATTTCTACTAATTTAATTATAAAAGAATTAAAAGCTCAATTTAAAGATTTAATAGCTATATATATATTAACTAAAATAAGGTATTTAGTTAAAAGATCACGAAAAATAACTATTCTTATTTCTACTAATTTAATTATAAAAAAATTAAGAATTTAGTTTAAAGCTTTAGTAATTATATATATATTAAATTAAGTAAAATATTTAATTAAAAAATTATAGAAAATAATTATTTCTATCTTTGCTAATTTAGTTAGGGAAAAATCCTATATATCTTTATAAAATAGGTTTATTTTCCTTATTATTCAAATAAATATTAATATTAAATCTTTAACTTTAATAGTAAAACTATAACTATATATAGTAATAGCCTTAGCAAGTAATATACTTCTGCTATTAATTAAAAAAAGCCCTAAATCCCTAAGCAAGCTATCCCATATAGCAGCTGCTAGCCCAGCTTAGCCTAAAAGGCAGAATAATTCTCTAAGTTAGAAAAATAATACCGCAGAAACTTTAAGCACTTCTAGCATATCTATATCCTAATATATATTTATATAAAGAATTTTACACAAAGATAGATTTTTATAAAGAAGAAAATAAAAATAGCTATTATTTATATAAAATAAAATAAAAACTTTCCTATCTATAAAAAATACTAGATTAATTAGCTATAAAATAGCCTTATAAAAAGTATATTATAGAAAATAATATTAAATAAGTTTATTCTTCTTCTTTTCCTTATAAAATATATTTAATAAAAGCTTTTTTAAATATAATTTTATTAAATATATTTAATAAGAACCTTTTTAAATATAATCTTATAAAATATATTTAATAAGAATCTTCTTAAATATAATTTTATAGAATATATTTAATAAAAACCTTTTTAAATATAACCTTATTAAATATATTTAATAAAAATCTTCTTAAATATAACCTTATTAAATATATCTAATAAGGCCTTTTTTTCTTTCTTATTAAATATATTTTATAAGGCCCTTATTTCTTCCTTATTAAATATATTTTATAAGGCCCCTATTTCTTCCTTATTAAATATATCTTATAAAGCCCCTATTTTTTCTTTATTAAATATATCTTATAAAGCCTCTTTTTCTTCCTTATTAAATATATCTTATAAGGCCTCTTTTTCTTCCTTATTAAATATATTTTATAAGGCTCCTTTTTCTTTCTTATTAAATATATTTTATAAGGCCTTTATTTCTTCCTTATTAAATATATTCTATAAGGCCTCTATTTCTTCCTTATTAAATATATTTTATAAGGCCTTTATTTTTTCTTTATTAAATATATTTTATAAGGCCTTTATCTCTTATTAAATATATTTTATAAGAAAGATAAATAACTATTTAAATTTACTATTAACTAAATTTTAAAATAGCTAATTATTTATCTTTACTTATCTTATAACTAGAATATATATCCGAAAATAATAAAAATTATAGCTAGAAAATAGAAATTACTAATAAAGTTAATAAAAATAAGAATTTAAATTAATTAATTTTTAATATAATTAATTATTTTATAGATTATCTTAAAGATTGCGGCTTTTTCTATAATTATAATAAATATTATAAAATATATTAAAAATATAAAGAAAATTTTTAAATTTAAGAAGATATATATAGAAATTATTATTTACTTAATAAAATTACTTTTAATTAAAATTTCTATTTTTATTAAAATTAAGATATTTCTAATTTTCTAAAAGCTAAATACTTTTATTACAACAAGTAATTATATAAATTTATTTTATATTTTTCTAGTAAATATATATTAAACCTTATTATATCTATATTTTAAATATCACTAGAAAGGCTATAAAGGCTATTTAAGGGATTTTCTTAGCCGGAATTTCCCTTCCCCTATATTTATATATATTATTATATATATTATATTAATTTTCTCTTATCTATTTATTAGATTAATATTAATAATATTTATAAATTTTTATATAATTTTATAGGCTTTAGAAATAGCCTGCTATTTTATCTTTATATTATTATAATAAACTAGCTTATAAAGAAAATATATAAAGTTTAAATTAATATTAATAAGGCTAATATTTTTAATAATTATATATTTATCTTTTTTAAAGAATTTATTTATATTTTTATAGCTATATTTAAAAGCTAAAATTTTATTAAGATATATTTTAGGTTTTTCTAGATTTATTTCTTATAAATTAAATATATAATATTTATTATTAATTTTATAATTACTTAATATTAATAACTTTATAACTTTATAATATATTTTGCTTTTTAGAATAGTTTTTCTATAATCTTACTTTAAGATATTTTAGCCTTTTATAATTTAACTATATTAAATATATAAATCTTAGCTAATAAAAGAAGCCGGTATATAGAAATTAGAAGTAGGCAAATTTAGCTATTATATTATTCTATTTAATTTTAATATTTATATATTCTTATTTTTAATATCTATATTAATATTATCTTTAATAGTCTTTATAACTTTAATAAAATAATTATATTTTTTATTAATAAGAGAATAAAAGCCATATATAACTTTAATATATATATTAACTTAGCTATTATATAGAATAATAAGTAGAATAGCGAAATTAATACATAATATATACTAAATACTTAATATTTTATTAATTTTAGCTGCTAGTTTATTATTAGGCTTATTAATCTGCTCTATAATTGCTACTTATTATAAAGGTTATATTACCTAGATAAATACTATTAGTCTTATATAGCAAAATTCCGGCTAAAAAGTACTTTCTCGCTTATAAGATACTACTTAGCTAATCTCTAAAATATTATTTTAGTTTTTATAATAATAAAAATAAATATAATTTAGAATATATTTAGTGCCTTATTTTCCTAATTTTATTTTAAATTTAAATTTATATATATTATTAATATTATAAAAGTATTTAAAAATCCTAATATTAATATTTTATTCTTTAGATACTTTTATGCTATTATAGTTATAAGTATAGGCGCTGCTTAAATTATAAGCTTTAATATTATTAGCAAGCTATTAATTTATAATAAAATATAGATATATAAAAATATTATTATAATTAGCTAGAGATTTATTAAAGCTTAGAAAGAATATAAAATATATAATAACTTATTTAAATAAGTTATTTATATTTTTATAGAATAGAAAGGAAATAAGCAAACTCTAGATTTAAATAATATATATAATTTTTAGGATTTTATTCTTATCTTCTATAAATATATAATTATTAAGAAAATATATAAGCTAGCACAAGGGCTATTTAATAAAGCCAAATATTATTTTTTTTATTTTATTAAATTTTGAATTTTTTCCTTATTTCTCTATAATAATTTAAATAAAATATATTTAAAATTTAAAATAATTTTATAAGATATAATCTTTAATTTTATTAATTAATAGATTTTAGCTATAGCCCTTTTTTTTCTAAATTTTATAAGATTTAATATCTTATTTAAGATTTTATATTTTATATTTAAGCTATATAAATTTAATTAAAAATTTATTTAGCTAAAATAATATAATAGATAAAAAAACAAAGATTATAATTTAGAAAGTAAAATTAATAATAATTTAAATAAAAAAAATAAAAAAGAATATAAGCTATAAATATATAAGCTAGATATAATTTCTAATATAATATAATATAAATATAGATATTTTTATTCTAAAAGATTTAATTTTATTAATATATATATTATTAAGGAATTTACTTTAAAATTTTATTAATAAAAGCTAAGATTTATTAAAGCTATAATTAAATAATAAATAAAAATCTTTTTTATTAATAAAATAATAAAAGATTTTATATTTATTAAAATATAATTTAAAGCCTATATTAATATCTATTAACTAGTAATAATTTTTAACTTTTTATTTGGCTTTTTTATAATTATTTATTACGGCTATATCTAATTTTAGCTTAAAGCTAATAATATATTATTATATATTCTTAAAGAAAATTTAGCTTAATTTATTAAAAGACATATATTATTAATCTTTAATATAATTAAAATTTAGATTTAAAATAAAAATCCTATTATATTTTTTAAATTTAATTTTAATAATAATAATATAAATTTTTATAAGAAAGATCTATATTATATTTTAAATTATTTATTTAATATTAAAAACTTATATATTATATCTAATAAAACTATAAAAAAAAGAAATTATTAATATGAGAAGTTATTTTAGATAGTTTTTATATAAATTATAAAGCTATTATTATTATATATACTAAATTATAATTAAAATATATAATTTTAAAGAATATTTTATTTAATTTATATAATAAATCTTTTTTTATTAAATTCTAATAATATTTAACTTTTTTCTCAAAAATATAATAAAGAATATAACTAATTAATATATAATTAGAAAAATAATTTTAGCCTTTTCTAGAATTTACTTTTATATTATATTTTAATAAAGAAAGTAAATTTAGGCAGCTTAAATATAATAATATAATTATTTAAAAATAAAAAATAATATTTTAATAAAATTTCCCTAAAATTAATATATAAAGATAAGTTTCTTAAAAAGCTAATAAATATTATTAAATATATTATAATAAAAAAATAAAGAAAATTAAAATAAATTAAAATATTAAAGCTAAATCTAATTA